>CM035796.1:11336025-11936025 GCA_020466265.1 Siphamia tubifer
TACAGAACCAACAACAATCAATAATAATAATAATAATAATGTATGTGCATGAGTACGTATGTATATATATTTATGTATTTTTAGTTTTTTCTTTCCTCTACCTGTTTGATATCATGAATTGTGTATCTTAAGATGTATGGTAGGTGGGCATTAATAAGCTTTCCTTCTGCCTGAACCTTTTTCAGTCAAATTCTGTATTGTTCTCTCTTTTTTTGCTGCTTTGAAGTGAATATATGACTGAAATAAACTAAACTAAACTAAATAGTAATAATAATAATAATGTATTTGTGGAAAAAGACATGAAAAAAAACAAAAAAAATAATAATAATGAAAAGAATTTAAAATAAGATGACACTAATAACTCAATATGGATCCAAACTGAGCCACTGTGAACTAAATAAAAAACAGAATTCCTTCACACCTCCATTTCCTTCTCATACTGTAAAAGTAGATCTCATTTTTATATATTTTTTTATGAAGATGAAGACTATGATACTGTTTAAGCTCCTCCTCAATGTGAATAGTAAATGGTAAATGGACTGCACTTACAGTATATAGCACTTTTCTACATTCATGGTGCTCAAAGCCCTTTACATTAGCCTCACATTTACACACACAAACAATCATACACCAGTAGGTTTCTAAGGTTGAACCCCCACACACACCTGTGTTACAGCAGGATAAGTGAAGTCTGTTTTTTACTCTCATTCACTGACGATATTCCCCAGTGTTGACACCAAACGCAGGCAGAAAAATCTCACATTCTCAGTCTTGTCATCCATCTCATCATTTAATGAGATGTCGCTTTTCTGAAGGATTTAGGTTTGCTGTTTCAGTGAATATCCATGCTTTATGACGAAGTCAGCCTCCTCAATCTTTACCCAGAAAACACAAGCTTTTATTTATTATCACCAGTGCATTCTCTGTAGTTCTTAATCAATTTGGCAAATTGTATTTTTTTAGACAATTACAACTGCAGGAGTTGAAGTGTGTCAGAGCATTGTAATGGAAGGGTGGAGCAGGAGGTCTACAGTCATACTAATGTGTTCTGGTTAAGAGGCAGCTGAGCCAAAAAGTGCCCATAGCCACAAATGTATTTTAATTTTTTTTTTTTTTTTTTTTTAATTGTCCCTGCATGTTTCTGTAGCGTACCTGTCAGATACCAGACCCGGTGTTTTACTTACTTTTAAACTTTTGATTCCCTTCAGAATATGACTGATATTTCCCTGGTAACCTTCTCCCTAATACCGGTTTCACACAAAGGTACTTTCTGATTGGATTCTGAAGTTTGGCCCCTTATTTTGATGACTCATTTATACTTCACAACTAAATTTGAAGGAAAATCATGAAAACTTAGTTACCTGTATTTATTCAATATACAGTAGGGCACACAGTGACACTTTGATGTCGCCTCAGGTATTAATGACAAGTAACTCAGTAGTTTCAAACCACATGAAAAAACCCTTATTAAACATCACTAGGTCGTACAAACCCCACATGAAGGGGCCTTTACAGTGTGTCTTGTTTGCTCACAGGTATTAGCACCATAAATTAATCTATGCTATTGCTATTTTTTCATTCACAGAAGCTCTGTCAGAGGTGTAAAGTAACTAAGTAAAAGTACTTTATTACTATACTTAAGTAGAATCCAGACACCTGAAAAATCGACTTAAGTATTTATTTTTCTGTCAACGTTTTACTTTTACTCCCTACATTTTTGCATAAATATCTATACTTTATACTCTTTACATTCTGGATGGATGGATAGACCCAAAGATCAGCAGGTCACACATAGCGTCCAGTCTAGAACAGGGTATTTCAGGACATTGACTACTCCATTAAAACAGCAAGAGCCAAATAAGTCCTCCAAGGAGCACAGTGAGCAGGTGATGATGATCTTAGTGGTATTGACAACCCTGTGAAGGTGTCGGGCAGACCATAGTATTCACTGGACCAGCGGCAGTAGGTATCCAGCAGCGTCTCATGCAGTTTTGTTTTTCTTAATATTTCTTGGGAAGTAGAGACTCTGCTGTGCTTTTCAGAATGGACCAGGGGATCCTCTTCCCACAGTTCCCTCTGATGTCCAGGACTATCCAAAAGTCTTAGGTCACCTTTAGCCTTGTTGTGTTTGCTGAGTTGAAATAAGTATATAAAGGGGGGGCAGAATGGGAACACACAAGACGCGAGACCAAGGAGGGACCAGGAATGGACAAAGACTGAAGGAAAAGAAGTAAAGAGAAGGGAAAAGGTCAAGGAAGAAGAGGAAAAAGAGCCTTGACAAAGACAAGACAAAAGACGCCAGGTGAAAAGACAGAAGAGACCAGATGAAAAGACAGAAGAGACCAGATGAAAAGACACAAGAGACCAGATGAAAAGACAGAAGAGACCAGATGAAAAGACAGAAGAGACCAGATGAAAAGACAAAAAAGAGCTACACTCGAGAGAAGACAGAAAAACATGACACTACACAGAAAACCACTATATGGTATACAGAAAAAACAAAAACACTATACTAAATAGAAAAAACACTATACTAGACAAGGGACCAGACAGCAAAACACAATACTATACAAAACAGAGAAAAACACCATACAGAAAAAACACTATACTTAGACAGAAGCAAGGCTGGACCGAGGGGAAGACGGGGGTAACAAACACACAGAACAAAGTCAAAAAAACAAGGAAACCAGGGGGAACAAAACAAAACGGGTCCCTTCAACACAAAGATGGTTGAAGGGGTGAGGTGGAGAGAGGACTCAGATGCTCAGCGTTGAAGGGAAAAATAATTTCATAACAAACATAACAAAAAGCAGACAGAGTTAAAACCGAAACAAGACCAGACAGATCAGCCAGAGTCCGTGGTGATGAAAGAAATGTCCATGTTCTAGTGACAGGGGAAATAGGCAGAGGGTCCGGGTTATGGTCCCGCACCGGTAACTGCAAGCTTCACTGCTGAAGTATTGCAGATCAGCAACGACTTGCAACTGCACGGTGCGAGGCCAAGTCAGTCTGGTCAGCACTTGTGACAACTTTACAGTTTCTAACCTAGAATGACTCTATTAACATCGTACTTTTAGCATCTCCAAATAAATCTCAGACGCACACCTATAACACACGGGAGGACATTTCCCAATACATTCGTCGGCTGTGTTCTTCCGCATCAGAAACTAGTTCCCAAACCGATTTGACAAAGTCGAGCCCAGCGCGTTGGAGTTCCACTGTCATTTGAACTCGATGTAAATGTACTGCACATAGGAAATAATTGAAAATAAAAAATCAAGTAAATCGAGTCACTTTGACCGAAATCTTTGGGTGGCTCCATTCGACAATAGATGATCTCTGAGTATCTTTCATATAAATGTGTTGGTTTCATCAAGTAAAGATGTTCCACTCTGTCAGATTTTTCTGCGGTCGGTGTTTTCAGACTTCCTTTTTCCCGCCAGCAGGTGTTTTGGGTTTAAGGTCAGTCAGTGTAGATATATTCAGACAATGGCGGAGTCGTCAGGAAAATGTTTCCACACATTTATTCAACTCTGAGGACCATGGGGATGCACTCAATTTGACCTTTTAAGGGGCAGACTCTGCAAAATCTGAGCAACAAAGGTACATGTGATGTCACTATTATTCCTTAAATTTCCAAAAAATCTATCTTGACTTGTTATTCAATCACACCCAATTTGAAAAAACAAGCATCTTAAAGTATCTGTATATGTGATGCAGTAAATCTCGTCAGCCATAAGCCTCTCTTCTCTCAAACTTAAGCCTTCTATTGAATGTTCGTTGTGAGTGTTTTGGTGTGAGAATTGTTCTATGATGTGTCATCAAAATAAAGGATTCTCTATGAAAGTGCTTACAATTCAAAACACATACACGAGGACATCTATTTATGGAAGTGAGACTCAAACCCCAGCCTGTACCCTGAGATACAAAACACATGAGAGCAATGTCTAAATACAATTTAGACTTAATCCACTTTTCACATCATTTCCCCTTTTTTTCAGTGTTTAAATACTCTGCATATATCTAGGGACCCTTTGCCATGCATGGGGGTTTATTTTGCATGATGTGTCATTTTATTCTACAAACAAATTGGAAAAAGCTTCAATTTGATAAAATTGTTCTTCTGAATATTACATTGTAGCTTGTTGGATTTTTTTTTTTGTAATTAATGTTGTAATAAAGTAATAAAGTGATGATGCTTGTTAAGTTAGACTGACTTGCATCTATATCATAACTTCTCTTCATTCAGAGGAGGGAGGTCTGCCTTGGTGGAGGTTTGCGCTTTTAGTGCTTTTCTAGTTTTCTATGTTAAATAATAAGATAAGGACGTTCACTTTGCACTTTAAACATGTTTATGTTCATGTTAAATATTTGCAATTGTTCACTTTTAAGTAAATGCAACAAAATGTCCTCTTTGATTTGATTTGAATGCTTTATTTCGAACATGTGCCGAATGCAACAATAATCAATACAACAACAATAATAATAATAATAATAATGATGGTAATGATAATGATAATAATAATAATAATAATGATAATAATAATGATGATGATGATAATGATGATGATAATAATAATAATAAATAATAATTGAAGTACTAAACATATACATATATACAAAAAAAAAACAACAACAAATGAGCAGATAGGAAAGTAGGTAACAAATAGAATTTATTTATTTTTTTCTAATTTGTCTGCATTTTGTTCTCATTTTTTAACTCCACAGAGGGGGAGTCAACATTGTTTGAGATAAATACATATTTTAGTCTTGCAGCCAAATATGTTAATATTTAGTCCATGTGTGTGACCATTCATGACCTCTGACTCCACCTCTTGCTGCCTGCTGATGGACTGACTTATGGTTTAACAGTTTGGAGTCAGATTTGTGACAAACATCCCTTCTCCTTCCTTCTCCTTTTGGGTGTGTGTGGAAATGTCCCCCCTATTGAAACCCCTCATTCACTACATGTTGGGGAAACATCAGCTCTGTATTTACGTTGTGTGAAATATGAGAAGAGCTGCAGACTATGTGCTTTAACTTTACCGAGTACAGGCTGATGTTAAGGCAGGGGTGTCAAACTGCGGTCCTCGAGGGCCGGTGTCCTGCATGTTTTAGATGTTTTCCTCTTCCATTACACCTGGAGGCCATTGCATTATTATCAGTCTGATGAGGAGCTGATTATTAACTTTTTAAGTGTCAGCGCTGATGCATTCTGAATGGATGATTTAGTTTAAATATTCAGAAAAATTCAACCATTTTCCTTTTAGTTTTGTGCATGGACAAGGTGCCAAAAAGCAAGAGGGTTTTTTTTAATTTTATTTAAACATTTTTTTAAAGGTAAAATTCAAATTGCTGGGACCAAATTTCAATAGTAGTTTTCTTCTTTAGTAATTTTTTTTCAAAATGTTCCACATTATTTGTCATTTTGTAAATATTTCTTAGTTTTTGTTGCTCATTTTGTTTATTTTTCTACATTTTGGGTTTTTTTTTTATTGTTATTGTATTTTTCTTTGTATTTCTGCTATTTGTGTCTTTACTTTGCTCAATGTTACCAATTATTTTGTTAGTTCTAAGGAGTTAAAGGGTTAAACTGAATCACATTGAAGAAGGAAATATCTAAAACATGCAGGACACCGACCCTCGAGGTACTGGAGTTTGACACCTGTGTGTTAAGGAGAAGAAATTCATCTGCGTTGTCGTTGTGGTTCTCGGACCTATCATTGATCTCCTGTGTGTTGAAAAGTGTCAGTGAAATAATACCGCTGCCTCCTGTGAAGGCCGACGACACAATGCCACGCACAGCTACACACAGGCACACACTCAACACTGACAGAACAGAACAGGAAGAAACTCCAACTTGAAAAACATGTAAAGTGTAAGTACTTTCATGCTTCACTTCACTTCCCCTGCCTGCAGCACCGGTGACAAATTCAACTGGGAGCTGAGCTGGAAGGAACCGACAGAGCTTCAGTTGACCTCTCCTCACCAACACAGAGAAATTACATCACAGTATTACTGCTAAATGTATTCTGTGACAAAACTTTAGGGTTGATGTTGCAGTTTTGATAAAGTTAAGGAAGTTCTTCATATCACCTTCTGATGGTTGGACTGGTTTATAGACGGGCTTATGTTTTATTCTAATGCTTCAATGGACCTTTAAAACCCAGGACAATTTTTACTGAGACTTCCAAAGTCATTGATTTATCACCATTTATTCCAATATTATTGTCCGCAGAAGTAGAATAACTCAGTTGGTAGAGCAGATTGTCCATTAATCAAAGGGTTGGCAGTTCGATTCCTGCTCTGTCTTACTCCTTGGGCAAGAAACTTCACCCTCTTTGCCTCCAGTGTCACTCACACTAGTGTATGAATGCGCAGGAATGTTCGGTGTTGGTCAGATTTGCTGCAAAATGGGAGCCAAGCCTCTGTCTGTGACTTCATATGTAGTTTACCACCACCAGAGGGAGCATGTGAGAGTGAATAAATAATGGATCACTCATGTAAAGTGCTTTGGGTGCCGTGAAAAACCGCAATAGAAATTAAATCCATTATTATTAAGTATTATTCAGTGAAAATCTGGTAAGTTCCTTTATTAAATTAACTGATCACAAAGACATTTATGCTCAGAGGATATTCAAAGTGATATTAAAACAGATACAATTTTGAAGAAAAGTAGGTTTTTCAACAAAATACTTCATCAGCTGAACATAGAAACAAGAGTTAAAAATAGCCATTTATCAAACTACACAGGGTTTGTTGGTTAATCTGTGTTGCATTTGATCCAAATAAAATAATCAAGGCCTGTATTTTACCTTAAGTACTAAGATATGCTGATAGCTTCAAAAATTATTTGACATTTTAAATCAGAAAATATAATATAATAACATATTAATAACTACATTAATTATCCAATAGAAGGGTCTGACCTCCTTGCTGATTTAAATGCAGGTACTGTAGTGTAGTGTATAATATCTACAATAGACACGAGGTGTAAGGATGTGTTTATTTCATATTCACTTTTATTTTTATTTATGTGCATCAGTTGGTCCTTTTCTGACCAGTATGTACATTTTCATTATTTGAATATACAGTACATATGTATTATTAAAGTGTTTTGTAGTAGCAGTATTAGTAGCAACTTGGGAAATAAATGCTTAAAAACTAGAATTAAAATAAGCAACAACATGAACCAAAGTAATCAATAAAATGAACAAAAATGAATAATAAACTGACAAAATCATTAGTAACATGAACAAAGTAAGATAAAGTTTGGTTCATTTTGTTGCTCATTGTTTATTTTTTCTACATTTAACTTTTTATTTTATTTTTTTTTTTTTTTTAATTTTGCTCCATTTTTGTCTCACTTTCTTCATGTTACTAATTATTTAGTCCGTTTATTATTCATTTTTGTTCATTTTATTGATGACTTTGGCCATTTTTTTTTCATTTTGTTACTTATTTTTAATTATTTTAACTGTGGAACTGCTAAAGTTTCAGGAGTTGAAGGGTTAAACTGAATCATGAATATCTAAAACATGTAGGACACCGGCCCTCGAGGACTGGATTTGGACACCCCTGATATAAACCATATTAGATGATGGAAACAGCAGAAATCAGCAGAGGTTCAAGGATAGTATTTAATTGACTATTCTGTGGTAACTTGATTTCTACAATGCAGTATAATCTAATTGAATGTATTTTAAATATTGTCCGTTAGTGCATACAGACTAGAAGTATGTTCCCAGGAATCGTACATATTCCCAGATAATAGGTCTATTTCCCCTGAAGCTGGGAACATGACAGCTGAGAAAAACATGCCTACACAATTTTTCCACCACAGATCATAACTGTCTGGACAAGATTAGTTTCTGTGATTGTATTTGCTTTTCCTTCATAAAATCAATGCACAATGTGACATGTCTTTGAATTGTGTTTTGACATTTGTACATATCTGCCCAGATTGATTTTAATAGCGTCAGATTTTCTTTTTAGTCACATTAATTGGCCTGTGAAAATATCAGCCACAGTAGAAAGAAACGTGACGCAGCAGAAAATCAATTATAAGCAAAGACTTTCCACTGCTGGAGTCATATTTTATGTTGTGTGGAAGTCTTTTTAGAGGTCCTATTTGTTTAGAAGGACACATCCTTCACCTCTCTGCCAGTAATCCTAAATGACTTATGGTATGCAGTTTTATTACCGCCTTCCTAAGCTCAATCTAACCCTAGAAGTAAAAGTTTTATGCAAAGAATTTCGTCGCAGGATAAAAGCTTCTATAGTGAGCATGATCCATCATGAAACTGAGTTTTCCTCATGAAAACTTTAAAAGTTTATTTATGCATCCATTTGCTATTAAGCCTCAGGCTTTTTTTGTATACTTTGTATGTGTGCGTTTGCATGTGTGCATGTTTGTGTGTTGCTTGATGAACCATAACTCTGCTTCCTGGCACGTTAATCCATCACATGCAAACAATATGCATAAGAAAGTGGAACCTGAAAGCAGAGTTTTGTAGCTGGATTCATTTATTCATTATTTCTATTTTCAACGTCAAATATTTAACACAATGGGAGATTAGTTTCGAACGCTAACATTTTAAACAAAGCATTTGTTGTTTTATGTCATAACAAAGTAGGTCCTGCCAGCTTGTATGGATACAATAATTCTGTAAAGAAAGATGAGTGTGCAAATATAGGCATGCACTAGGAACAGTGGGTTTTACAGATAGGAAATTAACATCAAAAGAGTGAAGTAAAAACATTCACCTACACATAGAGGGAAATTAACACTGTCTCTAGCATCAGGAGTATTTGTGTTGCACCACAGCAGCAAGTTTGACAGTAATTAAAGCATTGTTTTATTATCAGACCCAATAGCTCTGCTTCTATTCAGGCTTTTTACTTAATTAATTCATTTAATTAGTTAATAATTTTAATTTAATACTGCAGTGTCAGGCTCCATCATCTGTAGGTTTGTGCTTATATTTATAGGTCTATTAATACCAGTATGTAAGTAAGTAGACCCAGATAAATGTAGAAATAGAACAAAAAATATTCATCACAGTACAGTCAATGTTATTCTATTGACTGAATAGAGCGTAGAGCGGGACAAAATTAGTAGATAAAAAGGGAACATTACGAGATTAAAAAGTCCAAATTATGAGATAAAATTTCTAAATTATTAGAAAAAAGTGAAACTTATGAGATAAAAAGTCTAAAATATTACATAAAAAGTCTAAATTATTAGATAAAAAGTGAAAACGATTTCATAAAAGTCAAAATTATTAGATAAAAAGTGAAAATTATTAGATAAAAAGTGAAAATTATGAGATAAAAAGTCTAAAATATTACATAAAAAGTCTAAAGTATTAGATAAAAAGTGAAAACAATGACATAAGTCCAAATTATTAAATAAAAGTCAAAATTCCAAGTCACTCAGCACAACCAGAATTAATCCATATATAAAGAACACTGTGGTTTTTGTATTTTTAGTGCACCTTATAGTCTGCAAATTACAGTAACCTTTTGTTTCCCAAATGTCATGTAATTTCCCATCCAAATATTGTTATGGACATGTCCATAGCGTCCCTACACAATTTTCCACCCATGATGTACACTCATAATAATGTGTGTTTTTGCTGCTGTTATGAATTAATGTTGCGTATATATAATATAATTAAATTACAACTTCATATTTTCAGTTGATGATGGGACTTTGGGAGATGTTGTCAGACCAGTAAGCCCTTCAGTGGATAAGCATGGCTCACTTTATTTGATGAACATTTGAAAATACTTAAGCTGAAGTTGGAAAAGATTTGTGACTGAAAGGACAAGGCCACTTATATGCTGAACGGTTCTTTGCTTCGTTCAAGTCTCAAATGACCTCTGGTGGCAATTGCAACGTGAAGTAATGATCTTTTAAAAGTGCTCAGAGGAGCGAGTGCTGTGGCCTGTCAACAGCCTGGGATTACCTGAAGGAGGAGACTGTGACTTCAAATGGTGTTGGTGTTTCATGTGGTGACACTTAGATGGACACAAGTATTTCTGCTAACCGTCACTTTAAAAGCAGGGAACGGTTGCTTTAGATTGTGCCTTGTTGTCTGGTCTCTGATGGATTCTTCTCAAGTGTTGTTGTTTTTTTGTTGTTGTTTTTTTTCTGTTTGTTTTTCACTGTGATAGACAGCGATGCATTGACACATAGATTCAAGAGCTAACAGCAGCACAGATAATTTAATCCAGAATTGGCTTGTCACAGGCTATATGAGCTTCAGAAAGGCAATAAAGTTGTTGTCTATTCTTGACTTAAGTGATGTCTCACTCTGTCATGTAAGGAGACAATAAAGACCGTTTTCTTCTCTGCAGGTGGAGTCTCCTCTAGCTGTGGATGCAGTACTCGGAGAGTCGCCGTTCTCCGTCACAGATGATAAGGTTTCCATCACAGAGATGCGCATCCACGCTGTTTCTGGCCTCACCATGTCACTGCAACCCAGTCCTGGAAACAGTCACACCATGGTGGCCAAAGCAACGGGCATCCAGACACTGACTGCTCCCAAACAGGTACAGCATAACATGGTCTAACAAGAGCAAAAATGGAATTGTTTCATAATTTATGTATTTTTAAAACTCCACATGGATAAAATAAAGCTTGTACCAAACACATATCGTTAGCCTTATACCATAATTGCCTAAGTCAATTTTCGGTCCAATTGAAATTTTTTGCATAACTTTACTCCCCTACCACTGCTGCTGCATCCTGTCTTTCTGCCTATGACATTGAACAACCAGCTGTTTTGACTTAGGCAGTTTGAATGTATGCAAAATGGCAGAAAAAAATGCAAAATGTTGTCAGAAAAACTGCTTAAGTCAAAGGGATAATCCGCCTAAGTCAATTTTATGTCATAAAACAAATGATGTTGGGTTTTGTTCTTTTTTTTTCATACTTTTCTTCTCATCTACTTGAATGTTCTGTGAAAAAAATCAATAAAAAATATGGATGTGACTTTTAGAAAATGTGTTTTTTCTCGTTTTCCAAAAACACAAAAAAATTACTTAGGCAATTATGGTATGAAGCTGACGATATGTAGCTTTATTGATGTACATTCACAAATCTGAGCCCAAACCTAAGTGTTTTGTGTCATAAAAACAGATAAATTGACCTCAGTTACAGGATGGAACTGGTTCATTGATGGTTTACATTTTATTCTAATCTAACTCTTTATCACAGATGCCAATGATGAACCTTTACTTCATTTTTCAGTGTTTGTCGTACAACTTAACTGGTGATTTTTACAGTTCGTGATCGACTGAAAAGTGATTAAAATTAAACTTCTTTTCATTTTAAAGTAAAAGGGGGGGGGGGCAGAGCCTTTTCTGTAGCCGCCCCCAACCATCCATCACTCTTCCGACCTCAACACTTTTAAATCCATTTTAAAAACTCATTTATTCAAGATTGCTTTTAATATTTGATTACTTTTATTCTGTCTGTTTTAATGTGTGATTGATCTGTTTTTTGTTTTTTATTGTTTCTTTTCCTATTGTAGTCGGACTCTTTTTGTTCTATTTTTTTACTTCATGTAAAGTATCTTTGAGTGCCATAACAAGTGCTATACAAATAAAATATATTATTTATTATTATTATTATTATTATTATTATTATTATTATTATTATTATTATTATTATTATTATTATTATTATTATTATTATATAATAAATAATAATAAATAATGATAAATACAGTCTTCACAAAGCTGTAAATAGAGCTGTACAGTATTTCTGAGCTTATGAACAGTGGACTTTTTAATCGTATGTCCTTCCCATAGGACACTACAAGCATACAGTACAATCATCTTGCAGAATATGATGCTTCTCTGTAGAATAACCCACCCGACAGTATATACAGTTATTCAGATGAGACCAACCTTAAACATAAACAGCAGTAAAATGCAGCATACACACAAATGAAGCAGAAATATGAATCTCTTAGTAATTATGAATGTGTTTCTGACTCACAAATCCTATATTGTGAACACTGGAAAGATTTATATTGCTCTAAAGCAGGGGTCTCAAACTTGCAGCCCGGGGGCCAAATGCGGCCCGCTGACAGTTCCAATGCGGCCCGAGGGATGAAGAGTATAATAACCTTTTAAATGATTCCATGTTTTCTTCTCAGCTTTTTCTTTGCCTATAAATGATGACAAGTTCCAATTTGTCTCATTGTTTGACTGCAGAAAAATATAAAATTACGAACATATTTACATTTACAAACTATCTCGTAACAATAACAGGCCATGGCTCAGTTGGGAGAGCAGGTCGTCCATTGACCGAAGGGTTGGTGGTTCAATTCCCGCTCTGTCCTAGTCAGTCCGTTGTGTCCTTGGGCAAGACACTTTACCCTCCTTGCCTCCAGTGTCACTCACGCTGGTGTATGAATGTTTGGTGGTGGTCAGAGGGGCCAGGGCAACTGTGGCTACATATGTAGTTTACCACCACCAGAGGGAACATGTGACAGTGAATGAATAATGGATCAATAATGTAAAGCACTTTGGGTGCCTTGAAAAGCACTATAGAAATCTAATCCATTATTATAAATGTTATTATTTTTAATAAAAATGTGAATAACCTGAAATATCTAAAGAAAATTAGACACACTTTGAACCATTTTATGCTTCTGTTACTAAACGTTTAGTGTCTTTGTAGAACTGATCCATAAAAAAAAACACCTGGACTAATGATAAGTAGAGGCAGAATATTGTTAAAATTGCCCTTATTTTCCTTTTTTAAATATTTGGATAATTTATAAAAGTATTTTCTTAATGTAATGGGTGTTGTTGTTTTTTTTTGCATTAAAACGATGACAAAAATGTGTAGTTGTCAATATTTACAGGTTATTATGTTTTCTTTTTCCTGGTCTGGCCCATTGGACATCAAATCAGGCTGAATGTGGCCCCTGAAGAAAATTAGTTTGAGACCCCTGCTCGAAAGTAAACCTAGATCATTCTATTATGTTCATCATCCTATTTTTAAAACCACAGTCTCTACCTTCTTGACAGTATTTCCCAAGCAGAACTTCTGAGAAACATTTTAAGATGGAGGTGATTCTTTCTTTTTTAAAGCAAATTATTTCCACTTATGCCTCCGTACGGCTGTCAGTCAAGACTGTTAATGGCAGCTCTCTCCTCTTACTAATGTGAACTCTTGTGAAATTATGGGGTATGGGTTTAATGGTGTGGATAAATGCTGTAACATTTGAGTTTAAAGATATAGGTGGACTCATTAGTATAGCCAGTAAGAGCCTATAAATGTCACACATGGGATAACGTCATATCACTTCGTAGATGTATTCGAAAATAAGCAAATATTCAGATTTCTTCTTTTATAACAGTTTATAATTGTATTGCAAGTATTCAGAAACACCTGATGGTCATTCGTTGTTGTAGCATAGATTGAAATGATAGAAATGTAAAAAAAAAAATGCCTATAGTTCATGCATCTTTAACACTGTCACGTATTGATATATAAAGAAAATGGTCTCAGAATGGCCATAAATATGTATGAAATAATATGCAAATAAAAAAAAACATCCAACATTTTGCGTCCCCAGTCCACACCGATCACCTTGAAAATGTGAAACACTTGACATTACATTTGTACTTTACCAAATTGCTTTCATAGGGCTGTGTGGATTAGAATATCCATTTGTAAGTCCAAAAAATTGCGCATAAATTGTTTTACATATTTGCAAATCTTGTTTTTCTAGGATAGGTCATGTAATATACATTGCAAGAGTATTCTCAGTTTGTGCAATAATATAAAATGAGCATAAATTTACATATTATCTACTAACATCTAGGAATTTATCACTTGAAATAACTTTCTTTTGACTATCCTGTCATATTATAGCTGACAATGAACTCTGCGTGCCTCAGTAGCAATTAGCTCCATATTTCTCCATGTCTTTGTCAAGTCTCTTAAAATTACGTTTATTTGCAAATCCCTTCAGTGGATTCATATCAACAAGCTGCCTTTGGTTTCACTTCAGAGTAATAAAATTATTTCACAGCTAAATCTTTTAAGCTCCAGCCAGCATTGTTAGCAAGGACACCAGATAAAACCAGCTGTAGTGAACTAATAAGTATTCTTGGTGCTGCTCTATTGTAACCTTTGTATTAGCCAAGCCTGGAAAAACACTTCCCGTAGGTCTAAATGCATTGCTAAAGTGGATTTTGTTACTTCAATGAGAAGTGTGAGATGATGTCGGAATGGGAAAAAAAAAGTGTTAAAGAAAAACAGTCAAGTGCTTTTTTTCTTTGCCACAAGTAAGCATTTTTTTTTTTATTTTATTTTTATTTTTTTTTACAATTGTAAGCAAAGAATTAATTGGCAGCCATTCTTCACCTAGGGAGGTGTGTGTGTGTGTGTGTGTGTGTATGTGTGCGTGCATGCGTGTGTCTAGACTTCTTTTTCTTCTCTGCCCTTCCATTGGCCTGCAGGTTGCTAAAAATGCAACGACAACCACATCAAGCATCAGTGAGAGAGAAGCGAGCATTAAATTCCAATTTTTCTTGCTTTCCGCTTCTTGGCCACCTTGAAATTTAATTATTGTAATGTATTGTCCTAAGTACTCTCCAAGGCCGGGCCATAAAAGGCAGCCAATTCCTCTGCCGGCAGAGCTCTCAGAGGAGTACTGCAGCTATTTCAAGCCATTTGATTCTGTTTCACAGCAAAACTTTCCTAATGTCCTCTATTACACTAGAAATGAATGAAACCCATAAACTATGGAGGGAGACAGTTGGACAATCAAGGTCTTTTTGGATTATTCTTTTTTCCACTTGACAAAATCCAAGACCTTTCAGTGCTTGAAGGTTCACCATAAAGCATATCTGCAGTTACGCCAAGATATGACTGTGGAAAAGAGCAAATCTATTGGGTATTAATGAAACTTAATCGTATTATTGCCACTGGAGTTGATGCAGATATTTGCAGTGAACTGTTTTTCTCTAATTGCATAATTTATTATCTAAGCTGCCTCTGTTGCCATAAACCACAAATCAAAAAATGCAAGAGAATCAACTGCACCATTAATGCACATTAAGTTATGAAAATACACTTAATGTATTACTTCATTAAGCCCAGATGCAGCGCATGCGTAGAAGGCAACATGGTTACGTGCTCATCTTATTAAAGCTGAATGCAACATGGGTGCATTGTACACAATGTGTGTGTTTTAAAGGCACTGAACTGCAGAAAAAAATAAACCAAAGCACAGTTTATTCACTTCATGACAGTTCCACTGATACTTGGTCAATGTTGAAAAGGCATTACTAGTTATCCAATAAAATGTCATAACTAATGACAGTAGTTTAATAATAATTTAACAAAGTGACCTATTACTTATTGATTACATCTGTAACATTAAGGGGCGCTAATGGCTTAGAAGGACTGGGAGAGAACGCATCACATATTACATGAAAGGGCTACATTATTAAAGGGCAAAGTGAGTGTAATTTTATTCCATTCAAGTTTGAGGGGGGGGGGATATCAATCATACTAGTCAAAATGTCATTCAATCTCAATATTTTCTTAATGCTTAAAAGTTTGTAGAACTCCCACTCATGTGAAAGAGCAGGAAATTAATCATTAACTCATTGACTGCCAGCTATGTTCACAATACTTTTGTGTGTGTGTGTATATATATATATATATATATATATATATATATATATATATATATATGTATGTCTTTGGCAGTCAATTAGTTAATAATTCTAAGATTACAGTATGTTTAAGATGTATTTCCCAGTTTAACCCAGCATTAAATAATTGACAGAAAATTTTAATTCTTTGAATCTTAATTATATACATCAGGTTTTTCAATAAAAAAAAATACCACACTAGTCAAATATATGATACATGTATAGTCTTAAATATGTATCCCAAAAATAATAAGTTATAAGTGAAGTAGTTGGAAGACCTACACTAAACCTTGGACTGTGTAACTGACCCAGTCCTTACGTCTGACATCTTTGAGCTGTAAAACATTTTTGGTCACTTAAATGATTCCCTCTGACCTCACCCTCAAAGGTCGGTAACATGTGCTCAGGCAGGAGCCAGTTTGATGTTGGTGGCATGTTTCACATGAGCTCAAACATTCAGTTCATTCAACTGTTTAACATGAAGCTACATGATTGTTTACTATCTTTGTCAGAAATTCAATTTTTTTTGTTCATGAATTCATCGATGAAATGGAAAAACATCATATGTGTAAATGGTGTTACAATCCTCATTTTATTTCTCTCTCTATTGACCACTGTTTCTAATTTTGTAAAACAAGATCGTACAGGACATATGAATGTCAGGACTTCAGCCCAATACGACATTTTTAAAGGTGTCATTCCGCTGAAAACCACTTTTATCCATGCTCCTTTTGGATTCTGATGGGTCACCCCGACACGCTGCCTTTGAAAGTGGTTTGTCACCTCCACTGGCTGCATACCGCATTCACAGAAAACAACAAGGGGAGCGAGGGACCTAGAACAAGCCAGTCCGTCTGACATCAGATGGACTTTAGCGTCACCCATGTGGGGTTAAGCCCGTCCCCGGCAGCGAATCTGAAGTAGCATTAGCATTAGCATCTACAAGAGAAGACGGCGCCACAGTAGCTGCTGCACAAACTGGAAATAATGCCTGTTTTTTCCCTCCACGTTTTCAGATAAAGCAAGGGTACAAAACCTAGTGGGATGCTATTTGGGTAAAGGTAAATACATACACAGCGAGAGGGGAGGGGGAGTGTTCCTTCACGCATTCGGAGCCAATCAGAGACGCCTTGTGACCGCACCATGGGAAGTACCGGTTTGACCCCAAGTCATTTTTCTACCGTGCAAAAACAGCTCGAAACAAAGCAATTTTTTTTTTTAAATAAAACCAACACACAATGTATTCAATAACAATGGAGAACACAGTAATATTAATGAATTAACCATGGAATGACAGCTTTAAAGTATTCTTCCCAACACTGACTGACTGCAAATAAATTATTACTTATATAATCACAAACAGAACACATTTGCATTTGTTTTGTATTTTAATTGTGTAACATCATGACATGTAACCAGTTACTCCAGCATTGTGGTGTACTTTTTAATGTGTGAACAAGCTGCGCTCAAAGTGGAAGTTCAAACACTGGCTTCATTAAATAGACAGTGGTGATGCACTTCACTCTGCAGGAGACGAGTGTTGTCAGATAACCACTGTGAAACCAATATGGTGGTTTATCATGTTCCTCTATAGGGGAGTAACAGCAGTAAAGAATAGGAGAAAATGCCAAATGAGAGAATCAGACACAGCAGACATGAAGACACAGACTGGAGCTCATCATTCGAGGCACATGCTGCTGCTGCTGCTGCTATTTGTACCTTATCGGGCCGTGCTGCGGAGTCGAGGCTGTGTTGTAGCCTTCAGGACAATGCAGTGATTCCTGCCACCCCTTCCTCCTCCTCTGTGCTTGAAAAGTGGTTCGCTGGTGTGTACATCAGAGGCAGCGTGTCAGGGCTTGTACTCAGCACAGGGTACTGCGGATGTTCACAAATGCTCTGGAGATTTACGGATTGGAGCAAGTCCAGAACTTCAAAGGCTCAGTAGGGAACAGATATTCAAATCACGGTCACTGCCATAAAAGAATGGGAACTGAACCGTTGAAATATTCCTGGGAGAGATATAAACACCAGCAGAGAGACTTATTACACATTTTAAAAGTGTATTAAGGCAGCATGTTGTTTACTTATTAAATTAGCCAATGTGTTTATGCACAAGTCTTAGAACTTCCAAAGAACTATCATGTAGCTGTAATTCTTCAAAGAAACCAACCAAATTTATTAGCTCACAAACTACATTATTATCCCCTACTTAACCCAGACTTCACCTCCAATCACTTTGATGAGTAACAGAAGGCAGAATTGTATTTGTTTTGAAGTGGATGGTTTAACTCAAGTGAAACTTTAACCCCTCGTGGATTGTCAATTTGTCTGCGAATTCTACTATTTTCAGAATGAGGTGCTGTTCTATATTCTTTCTAAGTGCACATGTGTTACCTATCATCCCTGATGTAAATGGATCAATGTCAAAGACGTGTTTCAGTAACAGCGTTTTTTTTATTTCATTTTATTCTACAGATTTTTGGATTACTTATATTTTGATCAACTGATGAGTAGGTACATCAAAAAAAATAAAATATTTGTTTAATTACTAATGTAACAAATATGCCTAATGTCACTAATTTGCATCAGATTGTATATTTTATATTCAAATTATTAATATTCACTTAGTTTAGAATAGCAACAACACGTTATTTCTTTGTCATATAAGTGTAATTGAATTTAGGACATGGTGACAAGGGAAACTGTAAAATTTTTACTAACATATAATTAAATGATGTATTTTGGACCGGTATCGGGAGAAGTATATAGGTCTTCTTCTCTTGTAAATTAAGTAAATGCACTGTGAAAAGACTATTAATCACTCATGCTTGAGTTTATCCCAAATATTGACAGTCAACGCGTTTGGAGATACATGGATTTGGGCAATGTGAAAAGTCAAATAACTGAAGTGTAGTAAAATATACTTCATTCCCTACTGACATTGAATGGAATGGAAATACTTAATGACACTTAAGGACAGCTACTAAATTCTGATACTTTAAATATCACAGACAAAAACAGCATATATACTGTTAAACAATATTTAGAATATATAAGATCTGTTAGATTTTAATGGGGAAAAAAATGAGGTGGACCATAAGGACCATGCTGGAAATAAGCCCCGTGCTTTTGCATGCCATCCTTTGGATTGCCTCTTGTAAGGTTCCAGAATAAAATCAATCAATCAATCAATCAATCACACAAATAGCATAATAAGAATAAGATTAATTAATAAATAATAATGATTTCTATAGCACTTTTCAAGGCACTTTACATTATTGTGTACATTTTCAATCTCACAAATACTAAAACTAACATCAAGTCAAGAAAAATAAAGAAATTTAAAAAAAAACACACACTTCAAAGTTCTCTTCAGTCCAAAAACATGAATTTCTTCATGTTTTCACCCTGTAATCTCTGAGCTTCACCCTGCAGAATGATCTGTGTTCAGAGTCTACTGCTGTGTTTTTCTGTGCTTGTGTAAAATCATAAAGCTTACGAGACAGATTCATGACACCACATGTAATTTGACATCGACTGGAACTTTGAAACTTGCTTTCACAGCCCAGATAAAAATATATATATATATTTGACAGAAAGTGGAAAACATCACAGGAATCCATGAGTTACACTGGAAAAAATATTTATATGTTCTGAAAGTTTGGATTTTTCAGTGAAGGAAGAGGACGTCACTTTAAGAGCCATTAACAATGTATTTTGGGGGGGGGGGGGTTTGCAGAGGATACAAGTTATTATCCATATTGTATTTTATATGGCTGTAGGGGATGTTTTAGGATATGCATTATAACATGCACATATTTTTGTTTATGTATTTATTCATGGTTGCACTGCACTGTATTGTTTATTTTAACATGTAAGACGTGCATTGAGATTGAAATCTGTGCTTTAAGTACAAATGTATATTCGCTCACCACCACTGACCAAATTAAATATTTATTGTACAAGAAAAACATTTTGTGTTAACGACAAAGAATCTACTACTAATAAACCTCAGAATATTCTGTACTCCAAAATATTCTCATTTGTTGGATATGCAGATTTCCTTTTTATGTCTTGCCACAATTGCATTCAGTATC
The DNA here is from genome assembly GCA_020466265.1 of Siphamia tubifer. Taxonomy (NCBI): domain Eukaryota; kingdom Metazoa; phylum Chordata; class Actinopteri; order Kurtiformes; family Apogonidae; genus Siphamia; species Siphamia tubifer. The sequence continues at coordinate 11,355,816 of CM035796.1, forward strand.
ATATTGACTATGGTCTTGAAGTGGCTATTGTGTTGTTTTAAAGGATCTAAAACTCAAACTATGTCTCTGTGTGTCTGTCCAACAGGAGGCCAGTTTGTCCATCTGGATGCTTTTCAGTGACAACACAGCTGCCACTCTGACTTACTTTGATCCCAAAGACTACAACCTCAATGCCTCCACACTGGATGATAAAGTTGTGTCGGTATCCCAGGAGCCTCAGCAGCGCTGGCCTGTGGTGGTGGCAGAAGGGGAGGGATCTGGTGAGATGGTGCGGGTAGAGATGACCATCTGCGAAGCCTGCCAGAAGACCAAACGCAAAAGTGTCATCTCATCTGCAGCGGTTTATGTCAAAGTCCGCTTTGGCCCAGAGGAAGACTCTGAGGAAGAGGTAACCACTGAGGGGGAGATTGAGCTGGCTCCCATCACCAGACGGCCAGTCATTGATCCAAACATCGGTGTAAAAATTTATGAGACATCTAATGAGCAGCCAGCCAGTGTTCCCATTGATTACACCAATTTCCCCACTATTAGCAACGAAGAAAGCCCGACTGAAAGTGATGAAGAGGACGACTTTGTCCACTCGCCTCGTAACATGACTGACCTGGAGATCGGCATGTATGCTTTGCTTGGAGTCTTTTGCCTAGCTATCTTAGTCTTTCTCATCAACTGTATTGTTTTCGTCCTCAAATACCGCCATAAGAGGATTCCACCCGAGGGTCAGGCCAACATGGACCACTCCCACCACTGGGTGTTCCTGGGTAACGGCCAACCACTGAGGGCTCAGTGTGATCTATCTCCACAGCAGGTGGAAAGTCCAAGTAACCCTCTGGAAAGCGTACAGACTTGTTGCCATGGAGACCACCACAGCAGCGGCAGCTCCCAGACTAGCGTTCAGAGTCAGGTACATGGGCGGGGTGACGGCAGCTCCGGTGGCTCAACGAAGGAGAACGGCGAGGAGGCCAACTCACCAACTTCCAAGCGCAAGAGGGTCAAGTTTACCACTTTTACTACCCTTCCCACAGAGGAGCTGCCCTATAACTCCATCCCCATAGCAGATGAAGAAGACATTCAGTGGGTTTGCCAGGATATGGGCTTTCAAGACCCAGAGGAACTGCACGATTACATGCGCAGAATAAAAGAAATAGCCTGAGACAAGAGGTGCAGCTCTCTCAGCTTTCTAATGAAACGTTCCTTTCTATTTTTCTCTTTTTCACCTAAGTGAAAGATAATTTTTCACAGACAAAAAGGCCAACTATCGATTTGGTTAGGGTTTGTTCCATTTAGTTTGCACAGTGCTGTCTCATACACGCTCACTCTTCTCAGAATGGCAAAACTGAATGCAAGTAAGCCAAAGACTCGGCCAGAGGATCTCAATCAGTAGAGAAACCTGTACACCTTGGCTGCAGCGTTTGTTTCACTGGGAAGCTGAGCTATCTATAGTCAGCTCACGTATTTTCAGATTTTGATCCTAGAAAACCCCTGATATGGACAGGAGTGTAGAAAAATGGTCTGGTATGTGGTTACTGGGACTCTGTAGTACTGTACTCCAAACAATAGAGGCCTTTGATGAACTCTTTACTGTCAAAGACTCTAATGAAAGATATGTTTAAGCAGTCTTTTTATTTTTGCCAAAGTAGGAAAAGTGTTCTTTTAATGGCTACATTTTCTTCATTGTTGTTCTTAGTGCAGCACACTCATCATTTCTACTCATGTCCATATAAATTTTTCTACATTTCATAAGTAGTCAAAAGCAGTGCCCTACTACTAGTCCTCCTGGTCCTGAACAAATCTAATGCCTTACAAAAATGGTCACAGATCACTACTTATATCAGTGCAGACACCCTGTCCTCTCACTATGGCTAGAGACAGTGTAGTATTAAGAATAACCCTGTATAACACTACAACTGATCTCAAGCATGAGGTATAAATAGAAGAGCTTGTTATTGTGGAGATCTCAAATATTGTTTGCATGGAAGGGGATCTTGAGGCACAATCAGTTTTTCAAATTTGTAAATGTTTGTATTGTAATTATGTAATCATTCATACACATAACTAAAGTGAATATGTTATCATGCATTACATGCATGCCATGCCATGCCATGCCAGGCCTACATACATGCAGACATTCCTCTACTATGTGTATATACTGTATCGAGCTGGAGTCACTCCTGGCACAAGCCTAGCACTCAACAAACTACTTACTTCAAGCTAAATGAGTGGGAAGCCAGTTGAAGTCATTGAAATGTTATAGTCTTGTGGTGCGTAGGTTCCCCCTCACTAATGTCATGACAGAGCAGTAGCTTTTTAACGCCCTGGTAACACATTTGACTGTTGAACATGAGGGTTTTGCTATGCATCAGAGCTGTAACAGATCTAATCTTTTGATGATTTATTTCTCTTCTACAAGTTCAGTCGGCCCTCATCCTCTGGCAGAATAAAAATTAATCTAATGTACAATATGGGAACATCCACACCCAACACAAGATCCTCTAAACTCTTCAGGAAACATCATTCATCTAAAAATAAGAAAAGACTATGACTAAATATTGATTTGCTCCAACATTCAAATCATCATCATCCAATGTTGTCATCCTGTTTTCCACACTGTTATGTATGTAGCTATTATTTTTGTTTAATCCCTCAAAAACCCACACCTTTTCTTCTATGAGTTACATGGCCTGAACAGAGACTAGTAGCTTTTACCGTTTAAGAAATCAGAGGTGTTTGAGTATGGTTGAGACATCATGTACAAGTATCTCAGGATGCTGTTTGGCTTTGATAAAATTCTGCCTGGACTAAGCAACAACTGCAAACAACACGGCTAATGGATGTCATTTGCAAGTTTGCAGGCACGTTAATTACATTTTTTTTTTTTTTTTTTTTGAGAATCGTACGGTTTACAAAACAACTGGTTAGAATGAGTATTCAATATCTCAAGTGAGGTTTCAACCAAAACACTGTAAGACAGCCAGACACAGAGTACCTGAGAGCATGATGACAGCAGGGCTAACAGTGTTTTTGACTGCCGTCGCCCGGTTAGTGTAGTGTGTGCTTTTTTAGTAGTGAAGTGAGTGGAGATGTTATTTCAGCTCTGATCTTACATAAAACATTTTTTTTTTTTTTTCGTACTAATGAAGCAACCATGAATTAAAAATACCTTTTTGTCACCTTCTTTAATTCTGTACTGCATCTAAGGGCTTGGATACCTCTTTAATGTTAACCGACTGATTTTGGCAATCCTACAAAGGAGAGAAAAAAAAAACAACCTCTGTAACCTGCTTCTCCTGGCGATAATGAGTACAAACTCCATTTGTCAAAAACAAACTCAACATTATGTCACCATCCTTCCTGCTTTTCAGCTCCTAGAGCCTTATTAAAGACCCAATCCAGAATGACTCCACTCGTGGCAACGCTCTTGTACAAACATCAGTTTAAAACTGGACAGAAAGTTTACAAAATTTCTTTGGAAATACGTTTCTCTGCTCCTTAGCCAACCATGGTGGTCACTCAATATGTTATAAATGTGATCTCAAACTGCAGCAACATTGTAAATACTGTCTGGAGCAAAACAGGCTTTCACTTTTTTATGGAAGTTGCCATGAGATTACCTTCCATGAAGTCATACATGTATATAGACCAACATTTGATGTATCAGAAATCCTGGATTGGGACTTTAAGGATTTGGTTTTACTGCATGCCCTCTATATGTTCACTGTGGTTGAAATGAACAATGACCTGATTCTAGTGTTTAATAATATTCAATCTGTGTTAACATCTAAAGGGAAGATTTCTGACAGTCCAAGCCCATCCTTCAGCCACAGCATCACCATGATTTACCATGAAATTAGGAGAAGTAGCAGCCTGCTGGAAGTGTTTGAGTTTTAACTTTAAATGACGGTGTCTCAGGATGAATGTAGGATTCTTCTTCAAATAGGCTGTTTGTGTTCAGTGTCGATGTGGTCAGCCCAATCTGATGGCACTTCTGTAACAGATTAAGTATCTCATAGCAGCTTTGTACGGTGTCTTTCAGTTCCTCTTGCACAGAATCTTAACAAGCCACATCTCAAGTGTCTACTTCTCAATTGCAAAGGTTTTCACTGTAAAATTAGATTTTACTGCATTCACACGTATTTATTTTTGTAATACCACTTTGGTGACAGTGCACAGTACAGTTTTTAAGTCATCAAGCTGCTACCAGAAACTTAATCTTTTTGCAAAATGTAATTGAACATCGTGAATTGTACTTTTTGCCCCCTGACAGAGAACTGTACGTGGCGTGCAGTGCTCATTCGGCTGTGCCAAGTAACCACCACACTGACTATAGTATGTTAATGTACAGAGCACTCTTACATTTCCTGTATTCTCTTGAAAACAAACCCTTGTATTTTCCTGTTATATGTAAAGTACTAAAAGAAAATGCAATACACAACTCCTTGTGTCATTTTTACTGATTTCAGCCAAAAAGTTGTTTGGGTGCGTTTGTTTTTACTGTATGAAGGAACACACTGACCTTGGAGGGATGCGGTTTATGATTTACATTTCTTTCCAAATAATGCAAAAAAATTTACCATAGTAAAGTCCAGAATTCAACTGAAGGCTATAAGAATTATTCTGCACTTCATCTCACTGTGAATAAATTTTTTTCAAGCGATAACAGATTGGGGCCCTGCAGGTCAGTCTAGGAAACTTTTAAAGGATGTGAAATGAAGCACCAAATATGTTTTTAAGACATTTTTGGATAATGCATATGTTGTTAGTTTTTTTGTATATATGTTTTCCCTGCGCACAGAACATCAAACCAGAACTCCAGAGCTACTAGAATGTGATGATATAACAGCGAACATTAAAGCTGCTTATTTTAGCACCGTTGGTCCCACATAATACTACTGTTATGTTTTTACACCAACGTTTTAAGATATTATATCCAAACTAACAGTCAATGGTACCACCGCTGAGCATTGAACTTAGGCTATGTTTACGCAAAATATTTTTGAAACGCATATTTTTTTGAGCTCCATTTTCAAAAGAATTTCATGCACACAGCAGTGGGTTTTTTTTTTGTTTGTTTTTTTATGTTTATATTGAGCTGTATTAAAAAAAACACCATCAAGAGCAGTTAAACCACGCCAAGTTTGTCGGTGGCTATGTTAGACTAATGACATCTTCACACAAGCCAATCAGAAGCCTCATCAAGAACCACCGATACTCCTACTTCCTGTTCCATTCCACAGAAGAAAGCAAAGCATGGTGAAATGGTTTGTGTGGAATGTGTCGGTACGGGCATGCTCTTTGATCGTTCACAATTGCTGTCCTCAGAACCCTGATGGTTATTGCACCCAAAGGCTGCACAAGATTTGAGAATTTTACACGAAGTTTTAAGCGTACCGGACGGTGCAGTGCCGTTCATGCACGCCGTTGTTTTCCCCTTTTACTAGCGGAAGTGACGTCACCGTGAAGCAACCAGGCTACTCTCCTATCGCCCCAAGGTGTCACCATGGAAAATTTTGGATCGATGGGGTATAGAGAACACAGTGAGCCCAAGCCTAGGTCGGACTCCACCTCAACAGAACTTGGACCCAGCCAGAACTTGGGTTTTGTCTCCCTCGTGGCTCATTGCATTTATTGTCCCTGGCTGATTTGAGGTGTTTTGCTTTGGCAGGAAAGTGGCAGTTGCGTTTTTTTAACCGGTTAACACTGTGCCTTAGCACAGGGGTTTTAAACATGCGGCCTGAGGGCCAAATGCATTCCGCCAATGGTTCCAATATGGCCCCTGGGATGACGAGAATAATAACCTATTTAATTACTCCATATTTTCTTCTCATGTTTTTGCCTATAAATTTTTGCCATTGTTTTGCTGCAAAACATAATTATGAATACATTTACCTTTTTTAAACTATACTGTAACAATAAGATATGAATAACCTGAACAAATAGGAACAACCTGAAATGTCTAAAGAAAATTAGAAACAATTTGAACCATTTTGTGCTTCTGTTACCAAGACTTTAGTGTCTTTGTAGAACTGATCCATAATAAAACACATGGACAAATGATAAACTGAGGCAGAATGTTGTTAAAATTCCTCTTATTTTCCTCATTAATTTTTTTATTTTTTTTTTTGCGTTTGGATAATTTCTAATTGTATTTTCATAATTTAATTGTTTTTTTTTGTTGTTTTTTTGCACTAAAACAATGACAAAAACCTGGTATTTCTAGATTATTATTGTCATTTTACAAGTCCAGCCAATTGGAGATTAAATCAAGCTGAATGTGGCCCATGAAGAAAGTCACTTTGGGACCCCTACACATCTACTGTACCTCTGTTAACTCTCTTAGCTACAGGCAGCGCAGTTTGATATGTGCTAATCAATCTCTGCCTATGCTCTCAGCTCCACCTCTGAATCCATTTTTTGGAATTTTCAGAGTGATGAAAAATTCACCGGATGTTTCGCCATGTTTTATATAATCTATGATTAAATATAAGTATTACCCACACATTTCATATTCCAGATACCAAGTGTGTTTCCTATCATTTGAACGGAAGCAATGGAGTGTTGATAAGTAACAAGGCTGATGTTTTATATGATATGATTCTCGGTAGTTCACAGCTGACACCTTTGGACCCTGTATGGATGTTTCTCCACCAGGGCTGATCAGACCCTCGCTAGGGTCCTACAAATGTTTGAAGTCCATGGATCACTGCTGTTCGTCTCCTGCTGTGCTCACTCTGAACGCCTCGGTCCCATTGCATATCACTGACCACTACTGCAGCAACATAACGCTAAGAGGCACCAACACACACACACACACACACCTACAGCACTGCATATCTAGTCCTACAGCAGCTCCAGTCCACAAAATCTATACTTTGGTCTATTTACTTGAAGTCTAGAGTGTTTACTCAAAAAGTTCACTTCTTTTCAGCAGCTGTGATCAAAGCCTTGTGAACTCAGGTAAGGCACACAGGTCGTTAGCAGGGAGTAAGTGGGTTTTTGGGACTGAGCAGACAGATGCTGACAGCTGATCGCCAGCAGCAAAGTATAGGCAAATAAACTAGACAAGAGCTAAACTGATCTAATAGTAAAAACTCCAAGGCTTTCTCTTTTCAACAAAATGATTTTTCATTTAGATGCAAGGGTATTGTTAATCTCAGAGGTGTTAATTACACTTCTGAAATGTGTTTTTTTTTATGGAAACTGTGCCATGTGAAATGCAAATATAAGACATTTGTAACAATGTTTTGTGGATTCGTTAGTCAGAAAACTAAATGATACATTTTAGTTTCCCTCAAAGCATCAAAATCTGCACAATATAACAGGTAGATATTGAACGGCACTGATTATACAAGAGAAAAAATGTGGATCACAGCTGTTATCCAGAAGACCTCTGATGACAAACACTATGACCCAAGGTGGAAGGTGCTGCCACGCTTGTTCTTTTTAATGTGTGAGTCATTGGCCTTGAGGTTCAGTGTCACTGTACAGTACAAAAGAGAAAGAGCTGTGAGAAACCACTGCCTCTCCTGTCCAAAGAAATGAAGACATTAGTAAAAAAAAAAAAACAACAACTGACTGTTCAGCCTAATGCACATCATTTTCACATCACACACTTGTACTATGACCAAACAAACACACACATATATGAATATCTCCCAGAGGACACACTGAAGCTCCCATTTCTAAATCTACAATTCCCTTTAATCCAGTTATCATCCTTCTCTCTCTCTCGTTTCCAGTTGTCTTCTCACGACTGTGTGAGAGTAATGAGCTAATAGACCTTCACTTTTTTTCTTTTTTTTTTTAATCCTCCAGGTTTTATTGAGACAAGGTTTTCTCAAGGGAGATGCCTTTGGTCATTTTGCCAATTTGATGTCATGTTCACACTACAACTTCAGGGGCAGAAATCTTTGTTATGTCAAGATAATGAAATAATTAACTCATGATAGCAGGAATTAGAATTAGAATGAGGATATAATTGCAAGCGTGGCCATTCCCAGCTGCAGAGACATGTACTTTAAGGCTATAAATGGATTAATTCTCCACGTTTTAATTACCATTCGACGCTATGGTAATATAAATAATTTAAATGCACTGTAATTGGGCCACATGCTTGTCATGCAACAAGCTCATTTGCTGGAACATACGAATAGAGTTGAAACTCAAAAGTAGCATGAAGACGACATGGCGTTGTCACTTTAGTGTGAATGAAGACATTCAACTGGCTCTGAAATGCAGACATCGAAATGTGGTTCAACAAAAGTCATAATAAAGTGAGTAGAATATCAAGGTGAGCCTCATACGTTATGAAGTCTCAGCACTAAAAGACAGTCAGGCTACCATTCTGCTGTTAGGATGTTGGATAAGACAAGTTAAAAAGAAAATAAATAAATGAAATAAAATGCAGGGGTGACTGTGGATAGATCAATTTACTGGTATTTGTGAACACACCAAGCATTTATGTCTCACCTAACCTGCAATAAATGCTCACTTTAGAGACCTACACCAGGCATCACAACAGACAGATTAGAAAAAACCAAACCCATAGAGAAATAGTCTATTTATCAAGACAAATTGCAGGGATACAGTAGCACAGCATCCTGGACTTTAATTCAATTCAAGGCCACCTAAAGATAAAAGACATGAACAATGTAGCTGTAGCTCAGATTTTTGCTCTCACTTTTATGTTCTGTGTTGTTTTTATTTGATCCCTGGGGTAACAGGCCAGTCATAATCTCAAGATTTCCAGAGCATCTGCAATGAAGCCTGACAGCAAAAATATCTTTAACTATATAAAACATCAACCGTAAATGTCAGGTTTCGGTGTCAGTCCTTCCGAATCAAAGCCAGTCTTCTTTTCAGACTTACCATTTTCACAGGCGTTCAGTGATCATACAGGGAGAGATCCATCATAAGAGGAGCAGAAATAACAGTTCCACACTGACAGCTGCCTCTGCCTCCATAGACCACAATGCAACACCACAATGAGATATGTTATATTTCAGATGAGGGCAACAACTCTTAATATGACTGGGAAACTGGCTGTTGCTGTGCTGTTTACCTTTCTCATATTTCTATCATGCCATTCATGTACATTAGCTCATTGACTGCCAAATACATGCATATATCTGTCTTTTCGCAATGTATTCTGAACATAACTGGCAGTCAATGAGTTGAAGCAGCTTGTCTGAAGAATGGAAAACATGGACGAGTGGAAGAAAAAGCATGAACGACGTATAAAATATGCTACATTTTGGCATTTCTTAAAGGTACTGTGTGTAGCTCCAATACTCTAGGTGGCAGTAAACAACTGAATCAGTGGTAAAAACAGGGCCATTCTTCTGTCCCACATACCTAACTGGGACAAAACACCTTGGCTGTGTGTTTCGCATTTTTCCACAACCTGCTCTAATGGTGAACACTACAAGTCTCCTGTCATCACTTCCATTATGGGATGAGGTAAGGGAAGAAAAATAAAAACATTCACAAATTGAATGTGAAGAGATATAAGATATAATTTGTCTTTTGCTTATGCTAGTGCTACAATTTTTATGGTTAGCTGATTCTACGCAATTGATGATGTGAATGCAAAAAAAAAACGACATTCTACCTTGTCTGAATCCTGAGATATTACCATTTATGTGTTTTAGCTGTTGACCTTTAGTGTGACTTTGACCTTTGACCTACATTGCTCAAAATCGAATGGGTTCTTCCTTGACCAGTTATCTATCATTCCTGAAAGTTTAATCAAAAACTCTTCAGAACTTTTAGTGTAATCGTAAAGTTTTCTTTCATGTTTTGGAGCAAAAATAGTAAAATACAATAATGAAGATGTTTACATTTACGAACTGTACCTGAACATAACGTAAACGAATATTAACAACCTGAAAATTCAAAAGAAAAATAAGTGCAACATTAACAATATTGTGCTTTAGTTTATCATTTATACATGTGAACCACAACTTAATGATAACACATAACATTTAGTAACATTCAGAACATTGGTAAAATTACACAGACATTTCAGGTTATTAACATTTTTTGTAACAGCCTCATCAATAAAAAAAATTTATTTATTCCTTTTTTTACACTAAAACAAAGAAGAAAAATTGTGTTTTTTGTCATTTATTATGATTATGGTCTGATCCATTTTAGATTGAATTGATGTCAAATTATTTAACTTTCTTAATTATTAATATCTTCTGTGTAATTTTTTTGCATTTCACAAATTCATCCCAGGGGCCAGATTGGACCCATTGGTGGGCCAATTTTGGGCCCCGGGCCGCATGTTTGACACCTTAAATCTACCTAGATAGATAATTAACATCTATTTAAATAAGGACTCAAGCAATACTTTTAGTCCTTACTGGAGTTTTTTTTTTTTTTTATTTTAGTCAGTATTATCTGCACGGTTATGATTATCTAATACGTATAGACTTTTGCCATGATAAAAACTAATATTTTAAAATTTAAACTTGCATTTTCCTTTCCACTTTGTATATTTTCAGTGATAACTGGGATCTCTGTGTAGGAAAAACAACCTGGACTCCTGTTGATTTAATGGAGTTGCACTGTCAGAGCCAACAAATGCCCAGGTATGGAACAACCATCCTATTACCATCTTACCTCATTTCTTCCTCTACTCCCTACACGAGAGCCACCTTTGTCTACACCGACAAACACAGGGAGGATGTCACTACTGGGCCAAACCAGATGAATACAGATGTGCTATCTACAGATGTTTTATATTCTAGGTACATGGATGACTTGGTCAGAGAAACACTAGAAACAAGTGTCCTGAAACCCTTGGACAGAGAGGTTATAAAGTGTGTACAATGTTGTATAATTTATTATGTCCAATTGTAGATGTAAGATTTATTTTATGGAGTTTTCAAATGTTTGTATATTTTGGAGTATATCTATATTAAAACTGTTGGGCAGTAATGTTTCAGTAATTAATTAACTTGTACAGTTTAACAAGTATACAATTTCTAAAATGGCACATTGATCCCAAAAAGGATGTCAAAATCTGTGTGAATATTTTTTTTTTTTTAGAAATGCAAATATGTATAAAAGTACAAAATGAATGTGCAACAGCCAGGTGTTTGTATCCTCCAAGACAACAGTTTAGAGGGAAGTTCTTGTGGAAGGCAAAGTACAAATATACACATATGTAAAAAAAAAAAAAAAAAAAAAAAATATATATATATATATATATATATATATATATATATATATATATATATATATATATATATATATATATATATATAATTTTGGTCTCATGTAGACACAATCCATTCCTGGGTGTTCCGTAGTTGTCTGAAGACACTCCTCTGTCGGTGACTGAAAAGTAGTAAATAAAACATAAATTATACATTGGATAAAATAATACTGTCTCTATTACATTTACAGTAGTCTTACAGTTGTCTTTCTTCATAATTAGGTAAAGCCCTCCCTTTTTTTTTTTTTAACTCCCCTTGATATTATGTGCACATTATCCTGTTAAATTATTAACTGGAGGGTTTATTTGTTTCAGCTTTGGTAAATCTGTTAGTATTCTTTGACATTTAGTTTATCTAATGGGTATAAAGTGATTAAAAAAGAGAAGAATAATGAGAAACACTGACACTGATCTACTTTAGTTTCTGTTGCGGTGGCTTCAGCTACTATGATCAAAAATCTGCTTTTTACTATTGAGGAACAGGAAGTGCAACAGATAAAGGAGCCTGGGATATTACACACTAGCATATTTAGAAACGGAAACATTAATAAGTCTGACGTTTCAGACAATGAAGAAATTAACAATCTGTAAACCTCCATTAGCGTTTCATACTCAGTTGGTTACTGTGCTCTGTATTTTATTATGATAAGGACAGACAGTCAAATTACAATTTAGGAGCTAAATTCCATCGTGTGTGTTTGTAGTCTACGGCAGTGATCCCCAACCTTTTTATTACCGCGGACTGGTCAACGTTTACAATGTTACCACGGACTGGGGGGGGGGGGGGGTTGGTTGGTCTGTGGGAATCACCTGTCACAATTAATCCATAGTTCAAGTCCAACTCCTGGTATTGTCTGTGAAAAGCTTTCCTTTTCTTGGAAGTTAGAGACTCTTCTTCTGTCTCTTCAGTGACCTTTTCCTCTTCAAAAAGAAACTTTCCAAATACATCTGTTTTTTTTACTTATTTTGCTAACATGTGGGTTACATTTTTGACATTCGAGTGACAGTAGCTGTGTTTCCATTACAGTTTTTCGCGAAACAATATCGATATTCCTCAAATTTCGACATAGTATATTTGCGCTTCCAACGTGTTTCCATTGACTGTTGTTCTAGGCAGGACTGTCGTAACTCTCGTGAAATATCATCCCACCCGTTTCACTGTTGTCACCTTCGGAGTTTCAAATCACTTGACTGCAATATCACCCTGATATTAGAATGAATGAATCAGCTAATTTTCTCGTCAGTAAAAGTCTCTGGTGAATGCTTTGAAGACACTAACATGTAAAACAAACCACATTATAAGGGTCTGTACATGTGGTCCCTACACGTCAGACCAAAATATTAAGTGGAAATCTGCTTTAGATGTGTTTAAATGACAACCGCGATTTTGCATGTAATAGCATTAGCATGAATGAATCAGCTAATTCTCTCATCAGTAAAAGTCACTGGCGAACTATTTAAAGGCACGAACATGTAAAACAAACCACCTGTCTCACATGATAATTGTCAGCACATGTGGTACCGGGCCTAATAATTACTTAATTAATTCTGTCGGTTACATCAATAGCTGCATTTCCATTACTCTTGGAAATTCGCAAAATGTAAGTGGAAATATGCTTTAGATGTGTTTAAATGACATTGTCAAGTCGAAATATTAAGTGTAAATATACTCGGCACTTAACAACAAATTATAAGTAGCCAATGGTTGTTATGGTTACAGGCTGTCATTTTCACTCCGAGAGAAGTGGTCATGTGACTATGTAGTCACATCCTGTGACATATTTTGCGGAAAAAGTGTTTCCATTGCGCTTTTGCAACATATTACAATAACGAAAAGTCTGAAAAACCACCTCATGAAAGTGTGAAAACTTTTTTTTCAATATTTGACTGTTTTCTTGAAATTCAGGTGTTTCCATTACCAGTTTTTTTATAGCGATATTTACATTTTGCGAATTTCCAAGGGTAATGGAAATGCAGCTATTGATGTAACCGACAGAATTAATTAAGTAATTATTAGGCCCGGTACCAATTGATCCACGGACAGATCCGCGGCCCGGGGGTTGGGGGTTGGGGACCACTGGTCTATGGTGCATTACATTGTATGTGGCGTGTCAAAGACATACTCATTTCCATAAGTGTGCTGTGTGTATGAACTCATCCTGTGTGAACTTTATCTATGATTTGGACTGGTTCACTTCTTGTCTCCTATATAGGCATGGTCCGAAGGGTGGGGAACATCATGGAATTCGATTAACAGGGTATAAATCAAGGACATTAAACATACATGGATGTTAAACATACCCTTTGTGGGTCAAAACTGGCACATGGGATGAATTTGTGAAATGCAAATTCACTGAAATGGACAGTGGTGTCCAGATCATTGTAGGTCAGGGGCCATGTACAGCAGCAATTTAATCTCAAATAAATTGTAGCAGTATAATAATATATTAATAACCTATAAATAATTAAGGCTCCAATGCTTCAATTACAAGATGACATGAAAATATTTTCATAAAAAATGTGAATAACTTGAATAAATAAGATGAACATCATGAAATGTCTAAAGAGAAGTACGTGCATTTTAACAATATTTATATGTTATATGATCAAAATATTATGTGGGGGTAAAGAAGTACATTATTTTGTAGTCGTAGTGTTAATAGTATAATTCAAAGTCTTTGATATGAGCAAATATTTTATCATTCTTGCATCTAATGAATCTATCAGTCTTGTAACAAAACAGGACGTTTTTGTCTGTTTTTTCTTGACATTAAAAAACCTCCACGCCTTAGTTCACGACAGCCTTGATTATCCACAGCCATGATAACGCATCTTTTGAACCATTAAACGGGGAACATATTACTCCTTTCATCCATACAACCTTTATTTAAGCTCGGAAATATAGTGAGGTAGAGGCTTCTGTTGGCAACGTAGCCATGAAGCACCCACAACAGAAAAGGTGATAAGAAAAATCAATAAAAGGCTAATTTATTAAACAATGAAACTTCAAGACAATATTGAAGAAAGTACTGCAAGGAATTTTAAGAATAATTAAAGGCCAATGAAAATGTGAGCCATAATTAAAATGTGGCGAAAATAAATGTTTCATTGTGCTTGTGCAGAAAGTGTTTAGCATTCCGAGTTGCAGGGGCACGATGAATAAAACTACATTTTCTGAGATCAGTAAAAACAACTGGCATCAGCAATGTAATAAAATCAGTACAGCATTTTAATGGGGTTTGAGCGGCACCAAAATAAATTAAAATCAATGTGCAGAGCATCAAAAGTAACTACATGACATTTCCCTGGTGTTTTGATTAAAGTTGTTTTCTAGCTTTGGACAATGTTTGTTGTTTGTTTGTTTTTGTATATGCTGGGTTTTTTTCCTCTTTTTTTCATAAGTTGTTAAAAAAATGTCCTGTCAATAATTATTTCTCTTATGAAGGAGTCATTTGTTAACATGTTATTTGCTATTTGGTTTTTCAATCAAGGGAATTATTATATAGTACCTTGAATTAAGTAGAATAGAATGGAAGGTCTTTCTTGTTATTGTGCAAGTACAGCAGAATTGGAAGTGCAATCCACTTTAGGTGCCATAAAATGTATATTATATACACACACACATACATCCACACTCATATGTGTATGTTTGTATAAAAGGTGTAAAAAAAAAAAAAAAAAAGGAGTACCCTATATAAAATAAATATAAATATCCAAAAACAGCAAGGTGTAAAACTTACAAAAATAAATAAAATAAAAACACCACCATATTAATACTATCCATCTGTTAATCCCATCTGTCAGTGTTTAGTCCCATTATGGCCCTTTGGTAAAAACAGTTTTTAGACGGTTTGTCCTGGCTTTCAATGTCCAGAACCATCGACCTGAGGGCAAGAGTACAAACAATGGACGGCCAGGGTGGGTTTGGTCTCTGCTGATTTTGCGAACCCTGCTGAGACAGTAGGAGTAGGAGATCCAGAATTATTTGCTCGCTCACTCACTCACATTCACTCACTCATTAACTCAATCCCTCACTCATTGACTCACTCACTCGCTCGCTCACTCACTCACTCATTCATTAACTCACTCACTCACTCATTGACTCACTCACTCACTCACTCACACACACACACACACACACACACACACTCACTCACTATCTCTCTCACTCATCCATTGGTCTTCAGGGTCACCCACTTCCCCCACACCAGTGGCCTTTGCACAGGTCTGTGCTTTCATTGTCCTTCAGGTTCTTCATAAAATATAAAAGAGTATAATTTCCCAGATATCAAAGATCAAACTGACAGCTCTTATGTCCAAAAGGCCAAAGCTATTAAGTTCACAGGAAGTTAATATAAGAAGGCGGACAGTGGGGGGTACATGCTCACAGTTTGGAAACTCCAACAAAAGATTCTTTTTAGATTTTGCTAAAGGCATAATACACATTAAAACATTATATTTCTCACATTTGTCTACAAATGGAAAGGTTGATTTTCACATTGTATGAGTACCTATAACCTGATTTAGCTCATTTATTTCACCTCCACTGTATCTGAAAATTAAAGCAAAGACAAAACAAAGCCAAACATTTGTCTTGTTTTCTTTTTCTTCTGTATTTTTTCAATATTTCTTGGTCTTTCGACAATTAACCTTTAACAGAGCCCTCATTGAAATGATGTGAAATTCAAGATTTCAACCTTAGTATATTAGACACCATCATCTAACTACGCTTATCTTAAAACATCTGAACAACACTTCCTAAAAAGTAAGCACATACAATAAAACAAGTTGTTTTAAACAACTGTTGTCAATTCATAAAATAACACAAATCAGTCATATTCACTATTTAGGATTCGATAGTACCCATGAAATTTGTCTGAATCACTGTATAATAAGGCATTAACAGACTAGTCAACTCGTCGACTCCCATAGCACGAGTCGACTTAAATTTGGAGGAGTCAACAAGTCGCATGTTATTCTCTCTCTCTCTCTCTCTCTGTCTCTCTCTCTCTGTCTCTCTCTCTCTCTCTCTCTCTCTGTCTCTCTGTCTCTCGCTCTCGCTCTCTCTCGCTCTCTCTCTCATCCGCTAGCTAACCTGAGTGAGCAGTAGAGAAGGTGTGCTCGTTTTATCCAGACATGATGTGGACAGTGGTGTGTGTCTTATCGGCCGCTGAATTAAACGTTCTGCACTTAATATGAAAAGTGAGGACATGTGACAGACGTGTGGACAGTCCGGTTTTAGAGCCGTGGGTCCAGACAAAATGTGGACATATGTTCACCTACTGATGTTCAGTTAAATTTAACAGGAAACTCTTTGCTAACGTTAGCCTTTGTTTTGTTGGTGTTAAAATGCATATGCTTGTGTCTTGTCAGTGGACATTGGTTGCAGCGAACTTTAATACAAGTTGCTCATTGCTGGACAGACGTGTGTCCATGTGTTGTTGGGTTTTTTTTTTGCCACGTGTCTGTGTTGTTCCAGCTGACAATGTCATGACGTCATCATGACAAGTCGACTAGACTCCGAATTTATTGACAGATGAGTCGACTTGAAAAAAACTGAAGTGGTTAATGCCCTATACTGTATAATGTTTTAAAAACCAACAACCAAACATTATTTTTAATTTTTTTTTTAAACAGAACAAAATCAGCTGTTGCATCTTTAAGCCAGATGTGTGCATCAAACAAGCAAGAAAACCAATTGTT
This sequence comes from Siphamia tubifer, assembly GCA_020466265.1. Lineage (NCBI taxonomy): Eukaryota > Metazoa > Chordata > Actinopteri > Kurtiformes > Apogonidae > Siphamia > Siphamia tubifer. The sequence goes on from CM035796.1 coordinate 11,372,737, forward strand.
ATTTGGAGGAATACATTGTTTGCTGCTTGAAGATTATTAATGCAATCTGCTGCCACTCACACATGCTGACATCTCATAACCAGTGGAAGTACCATGCAGGGCCTTCTCCATCCATTCACCTCTTTAAACTCTGTAATCACCAGCTTACTGTGGAGCGTTTTGTCTGCACACACCAAATCAATGTGCGTTTCACTACTCGGCTTTCCTTCCTTTTTATCAGTTAGAGAGGTTCTGCAAACAGTGCAACAAACAGCTTCCTGCAGCTTTTTGAGATACATCTTTCTGGATGTTTTTTTATTATCAAAGGGAAAAGGATGTTGTAATCAAGGACAACAAAACCATGACTCATCATAGTGGTCAAGACAGCAGTTGAAAGTTTTATTAAAGCTCAAGGTGTGCCTTTGTGAGCATGTCCTCTAAACACCCTTGGTCATTGAAAGCTTACAAAACTAAAGGGAACACAAGCTAGCTTTGAAATGTCTAGAAATGTTTTTTTTTTTACTGTTAATTACTGACTCAAGGTTTTCCCAGGTATATTTCCATCAGATAACACAGAAGACATACAAGGAAAGAATTTAATTTTTCAAGGCTTTGTGCACATTTTTTTTTTTTTTCCCTGATGGTCTCGGTTTGCAGAAACATCCTTGTAGCCTTCTAGAGAGCAACATAGCAAACAATCATACATGTTTTATGAACATGAGTGCCCAATAAAAAATTCAGCTTTCCTTACCCAAACACTAAATTGTCATCTTGTCCTGTCCTATAAGCCCTGAGATCCTAACTTAGAGGACACGGTTCACTTATTATTTACTTGAGTCTCATGTATGCACAACAACAGCAGTGTTGACAGCTCATGCCATCACCGTCTGACATTTATGTGGTGCCGCTCAGTTTGTGGGAGTTTCAGAGAGTCTCTTCGAACATGTGGAGTGTGTGGGAGTCTATATTGGTTCTTGGTGACTGTAAGGCAGGGGTCTCAAACATGCGGCCCGGGGGCCAAATGCGGCCTGCCAATGGTTTCAATGTGGCCCGTGGGATGAATAGCATAATAACCTATTAAATGACTCCATATTTTCTTTTCAGTTTTTTCTTTGTCTATAAATGATGACAACTTCAAATTTTTTGCTATTGTTCTAATGCAAAAAAAAAAAAATTAAATTAAATAATGAAAATATTTACATGTTTTATTGTTACTATCAATGAAATGTGAATAACCTGAACAATGTGAAAATTAGTCACAATTTGAACCATTTTCTGCATCTGTTACTAAGAGTTTAGTGTCTTTGTAGAACTGATCCACAATAAAAACACATGGACTAATGATAAATTGAGGCAGAATATTGTCCAAAAAAAACATTTCTTCACAAAATGTAACTTTTTTTGCATTTGGATAATTTATAAAAGTATTTTCCTATTTTAATGGGGGGTTTTTTGCACTAAAACAATGACTAAAATTTGGAGTTGTCATTATTTATAAGTTATTATGTTTTCATTTTACTGGTCCGGCCCATTGGAGATGAAATCAAGCTGAATGTGGCCCCTGAAGAAAATTAGTTTGAGACCCCTGCTGTAAGGTAATGTGTAGATCAAACCTCATACATGCAGGTTAGTAATCTGCTTAAGGCAGGGGTGTCAAACTGTTTTAGATGTTTCCCTCTTTCATTACACCTGGAGGCCATTGTATCATTATCAGTCTGATGAGGAGCTGATTATTAACTCTTTAAGTGTCAGTGCTGATGTGTTCTGAATGGATGATTTAGTTTAAATATTTAAAAAAATTTCAACCATTTTCCTTTTAGTTTTGTGCATGGACAAGATGCCAAAAAGCAAGAGTTTTTTTTATTTTATTTAAACATTTTTTTAAAGGCAAAATTCAAATTGCTTGGACCAAATTTCAATAGTAGTTTTCTTCTTTAGTAATTTTTTTTTTCAAAATTGCCCACATTATTTGTCATTTTGTAAATATTTATTAGTTTTTGTTGCTCATTTTGTTTATTTTTCTACATATTGTTTTTTTTATTGTAGTATTTTTCTTTGATTTTCTGCCATTTGTGTCTTACTTTGCTCATGTTACCAGTTATTTTGTTAGTTCTCAGGAGTTAAAGGGTTAAACTGAATCACATGGAAGAGGGAAATATCTAAAACATGCAGGACACCGGCCCTCGAGGACTGGAGTTTGACACCTGTGCCCTAGTACATAGTATACTTGGGTACACTCTGTGTGAACACACCCTTAATCAGTGTGAGTCAGAGATTCTTGATCTTCTGACTTAATGACTCTGTAGAGCGGTCTGTGCTCTGTGCTGCTGCTCTGTGTAAGATAGTAGGAAAGACACAGTTTTTTAAAAATGCTTTTTGATGGGGCTATGCTACGATATCTGTGTAATGACATGTAAATGAATGTCTGAGAGGGTGAAAATGTAGTTTTTAGTCCGTTGCCACCTTCACAGCAGGCCTGGGAAGCTGATCCTGCTTTGATGTTTCCGTGGTTCATGATCTGTCCGTGTCGAAGTGTGTAGGTTCCTGCATCAACATCACTAACATAAAGGTGTCTATCGAACGGAATCACAAACAGCTGTGTTATCACATGAGCTAATAAATAAGATGGTGTCCATGAAACTATTTGGTTTCCGTGACCTATAGGCAAAACACCTCATGTATGATAAGATAAATGTAACTGCAGGATGTGCTGAAAGTGAAAAATAGATAAGGTTAAAATGATACATTTTTAATTAGGTGAAAAGATATGAGATGAAATAAGTCTGCATGTGTTAGGTAGGGCTCCAAGTAGATAGTTTAATTTTTCAGAACATTCTTTTATTGTGTGTGTGTGTGTGTGTGTGTGTGTGTGTGTGTGTGTGTGTGTGTGTGTGTGTGTGAGTGTTTTTATTAAAACAGTTGTCTTCAGAGGGAAAAATATAATGCAAAGATACAGTGCTCTCTGAACATTAAACAATCCAAGAGATGGTAGGAGATTAATGTGATATCATCTGAAGAGAAAAACACATTTTCTCTCCAAACACTAGAACAAACAACATGTCTATGTTCACTGAGGTCCTTTTTTTTTTTGTTTTATACATAGCTTCGCTTGACGTCACCATAACGTGCGCCGCCATTTTACAACAGTGTAGCAACATTAGACAGCTGTGTTATGATGTCCTACAGTACGACTATTTTTGATAAACTTCTTCCCTCTGCAAAAGACAGGTATGAATGGAAATTAGCAGGGATCACACTGGAGAGCTGTACGTATAAATTACCGGCAGGTTCTTGGCGAAATGACCCCACGACCCCATACACATATACACACATGCATATACACACATATATCACATATTAAAAAAAAGAAAATAGATCATAGAAAGTAAATGACCTATACATAATCAATGTGCTGGAGGCTGGAAAAAAGCCACGAGGCTTAAAGTGTGACAGTTTTGACCTTGTACTCAGACAGAATTTTCCCGCCTTCGCCCATTATAGTTGTTTTAGGCCCCCAGTGACCCCCATAACCTTAGTGAGTATAAAGCGCGTTCAGACGACAAGACGACTTTTGACCTTGCTTGGGCGATTCCAAACAAATCTTTAGTTCAGCTACTGACAACACCAACTGTACAGAAAACAGGTGATTTATGGTTTTACTGCAGCTGTTTTCTGTCTAAAAGCAGCACTGAGCTAACAGAGCTATAATGTAAACCGTCAGCTGTCACAGCATGTGGAGATTAGTGTCATTTTTGACCAACTGTCAAAATGACAGTTTTTAATTGAAAAAGAAAATATGATGATAATTTTTGTATTGTTGTGTGTAAATTTTATATCTGTTTTATATTTTTTTGGTCCAGTAAGTAATATGATCAATGAAGAGATATGGCATTAATTTCTTTAACTATTATGAAAGATTACTATGACTTGTATTTCTATTATAGTGATGCATTTCAATTACTTACTTTCTCTTTTAAATGATGTATCTGATGTGATGCACTCAAAATATAGTCTCATTTTAATCTACATTTCAGTTCGGTATCTTGTTGATATGGTGTCTATATATGTGTTGTTTTCAGTTGTTAACATATAAATAGACTCAACTGAAGGTGAGATTCTGTGCTAGCTCTCTGAAATTCCATCACTTTTTAGATAAATTAATTTCTTTTACACACACACACACACACACACATAGCCAGATTTCTCATGTCTTTTGGATTATCTGATATTCCTGGAGCACTGATCATTGTCTCATGGCTTTTCTTTGCCTTTTCTGCCTGCCATTTGCTGCAGGTGATAGAGTCGGGAAGCAAATGCCCCCTCTTTCCTGTGATACTTTGCCAAAGAAGAAATGTGGGATCAAAGCACTTGCCCTCATAAGAGAAAGTATCTAAAAAAAAAAAAAACTGAAATTATCCACTCAGAGCTGTACCACATGCAGACTTTTCTCATCTCATATCCTCACCTCATCCAATATATATTAACACAAATTTAATATAGCAGATATGGCTTTTCAAAAGTGAAGGCGGTTGCCTACAGGTGACTGAAACCAATTAGTTTTATGGTCATGCATGCCTCTGTTGGATTGAGGTTGAAGAGAATCCCATCAAAAGTTAAATCATCTATTTGATGTCCAGGTATTGCAGGCCTCTAAATCTTTTTGTGATATTCAAGAATACACAATTGAAAGACATAAAGTCATAATAATAATAATAATAATAATAATAATAATAATAATAATGATAATAATAATAATAATAATAATAATAATAATAATAATAATAATAATAATAATAATAATAATAATAATAATAATAATAATAATAATAATAATAATAATAATAATGATGATGATGATGATAACAATAAATTAAAATGGCAAAGGCAGGCTTGCATTATTATTAAAAACAGTTGTTCCTAGTTGTGATTATGCTTGTAAAGTGTGATTCACAGATGAGGTAGAAACAAGTGAACATGCTCACAGATGGATTTAATGGGAACTGTTGGCAGCATCTCTTACATGGCTGAGAAAGGGAAAGTTTACAGCCTCCGTGGGAGTCAACATCTTGTCAGGGTCCATCGGCAGCAAGCACTCTGCAAGAGGGCGATAACCCCGAGCCTTTTCTCAGCCAACATGTTTGGCTTAATCATCAGTGAGATTTTGACCTAGAGGAGGGAACGCAAAGACAACAAATAAACTCTCAGTTCTACAAACAGACTACAGCATGTATGGCATGTGTCATGTAATTAGTTTGGTTGTGGATGTTTTCAAAGTGAGAAATATGCTAAACAAGCTATTAAAAATACAAACAAACGGCATGTTTTTGTGCAGAGTCTGATCTAACTAATGTGCTTGTTGGATGCTGTCAAAGATGGAATTATGTTAAAGAAAATCCTCTTTATTGCTAGAGAAATGTCGTATAGCATTAAAAGTTTCAACTGCATTTTTGGAGCTTTCATCCACATCAGAATTGCAGATAAGAAGGATTTTTGTTCTGTTCAGTGGTAGTTTAGTACCTTGCCCCCTGAAGAGGAGAGGGGTATTATTTTTGGTTCCATTTGTGTGTTTTTGTTTGCTTGTAAGTAGCTTTATGCAAAAACTATTGGCTGTGGGGTGGTCCAGAATGGATCACATTACATTTTGGTGAATATAGATCAAAGGTCAGTCAGTTAACAAAAATGTGTTTTTGTAATGATAAGAAATGGGGCAAATCAGATGAAATGTGTGTAAGGGGGGGCAGAGTTTGTTGTGCTGGGCACCACTCATTTGTTTGTTTAGTTACTTTCTTTGTTAAACCTCTAGCAGCAAAACTAATGGTTGAATTCATACCAAAATTACTTTATAGATTGCCAGTAGCTCAGCCTTCACTGTGTCCACTTCATACGCTGCTTCAGCTGCGTGCGCAGCACGAATATTTACATTGCATAGCAGGTGGGAATTTATGACGATTAATGCAACGGTGGCGGACAATTGTATGAAAGGAGGACAAAATGTGAAAAAGCCGGACGCTTGACAGACGGCTGGACAGATGGCTCTAAAACTGGACTGTCCGGATGAATGGTCACCCTAATCTCAATGGTAGCAATCACTGTAGCAGCACTTAGCATGCTAACATTAGCAAAATCGCTAGTTTATAACTCTGAACAGTCATTTTAGTTGCTAATACCAGCCAGATACTATGACTAATAGTAACTCAGGGCCTCAGACTGGAAGTCTCTGCGTAGGGTGGTGAGGACGGCGGAGAAGATCATCGGGGCCCCGCTCCCCACAATTCAGGACATAGCAGAGAGCCGCTGCATATCCAGAGCCCACCGGATCCTCTCTGACCCCACTCATCCCCAGCACAGACTGTTCATTCGCATGGCATCTGGGAGAAGGTTCCGCAGCATCCGCTGCAGAACGGCCAGATTCAGGAATAGTTACTTCCCCCTGGCCACCAGACTGCTGAATGCCAAATAACAACCCCACACACACACATTCATCTACCTCATGGACAATGTACTCTCAGTGCAGTTGTCCATAAAATGGACAGAAATCTACCTCCTGGTTGTGAAACGACCCCCCCCCCCAGCTGCTAAAAAAAAAAAAATGTTATATTTGCACTACTTACTCTGTTTTTTGCACTATTCATTCTGTTTACTCTGTTCCTTCGATGCTTTTTACTTATTTATTTAGTATGTGTGCTCCGGAAGCCAAGCAACAACGTCTCGTTGCCAAAAATCCCACTGTTGTGTGTATTCTTGTGCAATGACAATAAAGGAAGTCTAAGAACTCAACTGTAACATACAGTTATTAAGGCTGGTGCAGTGTGTTGCATTGAAAGCAGTGTTAACATTTAGCAAAATTGTTTTGTTGTCATCATAAAGTCTATGTCTGTTAGCTTGTTAGTTTGCTTTTCAGACACCCTGTGAATTAAATTGTAGAGTCCTGAATCGAAATACGTTGAAATATATATTTTATATTTGTAGCTTATTTAAACTAAATGCTTCTGCTAACACAGCATCTAGGAAGACTGTGGTGCTAGCTGTTTTAGAGGCAGCCGCAGATGTTCAAAACTTTGCTTTACTGTTATCTACAGAATGGACAGTAGAACGGTATGACAAAAATCTCTACTGTGGAAAAAAAAACCCTCATTAGGTATGATACCTTGCATACCGCCTATTCCTATTTCAGCAGAAGTAAAGTACTATTAAGAACTTGGTTAAAGCATATTGACAGTAAACTGTCATTAAACTAAATAAACCTGTATCTGCATTTGGACATAGGCATTAAATGCATTTAAAGTGTAATTAACAAGGACATTAAAAAGCATTAAATTAGATTTGCTGATACTTGCAGAAACCCTGTGTTATGAATTGTTGCTCATGCGAGTGAATTCAGTTTGTGTTGATGAGGTTCCCATGGTGTGCACAACAGGAGTGAATGGAAGGGTGGGGAAGTCTCTGTAGCCTTTGACATTCTGTTTGAATACATGCATTAATGCTTCGAACTGGCCATGTGTTTGGTGGATGTCAGCAGAGGTCAAATTACCTCTATGTTGGTTTCTGTTTGCTCACATTTAGTGTTGTTCATCCCTCCTCTCGCCTGTGCAGATGACACAACGCACACAGTGAGAGCATAAAGGCCACTCACTGCAATGCTGCATTCAATAGTTTTATTACTATTATCAGTTTGTAATCATATTGTTGGTTAAAGACAGTTAGTTTGTTTTTCTTCCATTTCATTAAGAATGTCTGTTAAGAAAATATCAGCATCCTCTAACCCTGTATGCATTTGTAATGATGGAAACATTAACAGTAAAATAAAAAATTTGGGTGCACATATATAAGGACTTATAGAAATAGGAATGAAAAGACAGTTAACACACTTTTTTCTTTTCGTGCATCGGTATTATGGGACAAACTTCCCCAGGACATTATATTCTGTTGAGGTTTAGTGACACATTTGTATTTAAACGTGTTTTATTTTGTTTTAAAAAATTTTCTTTATATGTTGCAGGTTATTTGGTCAGGATATAAATTGTCTAAATGTGTGTTTAAACTGCCTGTACAGAATTTTGAATGAAAGTGCTTTATAAATTCAGATTCAGATATCTTTATTTATCCCCTAGGAGCAATTCAGTTTGCAGACATTGGCCGCAGCAGCATAAGAAACACACATTCCACAATTCCACAATTTAAATAAAATTCTTATTCTTATTAATTGTCTACATCTTCAGAAAAGGTTTAGAATTAGAGGAATAGTTAGTGCTTCACTTTAAGTTTTATTGCATTTTATCAGATGGAATAATTACCCAATAATAATAATAATAATAATAATAATACACTTTATTTCTATTGCACCTTTCATATAGCAGATGTATCCCAAAGTACTTCACAGTGATTGACAATTAAAATACAACTTTAAAATATGATTACACACAATTACAAAAGTACAAAAATTTAAATAAATTAAAAAATCAATTATACACACATTTTGATATTTAAAACGTGCATAAGACAGAGGTGAATCAAAATTGCAATAGTAAATTAACATACATAGATGAAAAGTAATGAGTAATGTAATGCGTTATCGTCCAGGTCTGTCTATTAACTCAAAATGTCTCCGTCCGTCATTATTTAGTCCAAAACTAACATACTTCCTTCCACTCAAGTTAGGTATTTAAGTGCTTACATACATAAAGTGTGATTTTAGATCCCTTACCAATATAAAGGTAAATACTTCTTCCTCCATTGAATATATTATGTTTAGTAAATAATAATACGGTACTTACCCTGCTCAGTAGTTTCACCCAACAGCTTAGATGAGTTTTTCCATACATTTATATCAAGAGACTTTTTATTAAAATGGCATCCATCAAAGGGAGAAAGAAGATGGGGTAAAAATCAATAATAATTTTCTTTCCTATAGTCTAGTGCTTTTATTTCAAAACCACCCTGTATTGTACAGTAAATGTCAACACCAGGTATTATTAAATTATCCAATCTAGTATATTGGGGTACATCCTGTTCCACCAGATGTCGATCTTCAGGGAATTTTTACCCGTTATATGAGTTTTTATACCCAGCACTATCTCATACAATGCTGAACTGAACCACACTGACCCTTAGAAGTGGATGTGTTGTTGTTTTGGGCATTTGTCAGATCAACCACGGCTAAAGCTACGATATGAGCACAATTCTGTAAAATGGGATTGGGAACATTACTATCTGATGGATGGGATTTTATGAAGAGCCACTGGAAGATGGAGTTTTTACATTCTCCTTCTAACATCACACTGTGAAAATACTCCATTGTAAGAAAAAGCTCTGTCTGCAAGTAATTTTTGCAGAATAATGTCTCAGGTGATTTATGCCTTAATATTGCACCTAATGATACATTTTATTATGAGGTAGATTTTGTGTTTGTCTGCAGCTAATGGCAAAATTGTAAGAATGATGGTATAGTTAATTTCTAGAGCCAGAAAACGGGTATTTATTTAAATTATTGAAAAGAAAACTAGCATAGTCTCACGTTTGAGATCCTAGAACCATGATTGTTTTACTTGAGTGAAATGGATTCAATTCCAGCCAATCCACTCATTGATTAGTATGTTATGACTGACATATTTCTGTAGTGGTTTCCAAATGCATTTTCCATACATTTATTCTGTCCTAAGTGATTAGTCCCCACATGGTTTGTGTGTTTGCTGGTTTGTTTGTTTGTTTGTTTGTAAGAAGCTTTACGCAAAAACTACTAGACCAATTTTGATGACATTGTCAGAAAAAGTGCGAGGTTGTCCAGAATAGATTCCATTAAATTTTGGTGAATGTAACTATATTATTTTGGTTGCAGGTGGCTGTTAAGGTCTTTGCAGGTACATTTTTTTCTGTCATACCAGTATAATCTTCTTTATAGTTTCATTCACAACATCATAATTCTTTATAACCTTTAATGTGTTTCGTGTAATAGACAAACACTGCAGAGTAAATGCATTTATCCACTAAGGTCCCATGGATCACCAAGGATTTACACTTAGTTTCACACACATATAAAACACACCGAACATAAAAGCAACATAAAGTAGTTGTAAAATAAGAATAAAAGAGATCTCACATAATCATGCAGCACAAACTACAATATTTGCCTCTAAGATGTAGTAAAATGACATAAAATGGACATGAAAGAACTTCAAATCTGTGCTTAAACATAACAATTTGCTAAAAAAATGTATTCCATCTGTGTGTCTGATCTTCCTATAGGTCATAACACACCACCGTGTATGAGCAAACACAGTATGATATTACCATTGAAGTCATATTTTATATCATTTATACATCATATACGAGTCCACCCCCCCACCCCCCCCCTGCAGAGCTACTGCAGGACATGTACGTTCAACTGAATCATACTTTTACTTTTGCTTCATGGTGTTGATGATATTCCCATTCACCAATCTTATATCTTTAAGTTTTATTATTTATGATATAAGTTTTACTGTTTTATCACCACTGTTTATTGTTTATTCTTAGCCATATTATAAATGAGGATACTCCCTCAGTATAAGTATATTATGGGAGTCGATAAATGTTGAATGAATTTTAAAGCTTTGAGGAGCTGGGTCATCAATTTCATGCATGTTATCATTATTATCTCCCTGTCTGTGTGACTATATAAAGCATAAAATGAGCCTTTTATTCTCAGGTGAGATGCAGCTATAAGCAATTTCATATCTTTAAAAAAAATTGTCTAATATATAGCCAATTTTGTGTAACATGGTTAAGTGTAAATTATTGTATTTATTGGGCTATGATTAAAGTATTGATCCAAAGAAAATGGGATTGTTCCAATGGGATCTCCTATAATGCTTTTACAGAGGTAACATAGAGTTTACAAGCATTAAACATAATATACAGACACATTAAATAATAGTTAATAATTACACTGTTAAATTAGAACTTTGTCTATGTAGTGTGACACTAAAAAAAGGCCTTTGTTTGTGTCTTACTATAGATAATTCAGTGGGGTTTTAAAGGGTTTTCCAGAAGGAAAGGAATAACTAAGGTTTCCACTTCATGATCAAATGTGAAAAATAGTATAACTGCATCTTGTGTTTACACAAGAGTTGGATTCATGAGAGTAGATGGAAACACTTGTTTTTACATTAAGTTATGAATATCTATGCTGAAAAAGTAACTTTTTCTTCATTTTTCTTTGTTTTGATATAATTAACTTTGAATTAACTTTCCGTTTTCATGAGCCTCTATATGATATGTGAATTAAATATGATTCACACAAAAAAAGGCAATATAAATAGGATAACATCCAAAACAAAAATTGTGATAAATCAGTTAAGAAAGGTAAAAATAGAGAGAAAAATTTTTTACATGGGAACTGACACTAAAGTAACAGTGATTTTTGGGTTAAGCTGATGTGGTCTGTGTAGGTAAAATCTAATGCACATTAAGTTAGAACAGCATTACCTTAAAGTGCCTACAGACGTCCAATTCAATTCAATTTTATTTATAGAGCCCCAAATCACAACAACGTCATCTCACAAGGCTTTACAGGTTTGATTGGAGAGAACAATCAATCACAGAAATACTGTAGATGAAGTCTCAAGCAATCCAGAAAACCTGTAAAGATGAAAATGGTGAAGCTCTTACATGTACTATAGCAGTCCCTGAACACACCTGAATGAAGTCCTAACACTTGGAAAAACTCTATCCATATTATCGGGTAGTCCACACACCGCTCAGTGCAGTGAAATGTATTTGCTAAGAAGCATTCCAAGACTGTAGATGAGCTTGTTTATTTGCATATAAAGTGGGGAAGTGAGCTCCGATCAGAGGTGAGCACTTGAAACGCTATTTGGAAACACATTCCAATACAAGAAATAATGCACTTACATCTGTCAACATGGGATCACATCATGACAAACGACTGGGAGTCATCTTAAACACACCTTGAATGAAAGCAGACTGGGATTAATAAGAATGTTTGCTGCATTTTGGAGTTGAGTTCTTTTACTCTTGACAAAATTAATAAACGAAAGGTCCCAATATTCATTAAATTGCAGACATAGATCTAATGAGGTGAACTTCCTCTGAGCGCGGTCATCATCCCGAGGATTAAAAAGAGTCAGGTTCACGCTGAGGTGATGGACTATGGGTCCTTTCCACCACATTAATCACTTCTTGGATTTCTATGAATAATTTCAGCACTGTTATGTGAAATAACGCTTTTAATTCTGTTACTCGTAAGTATCATCAAATAATGCAAGCTTCCTGCAGGGTGGAGTCCATACTTAGCATGTAAATTGTCTGGAAACAATACAAACATATATAGTATTTTAGAGGCAATAAATTACTGAAAGCAATGTGACTATGCTGCTCTGTGAAGACAGTATTTGAGAAGAGCAGCTTTAGCCAATAATAGGTTATTGTATCATGTAGTGCAATTATTTTTATTATTACGTGTCCTGATTTGTTTTTGAACAATTCTGGTAATTGACTATTGGAAATGGAAGCATTGCATTAAGTGTTAAATATTTATTCACTCTCCCTACATTTTACGTATTTCCACCTGAATGTCTCCTGTTGGGAATAATCTGCAGCCCATTTACCAGAGTCATTCACTTAAAACACAAACCACAGTGTGGAATAAATATTCAGAGAATGCCTAATTTTGCCCCTATTTTGTGCCAATCTCAGGTTTCTATGAAAACCTGTTTTTGAATTAATGCCAATAATGTGATTTTGACCTTTCTGCTAAAGGCGACCTTGACCTTTGACCTTTTGCAATATCAATAATTTTGTTATATGTATATATGCATCAGTGCGTGTAATATTATAATAATATATCGAGTATTGATTAAGTTATAGCGTGATATGTCTATGCTTGACACACACAAACAGTGTTACAGAAGTCAATTTTGCGACATGTCACCTTTGACCTCCAGATATGTCCAAAACTATTGGTGGTAGGTGATAACACCAATTATGAGATTTGTAGAAATCTTCATTCTGCATTGTTTGGTACCAATCTGAAAGTTCTGTGTCCCTCTGTTCTTGAGTTATAACCAATATTGTGATTTTGACCTTTTAGGTAATTGTGACCTTGACCTTTGACCTTTGCTCAAATGGATCATTGCAACTGATGCACATTTGCCTTGTGTTTATGCCCACGTAATTTCATGGTGATATCTGAAGTATTCAATAAGTTATAGCATGATAAGTCTGCTTTACAGAGAGAAATAATTTGGCTGCAGTGTTCAGAAACTTGCAAATTGGTCTCAAATGTCAATGTGTAAATAATCGTGATGAAATCCATTTTTTTTTTTTTTTTTTTTTAAATCATATGATATTTTCTCCATATTTCCCACCCCTAATATCATGGCATGGCATTTGACAAGTATGTTGCGTTGTTGGTGTGTTACTAGACAGTGCTGACACCATTATTACTTCCTGTTTTCTGCTGATGGTGGCTGACGTTGTCTCAGACATCAATCTGAAATGCACTGAATATATGAAATTGGGTTGAAATGTCTGGCGTGCAAGTGCGAGTTTGCAGAAAAAAAAGAAAAAAAGAAAAAAAAACGTATGTGAGTTTTATTTGACTGCACTTGATAAAAATGAGTCTGGGCCAGTGATTTCTCCATGGGATTCATATGTTGTCTGTTTTTTTGTGTAGAATGTAGAAGCCATTTAAAGTTTTCAAACCACCTTATGCATTATTAATATGTACTCACTGGTAATGGTGCAAGTAGAGCAGAGGTGGTGCTGTGTTTTACTCCAAATGTTACTGAGCTGAAGCCCTGAGGTTTGGGTGAGCTCACTTATTGAAATCAACCTTTTTCTGTGTTTACAGATTTCCAATGCAAATTATGATGTTTTTCTTTGCAGATGCCTGTGAAAATGAACACTTTGACTCCAGCTGAAGTACTTTCAGGTTGCATGGTTTCGTATGAAGTTTAAAAGATATCTGTTTTTCTATCTCATATATCCAGCTCAGATGCACTTACGTGTGAATGACAAAAAACATGAAAAAAAAAAAGCCAGCAGCAGAGTCTTTTATTCTTCGAATGGCTGAGGTAAAATATCTCTTTCAACCTGTTTTGTTACATTACATTACATTTAGGTTCCCAAATATAAGCCAGGGGTCTGCAAACTTGATTTGATTTGATTTGAATGATTTCTTTCGAACATGTGCAAAGTGCAACAATAATCCATACAACAATAATAATAATAATAACAATGACATGTCCGAAAAGGAGTAGGATGAAGCATAAGCTTATTTAATCCTACCCCTTCTTCACTTCCCCAATAACCTGAATTCATCTTATAGCAATATAGTGCATAATACAAAAATGATGATAATAATAAAATAACAATACCAATAATAAATAACTGAAGTACTAAACATATACATATATACAAAAAAACAAACAAAAAAACCCAACAAATGAGCATAGAGGAAAGTAGGTAACAAATAGAGGTTTTTTTTTGTTTGCTTGTTTTCTTTTCTTCTTCCCTTCCTTCTTCTTCTTTTCCCTTTCTTTTTTCTTCCCTTTTTTTCTTTCCTTTTTCTAATTTGTCTGCATTTTCTTCTTATTTATTTATTTTTTTAGGCCTAGAGACCCACTATCCTGCATGTTTTAGACGTGTCCCCCTTCTAGCACACCTGACAGTTATTATCAGACTTCTGCAGAGTTTGATGATAGGATGATCATCTGAATCAGGGGTGTTGGGAGAGGGATACATCTATAACATGGAGGACAGTGGCTCTCGGCCCACGGTTGCAGACCCCTGGTATAGGCTGAAAAGAATTGTCCAGCTCTTGTGATGTAAAAAGTCTTGATTTATTTTCCTATTTTGTTTTAAATCTTTTAATGTTTGTATTCCTAACCTTGTGTGTCTCATGTTCACCATTTCAATTAATGTTATTATATGAATGTTTTTTTTCACAGAACAGAAATATGTTGAAGAATATAAGCAGAAATCTCCAGAAAACTGCATGTCTCATGTTTGTTTTTCAAATAAGGAATCAATGATTCTTTATTTAAATAGTACTTTTCATACATGGTGCATGTAGCACAAAGTGCTTTACATCAGATCCCCCATTATCCCACAGTTGTAGGTACAGTTAAAAGATTTAAAAAATTAATACAAATAAAATTAAATACGTTTTATACATGTATATATGAAAAAAACAAACAAGCTGCACATGTAATATTTGACTGCACCACCTTTGATTTTGATTACAGGAGACATTCCCTGTCTTTTTTGCCACATAATGCTCATGTAGTGTCACAATAAGGCTCTCAATATTTTTCCATCCATAGTTACATTCATTTTTTATTATTAAATTGGAGAATGGGATCACTACACCAAGTCTTCATCATCCCAAATTAGTCTGGACTTTAATTAAAGGCTACTTACTGCAGTTAGAGTCAAACAGTCTGGAAAAAAGAAAAAAAAAAACTGCCTCAATTTAACTGAGCAAATAGTTCATATCCTTCCATTGGTAAGTATTGCAATGGTTATTCATGTTTCAGCTGTAACAGGTTATTTAACTATGCCAGGATTGATCAGGATCATCAGGTTTGTAACAGAATAGTTCAGGGTGAATGAGACCTCATGTTCACCCATGCATTAACCTCTGTAAAGTCCAGACTCCAATTTGGAATGTGATTAAGATGATGCAATGGTCTGATTATCCATCATCAAAAATCCAAAATGAATGCAACTATGGATGGAAAAAAATATTATGAACCTTATTCTGACACTACATAAAGCAGTATGCGGCAAAAAAGAGTGTGTCCTATATTCAAGACAAAAGTGGTGCAGACAAATATTGCATGTGGAACTTTTTTGAGGGCTGGGTAGTGTGTTTTTTATTTCAACAAAACAATTAAATGTTTTCAGTTAACATTAAGTGGTAAAAATGGTGATTCTGAATTTAAATGATCGGAGAATTTATGTTGCTCAGTCAAAAAAAAACTATTTAAATACCAGCTGGTTGGAAAAGTATCACTTTTTATGCATATGTTTAGGGAAAGATAGCAAGGGTTATTTTAAAGTGGTTTCGTGTCATATTTAAACTCCAAACTCTCAACAGCAGGGGGGAGTTGTGTGCTAGAAAATACACATCTGTATCATTGCATCAAGTTTTTCTCTTCAAACTAAAATGTATAGTCCCTTATTTTAACAGCAGATCAAAAATAACACTGTGCAGTCTGTCACATGCTATATCCACTGATAGTTTGCATTATAACTGGTATTCTGGTGTTAGTTTTCCTTAACCATTTGTAGGTCAGCACAGCCGTTTGGTGGGGTACAGTTGAACCCTGATATCTAATTTAAATTCAGTCCTTTGACACCAAACTTCTTTGGCCGTCTCCCCCTTTTGTAAGAAGCATGTAACGCACAAAAATACCACTGGGTGGCACTGTCATTAATATATTCAGGAGAGCCTAAGTCACGTCCTTCGACTTCCGGTCCATGGGTGTTTAGCTCGCAAAAAATTTGAACTGGAGTAAATGGAGCGAGTCAAGCTAAATTCTGTTTCCGTTTGACAAGTGCTCTGAAATTCATATATGATAGCGGTTAATAACAAATATTTGATGTGGCATAGGCAGACCACCCGTTATTGATGGGAAACAAATGTGACGTTAGGTTTTACGTGGGCTTAGTAAGAGACTACAATGTGTCGCATATGTGACGTCACATACGCGCCAGGCATGTCGTTCAAATTATTAACGGGTTTAACAGAAGCAGTTGAAACGCACATCACTCTTGGACACAAAATTACAGGTACGTTCAAATTCTTTTCATGTTATTAACTTTTATTGTCTATTTTACGGAAATAATCCTCATCATGTTTCAAAAATACTTTAGTATTTATGTTATAATAATAAAAAAAAAAAAACATGCTCAACCAAACAGTAGCGATGACAGTAAAATGCTAATCACTAATTATACAAACACAGAGTTTATAATTTGAACCAAGTCATAAATATGTTGGTAAGATTGGTGAAGGAACAATGTTTGCGTTTTAATACTTTCATCGAATTTATGGTCAGTAAAAAATGTTTTATGTTATGGTCCCTGTGAGGTGGAAAAAGAAAAAAATCGCTGTGATTTTTGTAGTGTGACCAACAAAGGGTTAAATACATTGTAAGAGTGACTCACTACACCTACTTGTGGTCATATAAATTTGTTGGATAAATACACTGTTGTCCATAGAGTTAGAACAAAATATTTGACCTCTTATTAAATTATTGCGACTGCGAATTATTCATCAGGTAAAGTGGAACTGGGACTCATTATGTAATCATTGCAGTGGGGTGATGGTGATTACTGATGTGTATAAATAGGAAGAAAAAGAGTGCCTGAAAACAAAATTATTCCAACTTTATGGGAAATAATATGCATTTTAATTTGTTATCCCTCTAATATATAACATTAAAATCTTTGGCATAACTTCAAAGACCTGTAATGATAATTTAAAGATAATATTTTCATCATCATATTGTAGCGTTGGTTGGGGTTATGACTTAATCAAATGAATAATTAAATACCTTATAATTTTGATAGCAAAATACTTGTATTTTACCATTAATTTAAAGATGATGGAATCTTTGCAGCTTAAATGTCTCATTGGGCCACCACCATTGTTTATTTGAGTAGGCAAAACCATGGAAAAACCTGAATATTAATAAGAATGATTAAAATAATAAATCAAATAATGTGAAGGTTGCTATAATAGCGATATGAGGTCTTTGTACTAGTGTACAGTGACATATGTTCAGACTTGAACAGTCAAAAACCACCTTGCAAATTCTTTATATAGATTAAGGGGAATTTATTTACAGGATAACTGTATATAAAGTAAACGAAGAATAAACAAACATAACACACAGATGATAAAATGAACAATTGTGGACAAACAAACAGACAAATGGTTAAACAATAGGTCTGATGGCAAAGACAAAGAAATATATAGATTTATGAGCAGATTTTAAGTTATTTAACTTTCTGTACTCTGAGGCACATATTTTTCAATATTTTTTTTGTACCGAAGGACCACGCTGGATGGAATGAAGTGGCCTTTGGGGTCAGGGATGATGGAGAAAGAGGCCACATCAGTTGGAGGAGCTGTGGTCGACCGGTCCAGGGATCTGTGCTTGGAGACAGCGAGTTTAACAATGCTGGTCTCAGTTGGATCTAACGTAATACGGTCAGATCTGAATCTCAGAACTGATGTATGTTTCACCACTATCAGTCTGGAAGTTTCTTTTCAAGGTTCCTTTTTAGGGGTCGATCAGGGACACTTAGCTGGGTGCACAAGCAGCAGGTTGTGGCATCAAGGCCGGTGGCAGACGAAAGTGCAGCGTGTAGGATGATGAATGATGATCATCAAGAGCAAAGTTAAAAAGAGTTTAAGTTTCCAAAGTTAACAGAGTGTGTTTTATGAATTTGTGTTTTGAAGACGCAATGATGGGCAAGTCAGTGAGACTTGGCGGGAGAGTTTGTGTCTTCCCACTTAATATACATGTAAATCCAAGTGATTTTAGACATTAACTATTCTTTTATCTTAGCCATCAGAAAAACTAGATATTGAGGAAGATGATAATTTTACCTTTAAAGATCAAACATGACAGAATTTGCATAGACAGATTGGATAATACACATTATTTGCGATTAGGTTATCTTTTTATGTAGCGCTACCAAAAAACATCTCTGAAAATAGGAACACAATTAGTGTCATGACAAAACAGAATAAATATGAAACCATATAAAAACAAGCTGAAACAGGTTATTTCTTCATCTTCTTTTGTTCTCCTGTCCATGTGTTGAGTGAACTGGATCTGACCCTGAACCATGCAGGCAGAGAAAGGTGTAAAACAAGGTTGTATGTCATCATAAAAGTGTTAATAAGTACACTCAGAGCATCTTGCGTGTTCATATAAGAGGGGATAGTCTTTTTAGGAGCATAAAAGTTCTAAGATTCAATGGAATCCAGAGTACCAAAAAATTCAGCATAGAGAGTCTGTCATACAAAAGGGTCCTTGGGGAGACTTTTTCAGTTTCGCTGCAATAAATAATACTAAATATCTCTACAATATTTAAAAGTAGAATTACTACATATATCACTTTTAATATGAAAAGAGTCCAATATTATTGTCAAAAAGTCTTTTTTTTTCTCTGCATATGGGTAGAGACCTCAGTAAAACTGTCATATTTTCTGTTTGCTTTTTAGCATTTCTGGATCAAATCCACACATATTTCCTCATTCAAGCCAAACCACAGTCTTTTCCAAAATGTAACCAAAGCGCTCTCATTGTCTGAACCTAAAAAGTAATGGAGTCAGGATATGGACCAATTTCTCTGAGGACAACGTCCTGGATTTTGTGAATCAACCATCCAGCCCAGGCAACAATTTGTGGCTCCACCAGTGACAAATCATGTTTCCTTGTAAACCAATCAAGGCACTGATTATGTTTGCAATAAAGAAAACACAGATTGCATTTTTTATTACAAAATGCAATTGGATTTTGTTGTTTATAAATATAATATTTGTGAGATGGGGTCGATTTGGTGTTATTCCTAGTGTCAGTTTTGTTGATATTTCAGATGTTTTTCCCTGCATGTTACAACAAATTGCTGATTATATTTACTCATCTGCCAATTTTGTTCTTGTACTTTGAGTCCTAAGACTGTGCATCAGTCTGTGATTCATTCCAGGTGTCAGAGATGTAGTTAAGCATAACATGATATCATGGAGAAATGTGTATAGTAACTTTTTTTTTATTTAACCTTTATTTACCCAGGTGTGTCCCATTGAGATCAATGATCTCTTTTTCAAGGGAGACCTGCCTTATCAGTGCATGTGTTTGGATGGTGGGAGGAAATCGGAGTACCCGCAGAAAACCCACCCAGACACAAGGGAGAAAATGCAAACTCCACACAGAAAGGTCTGCTGTGGGAATTGAACCAGGGACCTTCTTACTGTGAGGCACAAGTGCTAACCACTTACTTACACAGAAATATAATTAAAAAATAATCAATCTTTTCTCTGTATTTTTAACAAGTCAGATGTCTCAGGTAATGTCATTTGAGAAATCCAATTAGCCTAAGTGCTCTATTTATTTAACCCATTGTAAATGTTTTCTGCGGCATTTTGTATGTAAGAGAAACTGTTGTGACAATTCAACCAGGAACTAGAGCCCATACAATTATTGATCTACATATAATTTATTTGTGCAAGTCTAAATGTCAAACTGAGAATCCATAGGACACTGCAGGGGCCACATTCAGTCACACTGGGGACACTGAACTGCTACAGCTTTTTCACTTAGCCTCATTTGCTATGTTATTCTAATACATTATACTGTATTTATTTGTTTTTTTTGCTAAAAACTGAGAATGTTTTATGTTCATATATGTATATATATATATTCCTTTCATGTTGTTGTTATTATTATTAATATTGTTATTATTTATTTTTATTTAAACCTGTCCTTTGTCAACAGTAGAATGTTAGACTGTCTCCTTTTGGTGCTAAAGCTAATTAGCTTTGTCAAGGGAGAATTCATACTGTGTATGAGGTTCAGCTTGGTTTAATGCTGACTTTATTATGGGTTTTGATCAAACCACATTTTTATGCCAGGGTGAAACAGAGAGAGAGGGAAGGAGGAAAAAAAGGGTGGGGGTGGGTGCAGGGGAGAAAAGTTCCCTCACAAGACAATATCAGCATTGCAAACAATATCAACCATGATAGCAACGACAACAACCAGGACAAGGACTGACCGAAAACAAAAGAAAGAAAGAAATTAATAATTTAAACATGAAGAAGAAACTAAATCAGACCTATTGCTCAAAAACACACACACACAAAAACATAATCAGAACAGAACAACAGCCCAGACAATACAAACAAAGCCACACAACAGCTGTTCATATTAATCTGACTGTACTAGACTCAGCATTGTATGGATTGTATGTATACCTTTCTCCTCCTGACTGCTGAATTCCTTGGAGGATGTGGAAACCTTTGTTATTCCAACCAGTGTTACATTTTTAATTAATAACCCTGAACAGAGTTTCAGTGATATTATCTTTTTGGTGCGACTGCTGCCTCCTCTGTCACTGGATATCCTTTATGAGAACGATAAGTTGAAAACCTTCATCTTAAAAATTCCATATTTTTCATATCAAGGAATGTCATGGAGATGGAGAACTTAGTTGACTTTGGATGATTTACCATTCCTAGATTCCCCACAAAGAGGTGCTCAAAAGTTTAAAGTCACTAAACACTCTTTTTTTTCATATCTCTGGAACTATTTATCTGACTTCAAATGAAAGGTCATGACCTGGTTAAAGATTGGTGGTGTTTGGGGATATAGCCCTAGCCATCACTTCAGACGGCGTGAGCCTAGTTATTCTTCATATTTAATATCACAGTTACATACAGGTTGAATAGTGGTTGCTGCTTTGTGGGATTCTTTAGTTGTTTTTTTTTATTGTTAGCAGTCATGGTCAGCAGTGCACCGTGGCACATTTAACTCCATTGCTGGAAAAATCTGTGTGTGTTATAATGGGTAGAACGATCTAAAAAAATATATATATCTGAATAATACATTACATTATCGTAAGCGATGTTGAATTCCTGGCTAAAACTAGACCACATGCACCTATCCAAATAAAGGATTGAATGTGGCCTGTTATTTTTTCTCCCTCCTCTTTGTCATTATATCTTTTAAAATGTGTCTGTGAATAGCTCTTCCTTCTTCCACTGGATCATATCATTATTTTCATATTGTGTAAACGTGATTGACTCACTGACATACTCACAGGATTCAAAATATGCATGAGTATGATTATACCTTTAGTCTGGGGTGCCCAAAGCAATTGTGGGCCCCATGAAAGTTAAAGACCAGGGGCAGCAGATAACGTAACTAATGTTGGCGTGAAGCAAAACTGAAACTTAACATGCTTTCAACATGCGACTCTCAGCTTCCATGCCTTTGTTATTTGTTTTGTTTGTTTTATTTGCACATATAAACGGTATACAGAAGGTTAATATATATATCACATACATGAATAAAATAGAATATAGGAAGTAAATGACTTATACATAATAAATGTGCTGGAGGCTGGAAAAAAGCCATAAGGAGTGTTCTAGTCTACCTCCGTGACAATTAATGATAATAATAGTAACACAAACAAAGGGAAATATAATTTATCTATATGATTAGGAAGACGCAAATTTATAACATAAAATAATGAGAATATAATGAGCTAAAGGGACTTAGAACTTAATATAATAACTTAATTTTAAAAAGTGGAAAATCTAACTTAACCTCCATTACAATTAATGATAATAGTAACACAAAGGAAAATATAATTTGTTATTTATATGATAACGAAGATGCTAACTATTCAATGGACCTTACATGAAATTTTCACAACTTCTAACCTGTATCCCCTGGACTTCCTCCACTGCTTCATGGGCCCCAAAAAAATGCTGGGCTCCATGAATTTGTCATGTTTAGACACACACACACCCTTACAGCACCCCAGCCAAAAGAGCTTATCTCCTAGAGCAGGGGTCTACAACCCTGGTCGTACAGAGGTGCTATCCTGCATGTTTTAGATGTTTCTGTCTTCCAGCACACCTGATGGTCGCTATCAGACTTTTGCAGAACTTGGTGATAGCCTGGTAATTTAATCAGGTGTGTTACAAGACAGATACATCTAAAACATGCAGGATAGGGGGCCCTCAAGGTCTAGAGTTGCAAACCCTTGTACTAGAGCAGGGGTGCCCAATCCTGGTCCTCGAGGGCTGCTGTCCTACATGTTTTAGATGTATCCCTCATCTAACACACTTGATTCAAATGATCAGCCTGTCATCCAGCTCTGCAGAAGACTGATAATGACTGCCGGGTGTGCTGAAAGAGTGAAACATCTAAAACATGCAGGACAGCGGCCCTCAGGGACCAGGATTGGGCACCCCTGCACTTAGAAAAAATAACCTTTGCACCATATCTACTTGGGTTAACAACTGCAGAAACTGGAGGTTTACATTAGATTATGTGACAGCGCCGTCACCCAAAAAAATCCACATATTGCTATTGTATGCTGAGGTCAGAGGTCGAGGATCACTGGGTTGGCTCGCGGTGGATCATCAGCTTCAAGTGTCTGGAAAATGGACTTTGGGATGTTGGGAGGGGTTCCATGTCAGTTCTTGTGCCACTTTACTCCGTTGGTCGGCGATGCTTCAGCCCCTGAAGCACTGATGACTGTCAGAGCCAGCGCAAAAATGTTGCCCTGTGCCTTCCACAGATGCATATAGTATTATGTTTGTGAAATAAATATGGAAAATGCAGTGTAGCAACATGTTTTAATAGAGTATATAGTTTGAGAATGTTTCAACCAGGGGTGTCAAACTCATTTTAGGTTAGAGCCCAATTTGATCTCAAGTAAAAAATAGCATGTAAATAATGATAACTCAAAATTTTTCTCTTTCTTTTAGTGCCAAAAAACAAAATAGAAAATGATTTACTATCCAAATAAAGAAGCTGTGAATAACTTCAAAAAACGTACATTTATTCAGAAAAATAAGTGAAATGTTAATATTATCCCTCAGTGTATCATGTATACATGTGCATTACAGATCAGATCTACAAAGGCACAAATATTTTAGTAACAGGCAGAATATTGTTAAAATAAGTTTCTTTAAACATTTCAGGTTGCTCATATTTGTTCAGGTTTTGTTTGCACTTAAACAATGAGAAAGAAATAGAATTGTCAAACTTTTGTCTCCACATAAAACCAAGAAAAAAACATTTGAAGCAATTATTCAGAGGTTTTAGATAATATTGGTCTGAATATGGAACCTGATTGGGAAGTAATGTGACCCCCCCCCCTCCCACACACACACACACACACACATGCAGTACACTTATTAAGTCATAGACATGAGTTGTGCTTGTTTAGCAAAGTTCTAAAGACCACCCATATGCATTTGTCAGTCTAGGAAGGAAGACTACCACATGTAGAATGCTGATAAGGCAGGTATCCCTTGAAAAAAAGATCATTGCTCTCAATGGGACACAGCTGGGTAAATAAAGGTTAAATTAAAAAAAAAAAAAAAAAAACATTGGTTGGGATTATTCTGGAACAGAATTACTGATTACTTATGTAAGAGCATGTGTAATTATTTGCAATATATCATATTTGGTTTGTGTTTAATTAGTCAATAAATATAGAGGTTCATAAAAGTTTCAAGTTTGTTTGATTTTACAAGGTCATTTCACAGTCCCAATAAAGACATTGGACAATGTTATTAATAATTACCTCCCTGAAGGAGGTTATGTTTTACCGTGCATTTGTTTGTCTGCCAGCAAGGTAACTCAAAAAGTTATTGACAGATTTTGATGAACCTTTTAGAGATGATTGATAATGTAAATGGTAAATGGACTGTGTCTCAGTTGGTAGCTCGAAGTGTCGGCGGTTCATGTCCTGGCTCTGGCTGTCCACATGTCGAAGTGTCCTTGAGCAAGACACTGAACCTTGACTTTGGTTCCCAGTAGGACTGACAGAACCTTAGAAACCTACTGGTGTATGAGTGTGTGTGTGGGTGAATGTGAGGCTAATGTAAAGCGCTTTGAGCATCATGAAGGTGGAAAAGCGCTATATAAATGCAGTCCATTTACCATTGAAATTTTGAGCTCTCGGAGTGCCCTTGTATACATATGTAATATATATATGTGGTAGTCATTCTTAGCTAGAAACCTTACTGAGATATTGCACTCTACATTTTAAGACAATTGCAAAATGCAACAAAAATGGCAAGAGTGTTACCCTGTTCATGATTTTTTTTTTTTTCTTCAAAAGTATTTAAATCTTACATTTAGGCTGAGGTGTTTTTTTAGTGTTGAACTTTATATGGTAAAATTTCAAGCAAATCTAAGTTTGTTGAGCAAGAGACACTTGTTGAATTGAGGTGGAATGAGCCATATATGAAACTGGACTGGCCTGGATATGGAGATGAAGGTTCATGATTCTTCTCCAGTCATGCTGATCTAGTGTCTTTACAGAACTGTTGAAGAAACAGAAATAACTCTAGACTCAACAGTGGAGCAGCATGACTTTATACAGAACTCCAGCCATCCAACACTATCTTTGTTAAACACCATTACTCATACATGCAGGCGCAGTTAGATGATTAACATAGTATCAACTCTTTATCCCTAACTCGATTACAATTTATTCCAACAGAATAAAATTAGCATATTAATGATTATCATTTTATTGATCCCTAAGACAATTATGTTCTGTCTTTATCCCGTTCTTCTATTTATTTTTTTAAATAAATCAAATTTTATTTATAAAGCAGATATTGTATTAACATTCAATGTATCTGATAATAATCCCTTATTTGAATGAAAGGTTAACATTAAATTAGTTAATTTATGACTATAAAAGACAATTTAGTAAGTACAAATAGAGAGCCATTGGGATTCAGTGTTTTATTCAAGGACACATCAGTGAGGAAATTAGAATGAAGGAGATCTAAAAAAGAAAAGTGGAGTACTCTAAAAGCTTTAAAGATGGTACAGCCAGAGGGATTAATGAATGTTAAGATATCAGGTATGTAGATAGGAGTGAAAACATTAAAGAAAAACAAGCAAAAACAACAAAATCTGACATTCTTGAGGCCTGATTGCCACTCTATCTGGATGGTAGGAGCCATCATTCTCAACGAGGTACCAGGGTTTTTGATCACTGTATTATTCAGTCGTAGGGATCTCTAAAGATAAGTACTCTCAGCTTCTCCAGTGTCCTGACAACTGGGACACTTGAGATTGGATACTGAAGAAGGAACAATGTGAACCCTAAAACCTTTTTCAGTGATAACACTAAGAGAATGGCAATGCATGAGATTTAATCTGTTCCAGGGCTGCATGCGACAAAAAAACCCCAACTTTATAATTATGAAAAATAGAAAACTGACATATACTAAGTGACTAGCTGATGTCACCATAAAATATATGTGATTGTTTATTTCTGTATCATAAAATATTTCCTTTAAAAAAATAAATAAAATGTGGTGTCTTAGTTTTCAGGTTTAGGTTTTTCATATGTTCCTTACTAATATTAATTTTTGTGATTATTTGAAGGATGCAGTATTCATTTATAAGGGTGAGTATGGAAATATGGTGTCAAAGGCCAAAAAATACAAAGCCTGTTTACCAAGATCATGCAAAGGTGACTTATTAGTTAATAGTTAGTTAATAAAAGCTGACAGAATATATTTAAATAATATAATTAAATAAGACTACATGAAGGTCTGCTTGGGGTAAAGTTTAATGAAAGGTTTTTTATTTTAATTTATTGGATATTACAAACATACAAGTTTCAGAAAACTTCTACATTACATACTTTCTGCCTTAGGTTGAGTAAATATGTTTTGAAACGTGAACCATACATCTGAGTATAAAACAAACAGAAAATGAATTGAGAACAAATAC
The DNA here is from genome assembly GCA_020466265.1 of Siphamia tubifer. NCBI lineage: Eukaryota > Metazoa > Chordata > Actinopteri > Kurtiformes > Apogonidae > Siphamia > Siphamia tubifer. The sequence continues at coordinate 11,399,235 of CM035796.1, forward strand.
TACATAAATCAATGAATCACAGTGGCCATCTCATATTAACGTAAATGTTTCCAGCCAAAAAGTAATTCATTTTCTTTAACAAGTTTCAGGGATTTACAAGTAAAAGAAAGTACCGCTGAAAAAGGACTCCATTACCCAAAAGGCATTGCGTGTGTACTACAGAAAGAAAAGGAAGTTTTTGCGTTAGTTTGAAAAGTGGCGGTGGCGTGTACTGCTTTACGACAGCAAGACTAAAGTTCATAAAGTAGTTTTGTTGGTTACGTGCTGTCATCTGTGGTTAGTAAATACCTGTGATGTTTTTGTCTGCGTACATCAGAGGAATTTTGCTGAAGATATTTCTCTTAGATTTGGTTAAAAGTACAATAGAAATCGACTCGGACTTAAATTGCTACAAAATGTTAGCTAGCAGCGGCTGCTAATGAAGGCTATTTTCCACCTGGATTTTACATTCAGACGCTAAGTTACCGGTCAGCGAACAACTGACAATGAAAGACCATGGTTGTCCTGAGAGAAGGAATGTGTCCTGGACTAGACGAAGATTTAGTCCGAAGCCTACGAGCTGCTGATATCAAAACAGGTCAGTATTGCAGTCCATGTAATAAAGATATTCCAGGTACTATAAACATATGATTTGGGGGAAGTTAAATCATTTTGTTTTGGAAAGAGGTAACTTTCATTTTTTCTGAAATATTATAATTGGATATTCCTTTGCAACCAAGTTTGTTGTTGCTGAAAGATGACTCACAGTTTTTATTATTTTAATCAGTCAGTGACATCAATAAGTCACGTGGTCAGGGTCAGGGAGAATAATGGCTTCATATGCATTTTTATCATTTAAAAATTATTTTAAAAATGCACTAAGTATATACGTATTTCAAAAAGAAGTCTTGTGGCATGTCAGGAATATCAGTCTTTATTTTACACAGTTGCTTTGACATCAGTAAGTCACGTGACCCGGGAGAATAATATATTTATTTTGAATATCAAACGTGAATGTCTAATATAAAACTAACTTAATACCGGTCACAGTTTGAATGTACAGAGAAACAACGAAAAGTGTCGCTTGTCGCCTTAACAGCAGCGACAACACTAATTGTTCAGACCCCCACACAAACCTCCAAGGTTACAAGGTAAATACCACGCTTTAACTATTGTTAGTTGTAACCATTTCTTTTATTATTTCATGTGATGTGTATCTAAGGTTGGGATGGGTGTTTATTACTGACTGTAATGTTACTGGTTGCCATTTTGGGATTTGTTCATGAATAAATAAATAAAAAAAACTGTGTATAATAATAAAGGTCAGTATATGGAATTTTAAATTACATTAATAAGTAGATTAAGAGACCAGCAAGTTTAAGGGTGGGAGTTTCAAGATCCTTTAGTTGGGGTAAAAGTACCAGTGCAACGATGTAAAACCAATAATCAATCCTGCACGAAAAATTGTACATAAGTATGCAAGTATTTAAGAGCAATATGTACTTGCGTAGGTGGTACTGAACTATAAGCATGTCCCTTTTACATTATTAAAATATTGACAGTGAAGCATCATCATGTTTCTATTGTAGCAGTTGAATGTGAGTGTACTTTCAAGGACTTTATATCCATAGGTCCAGGGACACCAGATGAGGGATCCACAGAGCACAGGGTTCTGTCCTGATACCACTACTGAGACATTTTTTTTTCTTTATAACTGATGTTATTTTATATTTGTGTATTTTAGTTTTGTGGGTACATACCACATCTTGGTGTTAAGTTATCCTCTTTAAATAGCTAAACTGTTTTAAAGTTTTAAACTCTTCATGACATTGTATATCCTTTATTTAACCAGGTGAAATCCCCATTGAGATAAAAAAAAAAATAAATCACAATAATCAAGAGAGCAGGGATGAACATAACATAAATGGGAAATGTAGGAAAATGACTTCAATTTTGCACAAACATCAGTACAGGCATGTAAGGTGTCATTTTTGGCTAATATGTATTTAATAGACATATTGATGCATCCTTACTCTAAAGACTTCATCACATGAATATTAGGAGACTAAAATAGATGTGATGTCCAAGCCTGTTTTCAGTTTGTCACCCTTTTTCAATTATATTTAAACATTTACTGAGGTGAAAACATATCCTGCAGGAAAGCGTAGTGTTGAAATATGGGATCTTGTTTCGGACCTCAGAGTGACATGTACGATTGGAGTGAGAGGCTTGTTATTGTTATAGCAGATGCACATGTAGCTAAATACTCGTTAGCCAGGTTTATGTACAGTTACACCATATTAAGGATGCTATTATTATAAAATTCTGGATCAATACCAATATTTGAAATGACAATTTGGCCAATAACAATTTACTTATGTTTGCAGTTTGTTGTTTTATTATGCATTTGTTGTGCCAGAGAAATCTTCACTATAAATAAAAAGATTAACATGACTCTTTTATAGTTTTCCAATCCTTCACCACATTATCTTTCAATGAACACACATTCAATCATAATTAAAAAAAAACCCAAACAATAGATAAATATCAGCTAGTGTTTGGATATTATTGGTGCATTGATACACCAGGTAAATTCCATGATGAGGAGGCAAAAGAAGGGAAAACTATAGTAGTTTGAACAAACCTGTTTTTAGTTTGTGACCTTTTGTGCTCTTATTTCAAATTTTTAATGGTGTGTAGAAGAATAAAGCAACATTCGGTAAAGGCATTAACAATCCAAAGACTGAGTCTGAGTTGACCACACACTGCTTTTTACTGAGACATCAGAAGAGGAAAATATAGGAAACTATTAATGCCATATTTACCTTCACCAAGGACGTTATGTTTTTGCCAGCATTTATCTGTTTGCCTGTGTTCAAGATAACTCGAAAACTTATGGACGGATTTAGATGAAATTTTCAGGGTAGGTTGGTAATGGGGATGTCTGGAAATGATTAGATTTTGGTGGTGATCGGGGGGGGGGGTGAGTGAGTGCTTTTCTAGTTTAAAATGTTAGTGTTCTCAACATGTCTATTGTATTAAATCTGCACCTTTAATGAAAATAAAGGTGTCAATCAAATGTCACGAGTGAACATTTAACTCTGACATGAAATGAATTAGAAAAACTCCCAGCATAAGCAACAATGAAGTATATTTCAGTATCTGACAGTTACAATCTCTGGTTTTCACAGTGGAAGATCTGGTCTCATCTGACATCGAGGAGGTTGCTCAGAAATGTTCAGTGTCGTACAAGGTAATTTACACAATACATGAGCCACACAGTCACCTAAGTAAAATGTTTTCGAAGGATCTTAAGATGCACACAGGTATTGTACATAAAACACTTTAGGTAAAACAATGTTGAATTAAAAATTATATATATATATATATATATATATATATATATATCAATGTGCCTCTTCTTTGCTTTCCTTTATAACATAAAATAGGGCTTTAACCCACCTCGTGCGTATTGTATCTTGTTTAAATAGTGCAGAGTGGGAGGTTTGTCATTTGCATTAGGTAGGCTTCAATTAAAATAAATGCTACCTCTTGATGAAAGCAGAACGCCTGCGGGGTCTGGTTGAGGTACCTTCACAGCAGAGGATGTCAAGGTGTTATAAAAGACGGGTGAATTTATTTCACATCACAAATCTGGGAGTCACCCTTTGTTTTACTGTTCTTTGTACTGCAGCTGTTCTGTGGCTACAATTATAGTACTGTCTGTATTTGTGCATGTTTTCTCCTCGAATTCTAGAGGTGGAAGTCATTTTATTGTGGGGATATCGATGTGGAATTTTAAACATTATCAAGAAGGAAGGCAAAACCGAGCTGCTCACTGATATAACACGGTTTTCAAGTAATTCTTCACCTTTGACGTTTTTAAAACAAGACTTACTATGGATTTCTCTCACTCCCAATCTTTTGTTTTGTCAGTCTTTCATAATGTGACAGGTGCCATTTTAGGATGACAATTTTTTTTGTCAATTTCTACTGTCAAAACATACCTGGAGATGACATGAAGCACATTTCATTCATCGTCATTTTATTTCATCACCAACAGAAAACAGATCATAAAAACCTCCTCAAGCTAAAGGCTCCTGTAATGCCTCTGGTGCAGTCAAACACAAAAGAATTACTAGAACATTCATTTTCCCATTGAAAATGAATGCTTAATATTGTCAACACCATGGCTGGCACCCGATCTGTTCAGTCAACTCGGATTTGGCTGTTCAGTGTGAGGCTTTGGGAATGGGTGGAAGAGAACAGCCCCTTCCAATCTTCAGGATACCCCGTCTTGTCACCTGAACCCACTTTATCCTCACTAGGGTCACAGGGGTCACTGGGAGCCTAATCCAGCCACAATGGGCGAAGGCGGGGTACACCCTGTATGAGTCTCCAGTTCATCTCAGGGCTGAACATATATAGACAATCACTGTCACATTCACACCTATGGGTAATTTAGATTAACTAATTAACCTATCAGTGCATGTGTTTGGGTGGTGGGAGGAAACTGGAGTACCCAGACAAAACCCACACAGACACGGGGAGAACATGCAAACTCCACACAAAAAGGTCTGGTGTGGGAATCGAACCAGGGTCCTTCTGTCTGTGAGGCACGAGTGCTAACCACTGCACCACGGACACTGAAATGTAGGATGGGGGCAGAGTTTGTTGAAAATAAAAATGACTGTGTGAACTGTATATATGTGAAAGTTAACATTGTTGATTGAGAGATTTTCACTTGGTGGAAGCTTTTAGTGGGAAACATGTAAAGAAAAAAAGGAAAACCTTGAAAATCCGGAGAGGAATGTTGAGTGACTAAACTCGTATCACAGCACTTTTTTTTTTTTTTTTGTCATTTTATTATATACTTTATTACTTTACACCCACAGTCATAAAATGTGGATGTGGAAGTCAAGTGAATCCTGGATGAGGGTGGTTAGTTTAAAATGTTTAACTCATTAGCATAGAAAGAGTAGAAATTACATAAGTTTCCACATTTTCTTTGTTCCATCGTTGCCTGGAGCAGTTCCAGGCTCAACTCAGTGACCAAGCTTGTCTTCCTGATTGGCCTGATTGGTTGAGCCTGCTGGCATCCCCCGAGCTGATGAGCAACCTCCCTCTGGTCCACCAGGCCCCTGCTGTTGATTTCGACTATTGTTGTGCATACGTATTCTAACCAGCAGGAGTTAATGCTAGGTCATCTACACAGACATGTTGGCTGTCGAAGGCAGCTGCTCACAGTTCAATTAAAACCGCACCAGCCAACATTGTTATGTAAAAACACAGCTATCTGATGAATCCACATCCCAAATGAGGGCAGTAAGAATCCAGCTAATTGAGACCCAACAGATTTGCAGTATTTTCCTAAATACGTTTTTTTCGAACATGAACTGGCAAGAACTCCTGTCTGCCCAGAAGAGTAGCATACGTACACTGAACACATGAAGTGTTTTTGCAACGCAACACAGAGTGCCTTTTTAATTTAGAGTTTTTTTGTTTTGCATTGTTTCACTTCAATTTTTTTTTAATTATTATTATAGGAAGGGGGGGTTCAACATTTTACTTTTTTCTCCTTACTATTTTCTGTGGGGTTTTTTTTTTTTTTACTCTTGAGAAGAGGTCTTCAGGGGGTTAGTCTTGATGTATTAACTTCTTAAATGGATTTTTAGATGTGTGAGATGTCGACCTTTTAAGAAATTAATGTTACACAGTTCTGGATTTTATCAGTTATTTACTTTTGATTTTATCTAACGCATGGTTACATTCACTTGGGCACTTTCTTCATAATTTTGCTGTTATGGTATGGCTATGAAAAGTGTGGTGATAGTTATATAGCCTAATGCACCTATCTGCTACTGTATTATTGTTGGAATGTATATATATATATATATATATATATATATATATATTTAAAAAAAAAAAAAAACGCCCAAAAACGAATGAGAAATGATATATCCACTTTAAATATAAAGAAATGTACCTGTAATTTCAGTGTATCTTAGTTGTAAAAACACAATGCAATATTTGTCATTTTGTGTAAATGCTAATTTGTACTTTTGCATATTAGTTATTTTGTTTAACACCTTTTTTGTTCATGAAAACATTGGGTCAAACATGTCTTGCATTCAAGTATGTACAATATGAAAATCTAATTCTGTTCAGCAGTGCATTGGTCATCTTATGAGATGAATATACTCACAACATTACTTGTCGCCACCAAATTGACTCCTATTAATCAGTGGGAAGCCAATGTTTCCTGGGGCTTCATTTGATTGAGGCCAACTGGTTCGAATGGATGTTCCATGTATCCAGGGCTACATACAAAAGCTTCAACAGACAGAATGTGAAGCCTGTAAGTGGATAAAGTCACATTATCCCTGAAAATGATTGATTTATCTACTCGTGTAGTATTATTCAACCTTATTTTGAATGTAATCTTAATCACAACTTAATTATCTATACAACCTTACTGTACCTTTTTGGTGGATGTTATGCTTTGTTGGCTTTTATACATCCCCTCATAACACATGTGATCAGTTAGTGCTCTGACTGCTGCTGATCATTACCAGCTAATTGTTCTATTTGCAGTTTCCAATAACATTAATAGAGGCCCATAAGAAACATGTCAAAGTTGCTGTACTGGAGTAAGAATATCAGCCTGACTATCTGTGTCTGTACTGTTATTTTTGAATACTAACTACACGATAAACTGAAGGCATCAAATGTGTGTGCACGAATGGAGCAATACACTGATTTAATTTGATTAATCACTGATATGTTGTCAAAAAAATTTCAAAATCCAGATGATTTTTTAATATCATTGATAAATTACTTCTAAGATTGAGCAAAAAAAAAGATATTTCATGTTTTTGTCCATATCATCCAGCTGTAGGTCAAAGTGTTTTATATCTTTTTGTTCTTATTGACAGTTTCCCTCAGTCTTTATTTTCCAACCTTACATGAATTATTATCTACTACTGACCCTTGTTTTATCTACAATCAACACCAGTTGGAATTGGTCCAATCTGTGGGCTGCCCTTAAAAGACTAACCGGTGCACGGTTAGCGATAGGAACAAAAAAACACTGTTTATTGTTCGGCGTCCACAGGGTTTAAGACTATTGAGCTTGATGTTCTCTTTGTAATATTGTTTTTAGCGACACTCCATTAGCTACACTCCATCTGTCTGCCATCATGTAAAAGCTGTGATCCACCTACAATCAACCACATCATCCACATTATCCGTTATCTTATTCTCAACTGGTGGAGATGCAATGTCTGTATCTAACATGCTGCCTGCACTCTTTTTAAGCCCGTATCCCGTTCCTGGCTGCTCCATAAACAGTGTCCAGCTAGCGTAGTCTGGCATTTCTGTCAGTAACTGTGCCGAAGGAGCCAACCTTTGGTTCTCATATTCAAAATGATGGAAATGAGGCTAGAATGTACCCACATTGGCCAGTGTAAAGACATTAGTGGACTTCAGACTTTGGTGGTTTTTATACACCCTAATGTCTTACCCTAAAAGGACCATTCTTTGTGTTGTGGAAACTTTATTGTGTTCTCATACAGTTTTGTAGGTATAATGTTAGATAGAAACAGCTTTGTTAGCTGAAAGTTGTTGGAGAAACATGAAGGATGCCTGCTATTTTGGGTTTAGAAATGTTTAATCTCGGCCAACATTGGTTGGGAGAAATGATTTTAATCACCCTGTGTGTGTGTGTGTGTGTGTGTGTGTGTGTGTGTTTGTGTGTATATATGTCCGTAGAGACATATCATGCTATAACTCAATGAATACTTGAGATATCACCATCAAATTACATGGGCAGATACATATAGCTAATGTGCATCAGATGCAATGATCCATTTGTGTAAAGGTCAAAGGTCAAGGTCGCATTTAGCAGAATGGTCCAAATCACATTATTGGCTCTAATTCAAGAACGGGTTGTCATAGAAACTTGAGATTGGCACAAAATAGAGGTGAGATTAGGCGTTCTCTGAATACTTGTTTAACTATATTTTTCAATTACAAATATGCTTCCAATGTGATTCTCTTGTTCTAAAGGGAGTGAAGCCTTTCAGACCAAATATCTATCAAAGATGATTTACCCATACCCGCACTTTACTATATGAAGAGTCGCATTATGTATTTATACATTTTTATAAAGGCTTATTCAGTCAAGATGTGTTTCCACCATTTTCAGTGTTTGTGCCCAATATCTCCCCAGCCACCTCCTATAACGTCATATTTCTCCTGAAGATATGATCATAGAGCTGTGTGATATGACCCAAAATCTCATATCCTTATATAAAATCTAAAAGGAAAATACTTTTTCAACTTAAGTTTTAAACAAAATATTGCACGTCTAAAAGAGGGGATGACAGACGTTGAATACCCCAAAGTGCAATATTCTTATCAGCTGCTTTCCTGGTAAATCCTATTTCAATTGTTTTGGTTTTCCTGTGTTTATTAGAGCTGTCATCCTGAGTGGAGACAGGGCAACTTCTTCATATATATATATATATATATATATATATATTAGGGGCATGAATCTTTCACTCCCACAATGATCTGATTCGAATCTGGATTCACAGACTACGATCCGATTCAGGGAGATTCATAAAAAGTAGTAAACGATTCAATTCCACTCGATACGATTCAGTACGATTTGAACTGATTCAGTTCACTTTGATTCAATACAAATTGACAATTTAACCGCAAGGATGTATTTTATTCTATTTTACTGAGAAGAAAAAGAAACACAACTATAATGTCAAAGCCATATGCTTTTGTTCATTTAGTGTCACAGAGACAAAAGAGCAGGAACTACTGAACATAAATTCACACAACATAAACTGAAGTCTTTACAACATACTGTACCTGTAGATAACTGATATTAGCGAAATGTAAGACTGATAATCTGGTGTGACTAATTTAACAAGGTTGCAAACCCTATCCATACCTAAAAAAAAAAAAAAAAAAAAAAAAAAAAAAAAAAAAAAAAAGCAGATAAATCTCCAGTTGGAAGTTTTAACGTGGATTCATTTCTGAAAATAAATGCTATGTCATTCTTAAGCTACTTGGTCACAGATATAAAGAACATAATTATAGGTTGGTGGTTACAGATTCGAATCAGTTTGTCTTTGCACCTCTTGTATATATATATATATATATATATTCCCCTTCAATATCTGAGATGTACCTGTAGTAAGTAACTTGCTGCCACTGTTCTCATTCATACTTTAAGATGCTGCAAACTATATGAAGCTGCAAATGGCTGAAAAGTGGCAGTTGGGTTGGGAATACAGTGTAGTAATATTGTAGACCTGAATTTTGCAAAAGGTTTGAAGTTTTAAGCTTGTCTCAACATTTAAAAAGTTGGTCTGTGTGTAAGAGACCAAAGGAAACGCATTCCCAAAATGTGAGTGTAATTGAGAATGTTGACAATTAAAAAAAACAATTTTCACAGATCTGTGTGAATGTGTTAAAAGGGCATATTTTTTTTGTTTTTTACTGGGTACAAGGGCTGCACAATGGAAAAGACTGAAGCGATTTTTTTTTTTTTTTTTTAAATCCTGCAATATTGCAATGTGGAAAAAATATTCAGGAGGATATAATGGCTGTGTGGTGTCTACTCAAATGTCAAAAAATGGGTTGCATTTCCTCTTGTGGCAACAGGTGGAAGGCACTCTTGACACAGGACACATTTCAGTATCATCCTTGTTATAGCTGAAATAATTCCAGAAAACTGAAACTGCTTTTCCTTCTGGAACCAACTCTGTTTTCTATGATTTTCTCTTGTTTGTTTTTGTTACCAGCGATTTACTCCATGTACAGGGGGTGTGGTCTGCTTTGGAAAGAATGATTAAGAATGATTGTGATGGGTGAATTAGTGCAAGCCATGTGTCAGGTACCCAGGTTGGCATTAATGACAACACGTTGAGTTAATTTGTCTTCTACGTTGCAGTTCTCGCGATGTGACTAGTGCACACATGTACTAGGGATGGCGAAATTTGTATATTAAAAAAAATCTTGACCAATCACGGAGCCTCATTAACCAGTTGAAGTCGGTGACTGAGAATAGAAAATACAGCCATTACGCACTGCAGTGTGCTTCAGTGACTTTGCTTTTTAAACACGAGTCACATTGTGAGGTCAAGCGATGTTATGTTAAAACTTCATGTTGAACCGTCACACATGGAGAAAATTATGCTGGAAAATATTGTGGAGAAAAAAACCTTAGCAATGTCCACCAGCCTGCGTCAATTCTGCACAAACTCCTTTTGCTGTAGCCCACCCGTCATGTCATTTTAAGTTGGTCTGTCAGATGGATAACACAACTCATCCACCACGCTTTTGGGTTTCATGGTGGCAACTTGCTGTCCCAGTCTCGAGCTGCTAGCTCTAGAAGTTCTATTACTCCATGTCAGTTTTGTGTTGTGTTTTATGTTTTGAGCAAACGTTCGAAACTGGTGTGAAATGGTCGTACCACATAGATTAATTGAGCTTTGCCTTTGCTACTAATAAATTCCGTCTTGTATTGCTAATGCTCACATTCCAAATTTTTAAAGATGTGCTATGGAGAGATCACAAAGCTTCCTCTTTATAGTCTACACTACAATGCAAAATAGTTTGTGCAGTGGAATGACAGATGCAGGCTGTTTATTTTTATTTTTTTTAACTGTTGGCAGACAATTATGACCGGACAACATTGATGCGGTCAACTGTCGGTCAAACGGTCATCGGTTAACATCCCTACCATGTACATCACAATGACGATGCACAAACAAAATATATATATATATATATATATATATATATATATATATATATATATATATATATATATATATATATATATATATAATATATATATAATATATAATGTGCAGCTTTACTGGGTGCCATTGCATTCTGTTCATAATGACCCACGAGGGCAGAGGTCTGGCTTCACTGGCTCAAGTAGAAGGGTACATGTGCTCTGGTTGATCCATGGACCACTCACCTCAGCTTCATATACTGTGATTTTTTTTTTTTTTTTTTTTTTTTTTTTATTTCAGGCTCTGTTTGCCATCCGCCGAGTGCTGCTGGCCCAGCACACGGCATTTCCAGTGTCAGGCGCTGATCTGTATGAAGAACTATTGAGCTCAACAGCCATCCTCTCCACTGGAAATCCCAGGTAAAGATAATTCTGCACACATAGCCGACACAGCACATCGCTTTGTCTTTCAGGGGCTGGGGGATTTAAAGGTTGGCTCAGTGCCACGGGAGCTTAAAGGAAGGTTCACCTCCAAAATCAAATATGAATTCCTGAGGACAGCTTCTTGAATATTGAATTAAAAGACACTTTGGAGGCTATTTACAGGCCCCTTAATCACAGCTTCCTGGGAACATTGACGGTTTTGTAAATAACCAGGCTTAAAGCCGGGAATACAATTAAAGACCAGATGAAATACAGAGCATAACCCGAGTGTTTCCATTGACTGGAGCGGATTCTAGCCTTTGACTTTTAGAAGAATAAACTCAAGAACACAACACACATGGAGGATTAGAGCTGTGCATTGGATAATGTGAAATGTGATGATTTGGATTCCAGACAGTGTTGTTGAAGTTTGTTTCCAGGGGGTGTAACTAGGGTGGTTTACATACTATCGGCAAGGTTAGAAATGTTTATTGTGTTGGAAACGGGAACATCACAATAGCTGGAAAACACTTCCACATAGATTTTTACAGCCAACATACATTTCCACATTTATTGATAAACTGTGGTTATCTGGTTCCTAAAGTCAGATCAGTTTGGGGCGGCTCAATTGGTAGAGTGGGTCGCCCAATGACCCAGAGGTTGGCGGTTCGTGTCCCGGCTATGGCTGTCCACATGTCGAAGTGTTCTTGAGCAATACACTGAACCCTGACTTAAGCTTCCAGAAGGAATGACAGAACCTTAGAAACCTGCTGGTGTATGAGTGTGTGTGTGAATGTATAGCACTTTGAGCACCATGAAGGTGGAAAAGCGCTATATAAGTGCAGACCATTTATCAATTTCAGTATAATGTATTCTAAGTAAATGTGACTACCAATCCGCAAATAATTGAATACCTCACAGTCAGTATGATAGAATGTTCACTTTTCTTATTTGTGAAATTTCTGATTCACTTGGGTTTATGTCTCTGAGGGGCAGCTCGATACACACTGAGGCCTGAACAAAAAGGTAGCCATTAAACTCGACAATGCAGAACAAGGCTCTTACACATTTGGTCAGAAACATGACTGATCTGTCAGAATGTGGCGAACGTCTGTCAAATAACGGTATCAAAATGGACAGTACCATGTTCAGATCGCAGTTTACCGTCTCTGTTTATAGTGTTTGCTGGCAGCCTGAAGCCCAGATTACACACACAAGTTAACAATTCAAAATGACCAGGAGTGGGAGATTTTTTCGATCAGATTGACATGTTTGGAAGTGATTAATTCAAAACAATTCTTTTGCACTTTCCTAATAAAGAATATTAATAATGCCAATGTAATCTATAACGTAAGACTACTCCCAAAAAGTACTGACTAGATCGGTTTCCTTAGGGTCTTAAAAAGGCTTAAGTATGGAACGTACAAACATGCATTTAATACCTTAAAGATATTCAAAGATATTAAATGTAATATAGTAAGTCTTAAGTTATGTTGCCATACAATTGTTCACTGTATTGTGTTTAAATGTCCAAGTTTGTCCTCCTTGGTTCATTCCAGACAATTTAGATTGAAACTTGGAACCAGTCATCTCAAATTTTGAATTCCCCAGTGAGAAATGCATCAAAAAGCTGGCAATCAAGGTGTAAATATATATAATATTTAAATGTATACATTTTCCTAAATTCTAGGAGTCACACATTTCCACCACTACGGCCATAAAATAGGCTGTGAAATGGACATTACATTTTGTCCTACGCAGTCCTAAAACCTCTTTAATGTAACTTGTAGAAACCTGTATGAACTCTGTTAGAATACTGTAGAGGCAGCAGATCAACACATAAGTGTAGTCATATCAATAAAATGTTAACTAAACCCATTCGTAGTTGTCAGTGTTATTTTGGTGGAAGGTTGGAAGATACCAGCGGTCTGCTTTGTTCTGTTCTAAGCTGTCATTACCATATTGACCTTTCAACCAATGCACTTATTGTTACATCCAAATCACATTCAGAGTCAACCTGACCATCATTAAGTATGTGACCCACATACATTTGTCATTCAGAACGTAATATGATGTACAGTTACAGTTGATGGTCCAGTTTAGAGTAAAGCTGGACAGTCCAGCATATTGTTTGAGCATTGTCATCACGATGTCCATGTGCACTGGGGCGGCCATGTCTCAGTTGGAAGAGCAGGTCGTCCAATAACCAGAGGGTTGGCAGTTTGAATCTCGCTCTGTCCTAGTCAGTCCATTGTGTCCTTGGACAATATATATATATATATATATATATATATATATATATATATTGCAAGGTTAAAAAAATTACAATGTCCCTTCTTTTTTTACATAATGCAACCCTCGTTTTGAGTTTCTGCATGTTTTATTTATTTATTTATTTTTGTTATCAGATTAATATAACTACATAGTGGTTTTAGTCGACCGTATGGCACGTTACCAAAAATGGTTTGTAATCAGATTCCTTTGCATCGACTCATTGGCTCAAACTCAGATTTTTTTTTTTTTTTTTTTTTTGAGTGTTGTCTAAATTGCGTTGACCTGTGTCAATGCAGTCTGCAGCTGGAGCATGGTCTTTGTAGTTAAAAATACCACATGCAGCACAGAGTGTTTCAGAAATGGCTTGAGTGCTACATTTTTTAGCAGTTAAAACAAACTTCTTTCCTTTCCATTTGGCTGCTAAGTCCAGCCTAAAGTGGCCCCTGATTCCTAGGGTGCTTTATCTGTGCCCACGATTCAAGTACTCTACACAGGCACACAACAAACTGTGACAAATACTTAAAAATGTTTTTGTGGTACATGTGAAAATCAAAGTTTAATGATAACAAAGTATTACAGTAGTAAACTTCCGACAGTGCTGTTCTCATGCACGTATATTCTTGCTGTTGTGTCTGGGTTTAGCAGACAGTGAATAAAGCTTAGCAGAAAACTATTCCACCTTTAGACCGAAAATGGTCCTTGGCCAGAATGCACACCGCTCTGCAGAAAAGTGAAATGGGCTAGAAAGACTTAATTTATAGGCAGCTACCTTTTTCTACAGTTAAACTCACTGTTCCAGCATAATTAATGACCACAGGTATGTATGTCTCTCCGTGTCTCTTTTTAAGTGGTTTTCATAAATTAGTCAGTGCATTGGATTTGTGATATGAAATTCAATCAACTGCTGAGCCATTGTGATTTGTGTGTGTCGTGGCTGCGCTCTACTGGTGAAAAGAGGAACTAATGCATAATGCTTCATGTTCAGAGACTCACTTGGTATTTGATTTGTCAGCTGGAAACTTTTATATTACCAGGGCTGGTGTTGAATAGAATTATTTCGGTTTATTTCCCCCCTAGTTTCATGATTACATAAATAGTTTTAGTTATGTTTTTCTTGAGTTCACCAGGAAGCACCTTATGGGGAAAGTCTTGTCTGTGTTCCTCAATAGGTTTACATTATAGCACTTTTAGCTTACCTTTGCTTTTAGACCAAAAACAACCGACATAAAATCTTAATTGACCTCTGTTTTTTGTCCAGTTTGTGTCAATATCTCAACTAAAGATCTTTGACTTTGGATGATTCCACAAACTGTCACAGTTTAGTCTGAACTGTGGGACGACAAATCACAACTTTAGAAAGATAATAACATAACTTTATACTTTCATAAGCTTCATAAACAAAGTCATCTGTGTAAAAGTAGAGCAGTGATTTCATCCTCCAGAAACTCCATTTCTTTCATTTACGTCTGTGTCCGGTGGTGAAAATAACAGTGCTTCCAGATTTGACTCGAAAAATAGTTTTTCGGTGGTTCTCATCCAATATGGACAGTTTCTGAAGGTTTGGTAAAAGACCCATTGATACTAGTTTTCATTTCCCTTACATTGCGACATTGACTCACTACTCCCTCTAGTGGTCACATAGTGAACAAATCCTGATCTTAACTATAATCCTATATATTAGCATCACTGACAAAACATCAGAGCTCTTTAGTCTGAACGCTTTAATGATACCCTTAAGTCTTTTTAAAAAATATTTTACCACAGAAATATTTTACCACAGAAATATTTCATTGAAACATGCAGAGTTGAAGGAAATGTTTAGTGATATCTATAACTTTGACCTTTGCCCAAAGATCATATTCAAATTTCATTTCGAAATTAAAGTAGTTATTCAAATAGTATTCAAATACTTATGAATTATATTACTTTGAAAATGCCTCACTAAATTAAATACTATATTCAGTCCACCAGGGGACAGTATTCAGTCAAATATATCAAAATATTCTGGCGTGTTTACAACCATTAAACACAGTGTGGGAGTAATGAGCATTATTATCAGCTCACACTTTTAATGTTACACAATCTACAAACATCATCTTTTGTCCGTTGCCTTGTTGTGTGTGAAACACCTTAGTTTTCCTGGTTGCCTGTACTGTTGACAGCCTCTAAACTGTTAGCCTCATTGACTATCAAAACTTTACAAAATGAGCAGGTACAAAAACGGACATGATTTGTAAAACGGTGGCAGATTAGTTTTACATGCTCACTTTGTTAACTTATGACACTTATACATTTATACATGAGTATGAATCTCCGACGTGCCTACCTCGGCTATTGCTCATGAATGCGCGGAACTGACCAGTGACCACTCTGCCGTTGGTTATGGGTCAGCTGGACGCTAACGTCTACAGATGCCCAGATAAACCCAAAGATAATGAATGACCTTCGCCATTCACATATTTCGCCAGATGTAAAAAAAAAAAAAATAATAATAAATGTGTGATCTGAACTGAAAACTTTTACAACCACATTCACAAAAGTCAAATATTTATATGGTATTATTATTTATGTATATGGGATCATTAGGCCTATGCCGAATTATTCTTTCGAACATCTCTTTTTTTTAATCTAACATTCAAATTATATACGAATATCAAAATTCGAAGTCAAAGCCCGAGTGATATCTAGTGGTGAGGTGACAAATTACAGCCAACGCATTACCCCCCAACTTACTTTCCTCTACAGTAGAAGGTAGTTATATCCAGATATTGAAGCGATAAATGTTTCTCTTGGAAAACTTCTATGCAAATGAAAACCATTATGACAGTTATAATAATGAGTTACTTATTCTAACATTGAGTCTTTTTTTTTTCTTTTACTAAGCACAGTGAAACCATATTCTTAGTTGGAGTTAAAGAATATGTAATTAATCATATAATGATCAGCTATTGTATTTGTTTTTGTTCACTCTCTACACAAAGCTGAAACGGTCTTAGACAAAGGAACTCTTTGTCCATTTCAGTTCTTCACCACTTCGCTTTGTTTACTTTCTTACCGTTTGCTTTCGTTTGTAGTTTAAGTAATAGGAGCACTTAAAGCAGTCATTGACATTGGCAATGGCATTGCTTTGTAAATGTAAACAAATACTGTTCCTTTGGCTAAGTTTAAGAGCTGATGTCTTTGTTCCATTCTCTTATTTTAGCCATCCTCATGAAATGTACATTTATAGTCACTGTCATTTAATTACATTTCATCAAAAAAGAGAAAATCTGCCAGCTGCAGTATTATACTTAAACCCTTATGTTCAGTGAAATGTGTTATGGCTTAGAAAAGTGCTGTGATGATGGATTATAAATGGCACTTGTGTATTTATTTTTTCATAAGTAAATAATTTTGAACAAAGGATGATGAATACTGTTTAGGTATTGTGATGGAGGTTCATGATACTTTTTTCAGTTTGATGTCACGGGGACAATATAATTTTTTTGTTTCCATCTGATATTATAATAACCTACCACTAATAATACCAACTAGAGAAGAGATGGGATTTTTGGCTCTCATGGGGGATCCGGATCTTTATGGCTCGATCCGTTCAAAAATCCAGCTCTTTGGCTCTTTTTTTTTTCTTTTTTTAAGTGTTTTGGGCTTAAACTGGGTCCCCAGCATTTAGCCTTGGTTCCCCCCTCTCAGTTATGACCCTGACTCATTTTAAACATCAAACATTTCTTTCAATCCCTGAACAAACAAAAGTGCCGGAAAGTTGTGTGATCCAACTAACTGACTTTTGATCTTCCCGCTGTTAGCAGACGCAGAACCCCCTCCCACTGTTGGACCCTTGCTGCGCTGTGATTGGTCAATCAACATTCTACGGCAAGAAATACTCGCATGTAAAGAAGCATGTAATTTTACATGAAAGTATTCCTTGCCCTGGAATGTTGATTGACCAATTACAGTGCAGCAAAACTCCGACAGAAGGAGGGGGTTCTGCATTATTCTCTCTCTGTAGGGGACGAAGGCGGAGCTTTTGTGTGTGGGTGTGTATGAAATCTGACACCATACGGGGGGAAAAAAGTGACAAATATGAGAACGGCTCCCACTCGGCCACGACTTGGCTCCTGTCATTCATTTTAAAGTGCCGTTCAAAAGAATTGTCATAAGACTAAACTAGAGCGAGAAGGGTCCAGCTGCAGTCTAGGCGTTCCTGTCATGACACAAGAACACCTGTTGGGTGTTTCTGGGAGCGTTTAATCGACCAAACGCAAAGATGTTAACAGCAGGTCAGCAGGAGAGTCCAAGAGTCCATTTCAGAAAACAAGTTTAATAAAACAGCTCTGAGTTTGTTAACCCTGAAATGAGGAAAATTCTTGAGTTTTCAGTTTCACAAAGGTTGAAAAAAGGTGAAACCACGAGTATCTGTATCTGGAGCTTCATTTCCTTCCTCACTTAGTAGGAGAGATTCTGTGTACAGTAACATACTGTAGTTCTGCTGTTATTTTATTATGATTTTTTAATCCATCTGTATGTTTAATATATATATATATATATATATATATATATATATATATATATATATATATATATATATATATATATATATATATATATATATATATATATATATATATATATATATATATATATATATATATATATATCCTATTGCCTAGATTATTTCTGCCAAAAGAGGTTGAACCACTTATTAAATACAAGGGTTTAATGACTTTTTCCAGCAATACTGTGAGTCTTTAATAACTGTCTTTAATAAAAACATGAAATACTATAGTTTGGTATTTGGTTAAGAGTATGTAACTTGGCTACAGATCACATGAAATTTTATGACAAATTGACGCACTCACATGCTTTATCCTGCCCTCTTAATACTTTTTGATGGCCACATGCTTGTTGCAAATTCTGCATTGATGTTTTATGTCGGTGTTCACCTAATTAAAAAATTCACACACTGACAAAAATTTTAAAATAATAAATAGAAATAAGACCTTCCAAATATACCAGAAAATGGGGTTTTACTGGAATGTGTATCACCATTTGGGTATGAAACATGACAAAAGTGAGGATAGAAATCGTAAAATAAATGTACTGCATTTTTTTTCCCCCTTAATTATCAGCTGGCATGTGTCTGCAGAAGCCTTATATCTGCTGATTCTTCATCCCGGCTGCTAAATCAGTTGAAAGCACCAGGCAGTCGAACCTCTGAGGAAATAGTATAAAGATAGAGCTCCCATATTCTCTAATTGGATCTGCCACAGCCAGGTTTAACAGATGACAGAGTATGTGCTTTTAAGTAAAATTAGGAAAAAGACGAGATTTTTAATTCACTGTATTTCTAGAAATGATAAATATCTTGCTGATGTTTTAATTCCCCGAGACGCAAATTGATAAGTAGAAATTTAGAGCAGTCCTTAAAAAGTCAAAGTGAAGAGAAACCTAAACTGACCAACAAACCTGAGCTGCTTAATTTTCTTCACATCGCATCAATCATTATGATGAAGAGTTTTAGTTCCAAAGACTGCGCAGTAATGTCATCTCACATACTCTTCATTAATTGGGGGGAGGGGGGTTGCGCACCCCACGGGAAATGTCTGGTCTGTGGTTTTTCAAGGACACTCTCATCCTGCTGTTCCACCCTCTGTATCCTATCGTCAGCGTCGACGGGAACAATGTAAGTGTCAGTGTCATGTCCGTCCCCACTAATTCCCCTCTTCACAATCAGGCTCAGAGTGACAAGAACCACGATCAGCCAACCACAGGATCCCACTGATGTCTGACCTTCAAGCTGGAGGACCTTGACTATGTAGATTTAACCGCATGGCTGTCGCATCCATCATCGCACGTACAGGCAAAGATGATGAGATTCCACAAAATGCACAGATCGCTGAGCGTCAACACTGACAAATCAGGACGCTCTAGTGCTGTTATGACAGGCCACACTTCTTTGACAAAACACTTAATCCCGCCCGGTGTCTGTTTACACACCCAGACTGAGGGAAATGTTGAGAGATTCGAAAGTCTTGACATGTTCAGATGAAGCAGGCTTTATTTTCTACTGTATACATCATCTCACAATAAAATGCAATATTTCCCTAAGCGGTTAATGCTTCGGTGCTATTGAGCAAATACTCCTGTAAAGTTGAAAGATGGAACTGTCTGGAATGTCTCTCAGCATGAAAACAAAGGGTTTGCTGAAGATCCATTGCCTACAGTTTTGTATGATTGCAAAAATTTCTAACTGAATATTTCTTTCCAGTCGCTGTGTGTCAGAAGTTGCATTTTCATAAAGTGTCAAGTGATGTTGGAGTGAACTTTTGGAAAGTTGAAAACAGTGATACACATGTTTTATTAGAGTAGAAGTATTAGATTGTTGTCATTTTGCTTTACATTTAACGTGGCCGTCATGTCTGGTTTTCACAAATTGGACATTGTTATAATGTAGTCTCTTCATCAGTTCACACTCCCACTTGTTTCCACACTTGGTTACTTGGAAATATGTTGCAAACAGCTGATTGAGTCCCATGAAAAGGGGTTTCCATTTTGTCGATGCATGGAGTCTGTGGCAAATACTCTCAAAGAACACTTTCGGAGAACAAATGGAGGATTTATTTTTTTAAATTGCTAGTTCTGTGAACATTTTTCAGTTTGAAATTTGCCTTAAGTACATTTATGGAGGCACGCCTAATTCTTTTTTTCATTTAAGTTATTTGTTAGCAAATAATGCACATTCATATATATATATATAATTGTTATTTTTTTGGTGACATCACCCAGCCAAGGCCATGTATAGTCTATATTGTTCTTAACCCTTTAACTCCTGAGATATAAGCAATTCCACAGTTAAAAAAAAAATAAGAAGAAGAAATGAAATGAGCAAAACCTGCCAAAGTGATCAGTAAAATGAACAAAAACAAATATTAAACTAACAAAGTAATATTTAACATGGACAAAGTATGACACTAACAGAACACAATTGAAGAAAAATAAGAAAATGAATAAAACATATAAAAAATAAACAAAGACGAGCAACATCAACAGAAACTAATAAATATTCACGAAATAACCCCCCCCCACACAAAAACAAAAAAGGAATAAAAAAAATGACTAGTGTTATAATTTGGTTCCAGTAGTTTTAATTTGGGCTTTTTCTTTTTCTAAATCAGTTGCTTTTCAACACCTGTACATCAGTTCCATGAACAAAATTATCAGTAAAATAACACAAAAAAACCTTGAATTATTCAGAATTTTTAAACTAAACCATCCATTCAGAATGCATCAGCGCTGACGGATCAGTGGTTAAAGGTTTAATGTTCCTCTAGCATTTACAGTGGAAGCTAAGGTGAAATGTAACTTTAAATGTGAATTATTTGTAGAGCACAAGAACAGAATGAAGTAGAAACTGCATTACCGATGGATCGGGGGTGTCTAATACTGGTTTTCAACAGGCGCTATGTTGCACATTTTATATGTCTCCTCCTTCCTTTCTCCATCAGGCTTCTGCAGAGCTTGATGATGGGCTGTTCATTAGAATCAGATGTGTTGGAAGAGGGACACATCTGAAACATACAGTAGACCCGACCTTTAGGACCAGGAAATGGACACTCCTGACAATTAATCACTTCAGTTTATTCACATCAAAGAAAAATACAGACACTGTGATGCCAGATATGAGCAACATTTGTAAAACTGGACACAAACACTAAAAAAAAAAAAAATATGGATCCTAGCATGTTTTATTGTATGTATTGCAAGAAAATGTCAGTTTTGTGTGTGTGTGTCCAATAAAAAATAAATAAAATAATGTACTTTTCTCTCAAACTGCTAAATCATCACATTGTTTTATTTTATTTTATTTTTTTTTTTGCAAAACTTCTATTTTTTTTTTTTTTACCCGGGCATTTATATATAGATGCAAATATTCAGCATATTCAGACACCCATTAAACCTGTCACTCCTGATCCCCATGCACACACACAGCACAGACCCATACTCAGACTAATAAAGTGCGCACTCTGCTTAATAGATTAACTTTGCTGATGCGGCGAGTAGCCGAACTTGATAAGAAACCACCGAAAACAAGGTGCATCTTAAAAATAAAACCCAGTGTGAGCTGTGTATTACACTTCCCCGACTGCAGCTTGTGTTTGGGCTGCGGGTACACTTGGACTTAATGGTTTATTACGTCGGATGGCAGTTGTGAGTAATGAATTGTACCTTGTTTCTTACAGCTTAGATAAACTGCTGGATTCTGGCTTGTATACTGGAGAGATAACAGAGCTGTCAGGAGGCCCGGGAAGTGGCAAATCTCAGGTGAGTATTTTCTACCTTCTCTCTCCATCACTGATAATTTCAGCCTCATAAATCCTTGCTTTTTAGAATTCCCTATTCTCCTGTAGAATACGTCCGTACCGTGGCTGAAGACTTACCATTTAGCAACTACAAAATGACCCATTGGATCTAAAACTGTTCCCTCGCATATGCTGGTCACGTCTTCTAGGTGTGTTTCGGCGTTGCAGTGCACATTTCTTACCAGCTGAAACAGAGCGTAATATATATCGATACCACAGGCGGGCTGTCTGCCAGCCGCCTGCTCCAAATGCTACAAACTGAAACCAGTAACACAGAGGAGCAGGTGAGGTGACTGCAATGAAGTTTAAACAAGTCTTAAATGACGTGTGATGTGAAACCATACGAGACAAACTCTGTTAACAGATGGCGGCTCTTCAGAGAATCCATATCTATCGTTTGTTTGATGTCTTCTCCTTACTCAACTGCCTGTACGGTCTTCGCAGCGGCGGCCTTCAGCAGGTGCCGTACAGTGTGTTCTTTTCCTCCCAAGTAAATCAGCAAGTCGGTGCGGACCTGAGGGAGCGCCGAATCAAATTCTGAGAAGTCTAATTTTGTCACATTTTGTTCAAGGCATCTGTTGGTGGTGGCTCTGTCAAGGCAGTGATCGTGGACTCGGTGTCAGCTGTTATCGCTCCTCTACTGGGAGGCAAACAAAATGAAGGTGATATCTCTCTCTGCTAGTCCATCAGAATCTATCATACCTGAGGCTATGTTTGCACCCGGGTCTATAAATTCAGCTCATGAATCTGCAAAATAACGGTCGCTAATATCGGTAAAGCTGACGTACCTGATAGTTCCTGCAATAATTATATGGAATAATCCCTTATACTGAATACTTAATAACTACTGGTTAACATAAATTGCTCTTTATTATGAGGGTACAACAGTTTTAAAAAAAGTTTCTCTTCACAGTTCATTCACAGGCATAACGTTGGTCTGTACTGTTGGGTAATTACAAAAGGGTTCATACACTTTTGAATAAACCTGGAAAGGTTTTGGGATTTAAAAAATCCAAATTCCAGGCCTGGAAAGCTTTTGGAAAAGTAAAAAGACCCAGAATGTTTTGGAAATGTCATGGATTTAATGTGTGATTATTATTAATAATAATAATAATAATACAAAAAATAGTTTGAGTGAATAAAAAGTTTCTTTCATGTTGTCTTAACTAGTTCTATTCAGTGAACTGAAAATTAACTTCCATTTCAGTTCCTGTTCACTTACTTCTTGGGATGTAGCATGCCACATGTGGTGAACTAAAATCTAGCTAAAATTAAATTGAAATGGCAGGAAAGTGTGGATTTAACACTGTCTGGCTTCACTGCGATGTGTACATAAAGGTTAATTTTATCTGGAACCACACATTGTCATTAATTTTATTGTTAACCTATTGGTAACCTTTAACACAACATTTTAACACCTTAACTTTAACTTTAACGTAGTCATGGAAATTTGCTGAAAAGTATTGGTTAAAGTGTGTATGAAACCTGTTACAAAAATGTTAAATGTAAAGGTCCAAACTTAAGAGGATGATGCATAAATGGAAAAAATAAATGATTATTGTCTGCTCATATTGCGTTTTAGATTTAATGGCACTTGACATTTCGAAATGAGTCATTTCTACATTTTAGTTATAGTTACAATGTAATTATATGGTCATCACCAAATTGCAGATTCCTGCTTTTGACACTTTACAGATGAAAAATATATGTACACAAAGAAATGAACATGACATCACAGCCAAAAGAAAAATAAAGTGGCGCCAGGCACAACAAACCCCACCCCTTATAATAATTTTACCATATCTCTTATTGCAAAAGACATTTTTGATGATCTTGACCTTTGACCTACATTCACCAACATTTAATGGGACCTATTCTGGACCACCTCACTCATTATCTGAAAATTTCATGGAAATTGGTCTACTAGTTTTTGCGTTAAGTTGGTGACAAACAAACAAAAAATAGAACCAAATACCCTTGTCTCCCCTTCAGAGACCGAGGTAACGAAGGACAAACACCCACTACTTATCAGTAATATATAGTTAGATCAGTACATTCATTATTAAGAGTGACAAACTTTTTTTTTTCCATTTCTTTTTTCCATTTTATATGTATGGCACTTTTCATGGTCTTCAAAGACACTTTACATACAGTAAACAAACACATGGAAAACAAACACCAAAAATCAATCGAAGAAGTTTTTAAACATTAAAAACATTTTCTAAAAAGCTTCTCCACACCTGAAAAAAACAAGTGGAGTATTGGAGAAACCTGCTCTGAGATGAACTCTGTAGATAATGTGAATAACACAGTCCTGAATAGTGTTTTTAGAGTAGCTTTGAAAAGCGTCACAAGTATTCTCTACACGGACAAACCTCTCTACAATTTCCTGTGCCTGCAGGCATGTCCTTGATGATACAAGTGGCAGGCGTTCTGAAGACAATGGCAAAAGACTTCAATGTGGCTGCTTTGGTAAGGATGACACCGTCCCTGCAGAGCTGTACTCTGGGCTCGGGCTGAACACGCTCAAACCGCCTCACAGCCTTCACATGTCCTCATGTTGTCCCTTTGAGACATGAAGTCAAGTTAAAATCAAAAAACAAAAGTCTTTGTAACGGTGCGTTACTGGGGATTATAAATGTATAACAAAAATTGAACTAATCACATTAAAAGCCTGCACCAAATAATATCTGCCTTGTCATCTAATGGTTGGGTAATTGGAAGTGAGATAATGATAATTTAATATTGGTTTTTGATGGGAGTCTAAAAGTAGGACAGTTGGGCTGTTCTAGTTTTTATTTTTTCATTAGAATCTTAAAGCTCTAATGTCGTATTCCTATTTTAAAACATTTCACATAGAAATTGCGAGCATAAATAATAATAATAATATTAATAATAATAATAATAATAATACATGTTATTTGTATAGCGCTCAGACACTTTACATGCAGTAAAAACAGAACAATAAAAACAAACAATAGTAAACAGAGCAATCACAAATGAACCCTTGTGCGGTCCTTTGTAAAAGGCACACTGGCTGTGTCCTACAATCGGGTCTTAAAGACCCAGATTCCAAAGTTCAGTTCCATAGACTCATCACCCCACCTCCCAAGGATATTTTACTGTTTTCAGTAGTAAGCAATGGCACCATACAGTACGTATGAAAAGGTACATTTGTGAGCCGCCGGGTCACTTTTACCCGAAGGACCGCACAAGGGTTAAAGCAGACAGAATAAAAGTAATCAAACATTAAAAACAATCTTGAATAAATTAGTTTTTAAAGGGGATTTAAAAGTGTTGAGGTCGGAACAGTGACAGATGGTTGGGGGTAGGCACATATTTGAGTCAGAATGAAAAACCACAATACACAGAAATAAATAAAGCCCCAAGCATCCCCTGACCTAAGACCCTCCTTCTGGGCAAGAAATAACTCCAAAACCCAGTGGCAAAAAAGAAGAAATCTTGCGGAGAACCACAGTGAAGGAGAGATCCAGTCCTATGGACGGACAGGCTATAGATGGAACGTCCATTTGTAAATGAAGGGGGGCGGGTCTGGGGTCAATGCAGATCCTGTTGTCATGACTCCTTATGCAGATACTACTGAGAGAGTTGCCACTCAAGGGAAAGGGGACGCCAGGTGACTAGCCATGAACAGACAGTAATTACAAATACAGACACAAGTGAGAGAGAGCGAGAGAAGAACTCAGTGTCTGTACTTCCCCCAGCATTCTAGCTCCTAGGGACAGCTTAGACTGAACTGTGACTTCAGTGTGTTTTTAACTAACCTGACGATAGGCTTTCTCAAACAGGAATGTTTTCAACCTAATGTTAAATGTAGAGACTGCGTCGGCCTCTTTAATATTAAATGGAAGCTGATTCCATAAGACAGGACCCTGATAACTAAAGGCTCTAGCTCCTACTGTAATTTTACAGACACTGGGAACCTTCAGTAGACCTGCACTCTGAGAACGAAGGGTTCTGTCAGGCTGGTTCGGAACCACATCATCTTTAAGATAAGAGGGGCCCATACCATTAATGGTTTTATATGGAAGGAGGAGGTTTTTTACATTTAATTCTAAACTCAAATGGAAGCCACTGAAGGGTCGATTTGTGGATGATTTGTGGTTTTCAGGTCACAAACCATGTCACGAGGAGCGCTGGTGGGGAGGTGCAGCCAGGACTCGGAGCGTCGTGGAGTCACATTCCCAGGACCAGGGTCCTTCTGGAACGAACAGAGCGGCCCACCACCAGCCACTGCAGCAGGCGCACTGCAACACTGATCAAGTCCTCCAGACAGGTACAGCACGCAGCATTGACATGCACATCAGCTCAGTCTGCATTGATTCTGTCCAAGTGGTGAGAGGCA
Organism: Siphamia tubifer; assembly: GCA_020466265.1. Taxonomy (NCBI): domain Eukaryota; kingdom Metazoa; phylum Chordata; class Actinopteri; order Kurtiformes; family Apogonidae; genus Siphamia; species Siphamia tubifer. The sequence continues at coordinate 11,425,396 of CM035796.1, forward strand.
AATGTCAAAACGTCTTGTTAAACTGGAGAATTTGAGCTGGTGTTTGCAGTTCTGCAAAGGGCTGATATGATAAAAACACTCTTTATTTTCATTTTGTAGCAGCTTTCAGCAAGTTTTTAACAGTTTGGGAAATGCCATAAGCCTTGTTTCCATAAAATGTCAAGTAAAAAAAGATGAAAAGGCAAGTTATGTGCATTTCCATAAACTGGCAGGAAATGCACATAAAGTATTGTGGCCTCTATGGATTACTGCGCGTAACACATGGCTGTGGTTTTGGTATTTTCTATCTAAAATAGCTGTGAAAAATAATTTTGTCTCACATCAGTCGCCTTAACCGCTGGATTATTTATGATTTAAAAGAGTATGCGCAGATATGCTTAGAACAGTTTATCAGTCATGGGGTGGCATGTCGGAACCAACTAGGAAATATAGATGTCTCATTCTATCAATCTAAGTGATTATTTTAGATTTAACCATGCAGTGTGTGTAATGCCTTTTTTTTTCTTTTTGAAAAGGATAGAAGCATCTCAAGGATTTTGTGAGTGAGGAGTCTCATTTTTTTTGTATGAAATAATACCTTCAGGTCACCCTCCATTACATTCAAAACATGATAACTCCACTAGGGTTCACACAATGCCACGAACTTAGATACAAGGATAAACTAAAATGATTGCGGATGCCAATAGTTGAACACAGGGACCTTTACATTTATCATTTATCCACACCTGATGAAGGTTGATACATATGAAGTTATTAATCGGTCTCCTTTAGCTCACATTTGAGACATTTGGTGAAAATAGAATGACAGATGACATTTATGCTCAAAAAAATAATTATTGTATTATTCATATATTCACTACTTTTGTAAAGTCAACTCCTTGGTAAACCTTTTTCAAAACATTTTGTCGACGCGAAAGATGATGTGTTTTCATAAGGGATTTGAACATTGTCATGAATTGAACAAATCTCCTTCCACAGTCTTTTAGGACAAAATAGGCTCAGTTTATATAAAACGGAGATTATCCTGAAGATGCTGCTATAAAACATTTGGGAATTGTGTGATTTTTACAAGCAGCTTAAAAAGGTGAATTGAAAAAAAGCATTTAAAAATGGACCTTAGACCTCTATACTGTATGATCTATCATTTTTACAATGTTGTTTTGTAATCTTAAAATGAGCCTAATAAGCATGTGGCAAAAGAAAATGTGAGTTATTTTAAGTTACTTTTCACATTTGATTCATTTTGAGTGTTTAAGTTGATGAAGGAAGGCCTCCATATCAACATATTAAAGGTATCATTCCGCTGAAAACCACTTTTCCACGCTCCTTTTGGAATCTGATGGGTCACCCCGACTTACCAACACATGCTACCTTTGACGGTGGTTTGTCACCTCCACTGGCTGCATACCGCATTCACAGAAAACAACAAGAGGAACGAGGGACCCAGAAAAAGGTGGTCCGTCTGACGTCAGATGGACTTGAGCATCACCCACGTGGAGTTAAGCCCACCCTCCATTGCAGCGAATCTGATGTAGCATTAGCATCAACAAGAGAAGACGTAGCTGTAGCCACAGTAGCTGCTGCACAAACTTGAAAAAAAAATGGCGGATCAAACTGGTTCATGTGCTCTCTGTGGAAAGAAAGTTTTCACAACAAGCAGCAGCACGAAACCTAGCTGGGTGTTACTCTGGTAAAGGTAAACATACACAAGGAGCAAGAGGGGAGGGGGGAGTGTTCCTTCACGCATTCTGAGCCAATCAGAGACGCCTCATCACCGCGTCATGGACATGTATGAGGAAGTACCAGTAAACTCTGTTGTTCGACCTCAAGTCATTTTTCTACCGTGAAAAAACAGCTGGAAACAAAGCAATCCGGACATTTATTTAAATGGAACCAACACACAATGCATTCAATAACAATGGAGAACACAGTAATATTAATGAAATAACCATGAAATGACAGTTTTTAGCTTCTCTTTTTGTATTTTCTTTCTTTTATAGTGTGCATAATAAACTAAAATAAATCCACCATCTTAATACTTATATTATACTATATATTACTTGTATTCTTATAGTCTGACCAATCATTCTGTTCACTGGGGGAATTTCTCCATAAGAATCTCTCTGTCAAATTGCCCTCAGTACATGTGAGGTTTGCACAGGCTGCAAGCGCCAGCGTGGTGAGGGGCAGTGCTAATGAAAAAGGAGCAGGTGGATGATGGGTGTCAGACTACTGAGGGAGGGGTCTGCAGACCGTGACAATTCCACCTCTACCTCTGTTTCCCACCCTGGGCGTCAGGGGAGGGGTGGGAAACGGAGGTCCTCTTTGCACAGTTTAAGTGGTTTGTACGCTCGCCTCTCACTGTAGTAGTATTATCGTCCGTATGTGCACAAAATTTGGTATGGACTGAAGGCTGAGGGTTTACGTGTGGCCATGTTAAGTTTGTGGTTATAATATGCAGGAAGGTTCAGCAGAGTCATCCAGGGTCCAGATAGATCCGTCAGCTTTAGGATTCTGACTCAGAGGCATCATGGGTATTCAGTTTAGACCTTCATTCAAACTGAAATAAGCTTGTTGTAGAGTGCTTCATAGCTCTCCTTCATATTGTTTGTGTTTAATTACACAAATAAGTGGAAATCCATTTAGAAACTGCTGCTTTTTAAAGGAATTTTGCATGTAACTTTTACTGACATGATTGACGTTTTTCCTTTTATTTGTATAATTGACCGGAATGAATCAACCCCACTTCCCTCCCAAATCTTAAGAGAGTTGGGAGTCTTCTTCTTTCCATCATGCTCTACTTCTGTCAAAAGTTTTTTTCAACATTTGAGTTGTCATTCGGTTGTGAAGTTGTGCAATCCCTCTGCGCTTTTATCTGCACATCCTTTAAAAAGAAAACATGAAAAGCTGCATCATTCCCAGTTCATTTTTTATTTTTTTTTGTCTCCCTCCTTTTCTCATAAATCGGTCTGTAAAAGCATTAATGATACATTTGGTGTTTTGCAGTTTTAAAGGAGACCAGAAACGACAGCAGAAACAAAGCATTTTGACCGAATGAATATGGTCCAACTGAATGTTTCATACAGCAGCAGAGTTTATTTAAGGTCTGAATCAACGCTGTGGTCTGCTCTGCTTCTCAGCCTTGTAACATCAGAGAAGAGGTGGACTTGAGGTGGTGGAGTCGCTCTGAAGAAGCAGCGTCGGGCAAAAGAAAACTGGACGAGACGGATCCTTAAAGCATCAGACATTCTAAAGGTACACTCATATATTTTTTTTTAAAAAGACTTTAACGGTAAATTACAGTAATGTTTCAGCTGAGTACTGAAACGAAAAGGTTTAGTGTGTGATCTGTAGTTCTGAGGTAATTAAAACTCAGCTCTCATTTTTGGGTGATTATACACTAATGAAAACATAATAATGAATATTCTACTCCCATTTCTGTAATTAGATTCTCCTCCTAATCCCCTGAAATCTTACACATGAAACTTGAATCATTTACCCTGGTCCTATTATCTGGATTTGTTAGATTTGTTAATACACCCCGCTTCAGTTCATAAAATGTACGGCATATTATGACACCAGCAGGTTTATCCTCCGAGATGTTCGTCACTTTCTACCAAATACGAAACGGTCGAAAGCAAAAACGACTGTCCTAACACGCTTCTGTTATCTATCGAAACTTGTAATAGTTGAAATGGCAAGTGATCATTCTGTACGTAATGATCATTTATGTGTCCCTCCTTCATTCAATTGGAGGCGTGGTACTTACATTCATAACCAACCAGGCCCCCTGTTATCTCCCCCCGATGCCAAAATCCTGTCCCCTCCAGTCAGAACCAAGCACCGGACCTGGGGTGACAGAGCCTTCTCCATCGCTGCTCCCACCCTCCAAACACATCCGTGACTGTACAGACCTCCCACTATTCAAATCCCATCTCAAAACTCACCTTTTCAGAACTGCTTTTAATGTGTGATTAATGTACCGTGCCATATAGTGTCCTCATGTTCTGTCCTGTGTCATGTAATTGTCTTATGTGTGCTGCTTTTATGATTTTTTTTTTTTTTTTTACTATTTTAAAATGTTTTTGAATGTACTGCTTTTTTTTGCACTAATGTAAAGCGTCCGAGTGTCCAGAAAAGCACTATATAAATAAAATGTATTATTATTATTCTACAAATTCCAGGTAACTTTGAGTCAATGTCACAGATGCTTCAAAAATTAGAGATTGGATTTTTGGCTCTTCTGGGGGATCCAGATCTTTATGGCTCATTCTTTGGAAAGATCCGTTCAAAAAAACTGGCTCGTTTTTAAAAAAAGTGTTTTAGGCCTAAACTGGGTCCCAAGCATTTTGCCTTGGTTTCCCCCTCTCCATTAAAGTGGATCCTGACACTACACCTTTTCCTTTGGCCCTGACTCATTTTAAATTCTAAATATTTATTTCAATCTCTGCACAAACGCTGGAAAGTTGTGTGATTTAACCGACTTTTCATCTTCCTGCCGTTGACGGTTCAAAAGAATCTGCTTGTTCATGAACGTCACATCAGTATAATAAATATAACTTTGGATATGGTTCTGCAGGACCAGTGATGCACGGGTCGATGTATAAACGACTGCAAACTGACCGTTTTTTTTTTTTTAACTAGCTCGCCCATGATTACATTTGAAAAGAAGTATTAGGGCCACATGTGGAAAAAAAAATATTTTTGATATGACAAGATTCAAGTCAAAATTTCAAGAATAAAAATAAAATCAAATGTTGACTTCAATGTCATTTCAGAGAGAGAGCAACTGTTCCGTAGCTACCAGGACCCATGTACCTTTTGATAGTTTGATATATTTAGACCTAAGTTTAGAGGTTTTTCCATGTTTTCTTTGAACCTGGATCAATTATCCGCATCCTATAAAGATGCCAGGGTTAAATTAAAGAGTTTATAGTTGTCAGTGATGGGGACTGTCCGTCAGTGAAATAGATCCGGGACGTACATTTTTGGAATACACGTTTCACCTGTGCATCACTGTGCAATAGTGTCTGAAAGTGGTCATTTCATTACAGGTAACTGGTTTAATAGTGATGTCATTTCAAATTACACATTGAATTTTAGCCTTTGACATCAGCGATGGAATTAAAGTTTTAGTTAAGATAGTTTAATAACTAAAATATAAAATGGATATTTTTTTTTAATGTTACCAAATTTCCACCTGAAGGCACTGATAAATTAGTGTGACATTTGCTTCACTAAAAGGTTCCAATCTGGCCTCTGGGATGAATTTGTGAGATGCAAAAATAACACTGAAGGGAAAAGGGGTCAAATGTCATTCAGACTAATTCCAGTTAAAGGAATAGTATAATATTAATAACCTATAATGACAACTGTTAATATTATGGCTGTTTCATGCCTTTGCAGAGCTACTTATTTTTCTTAAGAAATTGCATGTTTATATTCATTCCTGTTATTTACGTTTGTCTGTGAAAGGATGGTTTGTAAGTATAAACACAATAATGAATTTTAGTTATTTTTTCCACACAACAAAAATTTACCAGTAAAAGTAATTTTACTTAATATTAACAATTTACTTAGTTTTGTAGTCATGGGATGATTTGTAGAATGATTCTATAGCTTGTAGCCAAGTTTAAAAACCCCAACAGCAATGCATTAGATCATACAAAGACAACATTTATTTGAAGGTAAAACGTTGAACTTCACGCACACACGGGAGTACTAGCGTCATTTCTGGAATGCCTTCATCTCTAGTCTGATGCACTGCAACTACTCAGATTTTATAACAAAATAAATTATATTTGAATGATGGGGACAGAGACGTTTTTATTAGTGTTATCAGTTTAGTTTATTCTTAATAGCCCACTGACTTTTTTTTTTTTCACCTCCCACCATGAGCTGACTATAAATACAACACGTTTCATTGAGGCAGTAAAAATACCACAGATCCCATCTCTTGGTTCAGCTGCATAATTTCATTCTATATGCAAGTGAAAACATAAAATATACGTCATGATTTGAAGAACAGGTACTGACTTCAGTGACAACTTAAGACGTCGTCTCAAGTTCAAACACTTCTATATTTGAGTAAAAATCAGTTGCTCAACTGGGGGGCGACGACGACAACCTACCCAAACTAAATATAGCCCTGTTGTTTTTCAAATGTAAAAAAACAAAACGTTTGTACATAAATGTGGGGACCAGAGACAGTCTCGACAAACATGGTACAAAGAGATACTCGTACTGATATGGTTGAACACACTGTGTTGTCTTTTGTCATCAGATGGGTCATGACGTGTGATCAGCAGGGAGGTACAACTCGCCGTTTGCGGATGCACTCCCAGATCCAGCTGGGCGACACCCTCTGGGCCTGGCTGTCGTCGTCGGGCTCAGCCAGCGTGTGTGTGGCCGAGGCGGCGTCATAGTCTGGGACCACGTCACCATCGTACGCCACAAAGTACCGTCTCAGTTTGTCGAAGTCTTGCACCGAGACGGGCAGGAAGAGCTTCACGCCGCTGAAGATGTCCAGCAGCGTCTGAGGGAGGAGTTCAGAGGCTTTTATTCGGTCTGCTCACGTAGATGTTAGTCTGAGACGGATCAGCATGTGAATCAAAGTTTAACCCTCTGGTATCCATCCAGCCCAGACTCCTAATCCTCTTAATCACCGAATGCAAAACAAGACTAAATGTTCAATAATTGTAATTTTTTTAATCCTTTAAATGACGTATTTATAAAGTAAACCATATTTTTTCATGCAAAAATAACATAAATTGGATTCCTATTTTTCCTTTGCAGCCTATCAGTGGTTAACAGCAGCATTGGTTAACATGAGATATTATTTTTCATGCTTGGTCAAATGTTAAAATGTCAATGTAAAAAGGTTTTTCTTACTAACTTCACAGAAGAGCATTAGTGTAGTAATTTTCCATCTTTTACACTGCGCCAATTTTAGTCGCCGAGTCAGAAATTAAAAAATAATAATAATGTACAAATGAGCAAATTTAAATTCAAACCAAACAGATTGTGAAATGCTCGCCTGGATACCAGAAGGTTAATGACACGACCTTTGTTAGTGACTGACCTTGTCGTTCCTCGGCTCCAGCAGCTGAGACGTCTGCTTGGTTTTACTTTGTCCATTGCTTTGAACGGCTTCAGTCTTCTTCACCTGACGGGAAATAGTCGCCTCAGTAAAACTTCAACACTTATAAACCAGGTTTACTGTAGTTAATGCAAATCTCAGACCATTCAGCACAAACACTGTATATGACACCAGGTGTGAACTGGTAGAGTTTGAATACGATGACTGTATATTTAGCAGTAAATACTCTACCTTCTTGGCAGTTGTTGCCTCTGGTCCAGGTGTACGAGGCTGCGATTTTACAGCCTTCGGTTTGGCTGGAGTACTGTTACCTGTCATGAAATATGTTATATTAACATTCAAATGATTCTGTGTTGGGTTTTTTTCTAAGTACTATAAATAAAAACAAATGTAACACTGTTTCTTCTTACTTTAATTTACATTAGTATAGGTTAAGAGATGTGTGATCTGATATGTAGTAAAAATACATTATCCGTTATTACAAAAGAAAAACCTTCAGACTCCTCAAGACTGAGGAGCTGAAATTCTCAAAGCCTTTTATTGTCATTATATAACAGTGCATATAACGAAATTTCAAATGCTCCTTCACAAGGTGCTTAGTAAAAATAAAATAATAAATATTTAAGAAAACAAGAATAAATACGTAAATAAAACCTATTGCAAAAAAACCCCTATCCATTCACATTTCACTCGCAGGAAATGGTGATTGCACATATGACCTTGTTATTGCACATATGACCTTGTTATTGCACATATGACCTTGTTATTGCACATGTAGTTCCATAGAGCTTATGTTTAGTGGTGTTGTGAATTCAGAGAAAAATTATGTACAAAGCATACAATTAAAATGTATAAGTCATGACTACATCCAAGTATAAACAGACATTTCTACACGGTCATTTTACAGCTTATTCACTGGATTTCTTTAATCTTATGACTATATGAGGACAGTTTGACACATTTCACTATTTCTGGTCAATAATTAGTATTAAACTAAACACTTTAAGGAAAGGAAAAGTTAAAGCACTAGAAACATTTTGTACATTCGATTGTATGTGAGGGAGAACCTGTGACCTCAGCCTTGACTTTGAGCTTTTCTTAACAGTGACAGAAACACCTGTGGCTGCTGCAGACACACTGGACATCAAGGCAAATCTTCACGTCCTTACACTTACCGGCCTTCTTAGGTGGCGCTCTGGTACTGGACGAGGAGGGGGAATTTCCGCCGCTGTCCCCTCCAGATGAGCCTTTGTCATCATTGGACTTGGACGGGCCGGCTGTCACTTGAAAGTCGCAGTTCTCCTTTGATATACGGTACAGCTCCTGAGATGAAATGACAACACGGGGCTTTAGCCAAGAGGTGGAATGTACTGTGTCACTGCGGAGTGAAGGCCTGTGTAAGATCTGAATAATTTAGCACGGGAACATTTCACAGCCTCAGCCAATATTTCACCTCATTTGTCAATGTTTGCAGAAGGACTCCAGCTGCAGACTTAGTTCAGGAAGCTCAGCGTCTAAATCACTACTAGGATACCAGGCTTTATTATGTCATCTACACGTGTTCGTAATTTAACATGTATGAAAATATACAGCGAATGAACCGTGGTCACAAAATGATTCATGACAAATTTCTACTTATCCAAAACGTGATCATTTGCAAATCCTAATAACCCATATTTTATTCATAATAAACCATAAAATATGCCAGATGTGTAGATGCTAAATCAAGCGTGTCAAAACCAGCTTGCTAAAGGCTCCAGTCTGGCCCACAGAATGAATTTGCGAAGTGTAAAACTTACATTGAAGTTAGTAAAGGTCAAGGAGGTCAAACACATTTTAGTTCTTTTATCAATATTCTGCGTATTACTGAAGTGTTTTTCTGTATGTGTAAGTTCACTGTGATGTGCCAGTTGTAATACATGTGCACATGATAAGTTGAGGTGCAGTATTGTTAAAATTGCACTTAAATGTCTGAAGAAATTTGAGCCTTTCCCGGGTTAATTACAATTTTTTGTGAAATAGTGTAGTAGATATTTACAGTGTTAATGTCACCACGTTCAAAATTACCTTATCAGTTTTAAGATTTGGTATACACTGTTCTATTATGAAGAAAATATGGGTTTATGAGATTAGCACTTGAGGATGTTCTGTTCTAATTTATATTTTACTGCTCATTTGTCTTTTAATTTTAGTTTTTTTATAGGATTGTGTCATAAAGTCAGTCAGTGAAGGAGCAACATCAACGAGGAGTAAAAAGCAAATGCTCAGCTGTATTTTCTTTACACTTTGTTGACGGCACTAAAATGGGTTCTTCGATCCTCTACTGAATTAAAAGTAGCGCTGCTTCAAGGTGAAAGTATTCCACAGCAGTTTCTCCATCCAGAGCTTTGTTTAAATATTGAGAATTAGCAGAAAAATCTACTTATGTATGAAAATTAAAGCTGTTCCTGTTGTAAAATGGTCCCTGTTAGGGTTTATTATGGTTTTTTTTTTACTCGTGTATTAATGTCTAAGTCGCATTTTGCTGCCGTAGTTGTTTAAACTGTTGGTAGTTTGATCTACAGCAACGCATAATTTTCTAATTATCATGTTTGTCTACTGAGAACAATGCCTCTCTTAAAAAAAGTCAACATTAGTTCACACATAGACCTGTGTTCAGCGAATCCAAGTGGGTTTTTACAGAGTTGAATTATTTTACGGAGGACGATTGCTTGAAACTAAACTCATAAAGGAACAATCTCATAGTTTATCATCACATACCGGAGGTTTTTGTTTCAACAAGTTGTCATTTGCTTTTTCAAACTTGTGAATGTTGCTCTCAGATGTACTTCAGACCATGATTTGCTGGGCCCAGTCGTCTGGAACACACAACAATATAAGAATATGGAGCGATGGAAGCCGTCTGCAGGTTTGTGGTCTAATGTTTTTCTGCCACTATTACTTTTACATCCCAATTTATTAATGTGAGCGTTTTGTTGCACAGGCTGCGGTGATCTTCACATTCATTATTTTCAACAAGCTTTAACCGTGCACCAACAATCGATCAGTATTTAAGACCCGTCAAAGCTGAGCTGAAGACATTTCAAGCTCCAAGTTCAGATAATTGGATTTCAGACTCTAAGCATCTGCAGAAAATCTGTATCTAGAAATGTGGGTTTTTACTGAAGTGAAGTAGAGGGGGGGAAAATACAATACTGATGTTTGAGATGTAGTCAAATATATTATACATCAAAATGATGTATGAATGAAAGTACAGTATTTTGAGAAAAAACAGGAAGAGAGATGAGAAACATCCAGCTACAGAGGTGGTAAAAGTACTCACATTCTGTACATAAGTAGAAGTACAGGTACTTGTGTGAAAAAATACTCTGGCTAAAGTAGAAGTACTGATTCAACTCATCTACTTAAGTAAAAGTAAAAACTTACAATTTCTGAATTGTTTTTGCCATGAATGCAATTATACTTATTTAACCAGGAAAAATCTGAAAAGTTTCAAAAGTATCCAAAATAAAGCCTTTAAAAGTGAGTTACTGTGCAGATGATGTGTTTGATCAGGTCACAGTTACTCAGTTTTGTGGCTATGGGCAGGAAAATTAGGAAAAATGAAAAAAAAAAAAAAGCATAATTTAAAGATAAAATGTTAAAATTGTGAAATTAAATGTCAAAAGTGTGAGAATAGTCACTACTAATCTATAAAGTCAGTATAAAGTCTCCACTTATTTTCCCTCTGAAGTGATTTTTCATGTCATATTTGTTTAGTTTGGAAAAAGCAACAAGTCTATTCTAAAGTATTGTAATTGTATAATTGTACTTCATTGCAGTACTTTCCACCTCTGTGGCTCTGTAGCATGGCTTTAGTACAGAATAGATGGATTCAGCTGTCGTATTAATATTAAAATGTATCATTAGATAAAGGCTGATTGCTTCCTATTACCTCAACAACTTCCTGTGTCACAGTGACTGACAGCTCGTGCACGGTGTATAATCGGCTCCAACAGCCTTTTAGTCAAGAACAGAGAAAAATGTGAAATGTTTGGATGTCTTACTTTAAGCTGGTGTAAATTGGTGGCGGTTTTCCAGTCCTTATCGTCACGGATGCGCGTCATGCGGGGGAAGCGGATTGAGATGCCATCCGCTGTGTGCATTTCAGATTTGGAAAACTCCGCACCAGTGATCTCCCAGACTGGTGCCGTCTGTAGCAGAACAAACAAGACAATATTACAGTTTGAATATCCAGTCAAAATGAATAAGGAAGTTCTGACTGTAACTTTGGAATATTTCTGTTAGAATTATAAGAGTAAGTTACATTTATTACATGAGCCAATATCAGAAATGTTTCTCTTGCAGCACAGTTGTGGTAGTTTATAGTCCATACAGTATACGAAGAAGGATGACCTGTGATGCTGCTATGAAAAACTGAAGCCCAAGTATCGTAATGGGGCGGCCATTTTGGTTCTGTGATGAGCTGCTGAGACTTGACAGCAATTGGTCATTACAGATGTCAATCATCCGTTTCTTAACCACCCCTTTCTGAAAAGACCTGCGATTGGCTGACATCTTCCAGTCAGTCACTTCATTTTCTAAACCCCCGAAAACAAACTTCAGTGGCTGTAGCCTGACATTTCCAATGGATTTTTGTTGTGCACTTATGTTGCCATGGCAGCAGATATCAAGACGAGATTACAGCTGCATGAACAGAAGCGGTAAGAAATCCAAACACACACACAGGGGTGAGCTCTCACCTGAGGGTCACGGATAATGAAATCTGGATAATAATTCTTGATTATTTTCAGCCAGCCGGGAATTTTACTTGGGTCCTACACACAGAAACACACACACACACAAACAATTAATTTACTGCGTTCTAACGGCAGCTCAATATTCCATGCGGGGATCTAAGTGGATTCTCTCCGACCTTGCTGATTTTGATCACATCCAGCTCCTTCTGGAGTCGGGCCAACATGGCGTCATCGTAGCCTCCAGAGCACTTGGTGACAGTGCACCATTTCTTCGAGTTAGGGTCATAACAACCCATTAGGAAGCTGGACATGATGCCCCCTGGTGGGTGGAAGAACACATTAGAGAGCATCAGCCCCCACTCATAGAACACAGAACGTGACCCGAGTGTCCCTTTTTTGCACTTACTGTACGGTTCTTGTGTTTTACGCTCACAATAAAGCCTCCCACATCTGGTCTGATCCCCCCTAACACTCTGTCCTTACTTCATCTATCAACATGTTTCTTGTAGGCTCATACCGTTACAGCTTTGACTTATTTAACTACATTCTTTAATCAACATAGATACGAGTACTTCCTGGATGTGTTTCTGTCAATACTTATGCATTTTATTCATTTTTATTTGTGCTTCACTCGGCAAAAAGTGCATTTGCTCATTCACAAGGTTTCTACAGGGATCAATAAGTTAAATTTAGGTCTTTTTAAAACCATCATGAATGCAATTTAAGCCCTATTTCATGCCCGTACTGGCAAAAAAAGGAGGAAGGATATGCAGGGAAATCAGACTGTGACTTTGGTTGTGCTCCTAATGTGAACATTACTGGGTGATGGATGGACAGGAGGCTTGGATATGACAGCATTAGTAATGCAGAGGAAAATGTAGAGGAAGGTTCAGGTTTTACAGACCGTTGGAGCCTTTTCCGTAGAAAGCACCGAGAACCACCAGGTCAGCCGTGTCTGCCATCGCGCCTTCATTCAAGTAGTCTTTCTTCACCTTCAGCCAGTGACGTTTCCCTGGTTCATAAAAGCCCTGAAACAGAAAAAAAAAAAAAGCTGGATTCAAATGTTTTATAAAACACACCATGTATATTGTTATACTTTCACTCTGATTTTTCTTTACAGGCGATCCAGTTGACTCTACTTTACCTTAATATCTTTGAGCACTAGTCCTTCTAGTCCCTCTCTGATGACACGGGTTATCATATCAGCCAGGTCTGCTGCCCTCTGACGCACACAAAGCATTACAGAAAGTCAATATCTTTCTGTACGGAGCTGTAGCAGGTGTGAGCAGAAAGCTAAATGCGGAGATGGACTTACAGTGACGTGTTTCATCTCAGAGAACAGGATCCTGTTGGGGACCTCCACCATGTTGTCATGTAAGAACTTCCTGCGTTCAGAGAGAGGCCTGGAGGGCAAGATGCCAGAGGATACGTGTCAGACACCGTCTACAGTGACACATGTTTACAAACGCTTCTATGAATGAAGACAGATGGGGGATGAAAACGTTACCTCTCAATCAGACTCACACCGTTGAAGTAAATGCAGTCGAAAACAAAAAGGCACACATTGGCGTCTTGGAAAGCAGCTTTCTGCAGGAGGATGTAAACAGGCAGTCGTCAGCTTACGCACAACATCTGAAACGCTTCATGCAATTTGTTGTGAAGACAAAGGTTTAGCGCACATTGGGGTTTTTTTTTTATGTCAATGGGCAAAAGTTGTGACATCTCATTTTCTTTAGTTACTGTTTCTAATTGAATAAACTGATGTGAAATTTTTTTCCTCCATTCTGAAAATGTAATTCTTTGTATGCAAAATGTTTTTTTTTTCATTAAGTTGTAAAAAAACAAACAAAATAAAAACATACAACAAATTTGTTGTATACTGTATTATCTGGGTGCAGTGGTGAGCACTCGTGCCTCATAGACCCTGGTTCAATTCCAACACCAGACCTTTCTGTGTGGAGTTTGCATGTTCTCCCCATGGTTTCTCCGGGTACTCCGGTTTTCTCCCACCATCCAAACACATTGGTAGGTTAATTGGTTAATCTAAATTGCCCATAGGTGTGAATGTGAGAGTGATTGTTTATCTATATATGTTCAGATCTGAGATGAACTGGTGACTCATACAGGGTGTACCCCGCCTTCACCCATTGTAGCTGGATTAGGCCCCCAGTGACCCCCACAACCCTAGAAAGGATAAAGCGGGTTCAGATGACGAGACTGTATTATCTGTCGACGAGCTGTTTCTCAAAAGGTGGACTCCCTTTATTCATGAAAAAAAAACATCTGTTTTAATTAAAAATTCTGGTGCATGTAAACACACTCTACCCATTTATAAAATCGGTCTTACATCAGTAGTAGTAAATAAAAGGGGACCTTTATGTAAAACTTTGCTTGTGATACAATGTAAGAACCTTGTAGTTCTGTCCATGTGGTGTGTGTCTGAAAAATGTCATGTTTAATGGATGAGTTTCCTCTTCTGTGATGTTGTAGACACAGAAGGTGAGTTATCTTCTTCCTTTTTACGGTTATGCCTCAAATGTCCCCGTTATGTTGACATTCGGATATTACTGGCAAACTTTATATTATACATGGTGTGTTTACATTCTCTGAAGTGTTGACTGTCTCACCTTGTGTACTCCTAAGGTCCCAAATGGCAGCGGTTTACTTGTCTTTGTGTCGATCAGGAGGACTTCAGCATCCAATATCATACTGTGGCCACCAGGGAAAGCTTGAGGGATGTAGTCTTTGAAATGAGCCACCTGAAATGGTAAGACACAGTTTGTGTACAATACAACAAATATCTGAAACAAAAAAAAAAAAAAAAACGACTATACATGACTGACGTAAGAAAAACCACACATTTTTAATCCCTAGAGTGGGTTAACTCTCAAAGAACTCCTGCTGTGTTCACACCATGTGGTAGATGATCTGAAAGGTTTTTGCTGCATTATGACTGAGAATAAAAGAGGATGTAAAAAAACAAAAACATCCAGCAGATGAAAGCATGTAATTGGCTATTTGACTGGTGGCAGTACAGGCAATTACACTTCTAAAAGGAAAGCAATTTCTAAAAGGAATAATATGTAATTTTAGGAAATACATGTATTCGCTTTCTTGCTGGTCATTAGATGAGATTATGAACCACATGTATGTGTGGTGAATAAGAAGCTGAAGCCAGAAGATAGTTAAATTAACTTGGTAATTCTGGGGACATGGTAAAATGTCAAAGTGTAGTTGTAGAGGGAGGGGTGACGCTCATGACAACAACAAAAAGGCTTTGGCCATAAAATGCTCGTAAAGTTGGGACAGACAATGCATCATTAAGATGAGTTACATGTATAGAACATAGTTTCATATGTAAGTCTGCAGCCTGAATGTACTACATGTCATTCCAGACCAGTTCATGCCATGGGTGTTCTTGGAAACCTAAATGTGTAATCATCTGTCAAGTTAAAAGGACTGAATACTGAATAAAAATATTGACATTTTGCTCTCAAAGCTAAATCTCATTTTTCGCTTGTTTATTTGAAGCTAATGAAACGAGTCCAAATAGCTATCAAGCAGAAAACCTTACTAAGTGCAAACATTTTAACTATCAAATGATGGAGCAAAACAACATTTGAAGTTTAGTCTTTCAAATAAATAAATAAATGTACTACAGAGATCTATGGAAGGATTCTTAGGGTGTCATGGATATCCAACCCAATCCAATGTAAATGTATAGAACAAGACTGAAAATGTGAAATAATTGTGATTAAATTTAGCCCTTAGTGTCTGCTGAATTTACTCAGTTTTCACATTATTTTTTTCCAACTCAACCCAGGACATGAACTGAGGTGAGTTGACGTGGAGTTCTCAGGCTACTGAGAGGTGCAGCAGTGACCTCTAGTGGCCCCAACAGGTTCAGGAAAACAATGACAAGTGTTTACGTTGCCTGGCCTTGTGCTGAGAAAGCTAAAGCTGCAGCATCACTCTGGGAATTATCTGAATTTCATGCAGGTAGAATACCTTTAAGCTCCTTAATCCTGCAGGGGATAAACTCCTTTCCGACAGGTACTGTCACACTGATGCCTGCGTTGAGTGTGTGTGTGTCTGTGTGTGTGTGTGTGTGTGTGTGTGTGTGCATGCGTGTGTGCAGTTTCTCTGATCACACTGACTTTGTGTGGTAGCACCGGTTTGAGGCTGCGGCTGAAGTAGTTGAAGTTGTCTCCATTCTTGTGGACCTGGACACGCTCCCCGTCATACTTAATCTCTGAATACATGCCGTTGGGGCATTTCTTCATGGCGTACTCGACGGATTTACAAGCCTCCGCCTGAAACCACAAAGGACAACTTTTATTGACAAAGTATCATACGGTCTATATAGCTTTGTGTATGACAACATACCTTTTCATTAGAGAACCTCACATACAAGCTTCTTTTTTCATTAAATCATAGATGACAGTTAAGTCATAACAATCTATTGATACAATACATGAGAGGCTGCTAATGCAACACAAATCTGCAGACTGTAACCAACTGAACATCCCTGTGTCTCACCCTCCCCCTACAGTGGCTGCAAGAACCAAAAGGCCTGGGTTGTTTTAGCCATTCGTGGGTTTATAGTTAAGATAATAATAACTAATAAACATAGATGGACAGAAATGCATTCCACGTGCCATTCACTGTACAACAGGATAAAAGTCAGTACAGCGGGGCTGACAATGTAGCCTGTGAGATGAATTGTCAAGGGTGTCAAACTCATTTTCACTCAATTTGATCCGAAGTTGGACCAAATTGCAAAATGTAAATGTAAATTTGACTTATTTTAATGACTTGTCAATTAGTTTTTTGTGAAAGGACTCTGTAAATTGACCCACTTTTACATTTCCATAATTATTTTTTTATTTTTGCACGAAAACAAAATGAAATATTTGGAACGGAGTATATTTACACACTACTTCTCTATGTTTTTTTTTTACTTGTATGACCCATTTGAGATCATATTAGTCTGTATGTGGCCCCTGCCTGCATTCGAGAGTGGCATATCCCTACTTACTGATATTAGCTTAGTTTTCTCTTTGAATATTTTAGTGGGAATATTCCTCTAGTACTACTCTGCAAATTAAATAAACATAACAACACAGCAAACAACAACTGAGTGATCAACTGTAGCATGTGTGGTGGGAGGTTATGGTCTGGAACGAAAATAATGATGGATAGAAATAGGGATATGGTGATTAATTCATCCCTGAAATAGAAAAACAGAAGAGTATGTCTCTACAGTACAATAAAAATTACTCTTGCAGGAGGAACCCCTTAAGTTTTCAAGGCGATAGGGGGGAAAATGGATGGACTTTGTATTTCATGTTTCATAGCTTTGCAAAGTAGGTGGTTTAATTAATTTATAGGCCTGTGGGGCATTGATAGTCAGTGGAGGTGTATGCACCACTGACTATCTCTTTCATTTATTTTTATATTACTTTTTAGTTTACCCTCATGCTGTCTCAGATGTTATGCAATCAAGAGTACTACATTACAACTTCATTTAGGGAGAAAGTTCAATCAAAAAGGATGGTATTGACTTTATGGAGAACATAAAACATGACTAAAAAGGGTCAGACGCAGCGAACAGAAAGAAGCCTTCATATTTACATATTCCATTATAATGTGGGCTGTGTTAAGTATAGCAAACATTTCTAGGTAGGTAGGTTTTTGTTTCTCTTTCAAAGTTGTGTGAGAGAGTTGCACTTTAAATGAACATAAACTGGAGGAGGGAGGTCACTGAATAGTCTGGGTGAGGTGCTCTCAAATAAAGCAGAAAGCCATAATGATAATGAAAGTCAGAGAGCAGCTGTTTTCCAGCCGAGAAAACCTGCCCTGACTCAGCATCATACAGTAGGTTCTGCTGTGGGTGAGGTATGTTGCGTTACCCTGCAAAATAACAACTCAGAGCAGGGCAGTCTGACAACAGTGCTGACAGGAATGAACAGAAAAGAGTGAAAACACTGCAGTCTGAGGGAAGTGGACCGTGCCAGTCATTTGTAAACTAAACTGTTCTGTGGCTACAGCAAACTTGTGTTCAGTTTTATCCTGTGTAATTAAAAGTGTGCCGGGTAATGTGCAATTTAATGCTCTGCGGCTTTTTTTGGAAAGGACACTAAATCAGCCTGGATAAAATGCTGGATTGTGATTGTCATGAGTGTTTAGTTATCAGTCAGGTCCAGCTGCCTCTTTGGCTCTTTAGCGATGAGCAATCGGCCAGAAAAAGTTTCATAGTCACGAAGAACACTTTCATTCAATCGGAGGGGGTTCTGGGGTGGGATGTGAGTGCTTCTACTTCATACGTTTGTGCTTTAGCATGTCGTATTTTACATAGAAATAATCGTGATGTGCACCGATCAGCATCACCAAAAAACTTGATCGGCTGATTGTTGATCACTGCCTATCACGGAAGGAATTTTACATTTCCATACCTTTCATCTAGGTATAGATAGTTACAGCTACAAGTATCAAATATTTTTTGTAATGGGAGTATCGTGTCGATTTTTTTTCATCGATTAATCGGATGATTTAAAAAAAAATCCCTTTAACTTCTAATGCATTATTGGTGTATTCTATATGTATGAGTTATTGTAATTATTCATCATTCTGAACATACAATGGAGCAAAACAAAGCAGTAAGTGAGACTAAAAATAAGTAGTTTGGGATTTGTTTTACTGTGGTTTACAGTTCCACTAGATCAATCAATAAACGGGAATGGGAGAAGACAGGTGTTTTATGTGCGCGTGCATCCTCACACAGGCACACGCGCCTGGATATGTGAAGCAGTTGTATCTTAATCATTACACTACCTTGGTACATTGGCTAAAAATAAAATGTGAGGCTACATGCTAGCAGATACTAGTACTCACCAGTTAGCAAAATAAGCTCTGCTTGATGAAGTGCAGTTGACGTGTGGATGCGTTCAGTTTAGGTGTTGTTGTAAATAAAGCAGTGCTAGGCTAATGCTAATGCTATTTTTCTGTGGGCACACTGTTGTCTGCCTTATGCAGCGTAAAACGATCCCAAACTTGTACTAATAATTAACTATATATTTTTTAAAAGTACAGAAATAGCCCAGACCAAATGCACCTGTTCTGTAGCCTGTTTGACAGTTTGAAAATGGCCGCGCTAGTATTGTGTTACATGATCAGCTTTTTGATTGACATATGTTTACGATCAGGCAATATCGGCCGATTATGATCGGCAGCCGATCGATCGGTACAACACGAATAAATAATGTTGCCAAGTGCTTGGAAATAACAATATATATTAAAAAAAAGATCAAAAGTATGGAACAACGTTATTGTCAAAATGTGTGCATAACCTAGACATGCCTTGTTGAGCCGCATTTTGTAATAAAGGTCCAAAATGTAATAATTTTCTTATTTCATTTTGTAATAAACTGCCCCGATGCATTGAAAATGTCTATCAGACAAAACTAAAATCTGGAATTTAGAGGATATTCAAAGTAATAAAATCTTAAAACCAATTCCAAAGTGAAGGGCAGGGAGGACTAGTGTAATGTTCCGTTTCTTGTTGGGAGTTAAAAGCCCGGCGGCGGCATCTCTGTCAGCTTAACCTGCTAATACTGCACACAGCACTGCAGTAACCTTGTCTGGATGTAATAACAGACTGAGTGACTCTTTTCTAAACCTGCCTTGGAGAGACGGGACCTGATTTTGGTGGCGAGATGTCTCAGCAGAGTGAATCAGAACTGCATTGTCCTCATCAGTAAGCGCTTCCAAAGACAAACCAAGGTCAAGAACGACCAGCAGACTATGCGCCTCATTACGAACATTGTTGCCCAAGGCACCCGTACAAGCAGCAAGACTGTTTACACATCTACTGTTGAGTCTGGGGGGCGGGGGGTGATAATCACATGCTTTTGACTTGTTGATATGTTGGGGAAAAAAATTCTAAATCCCAATTTTTTAAATATCAGAAATACAGAATAAAACCCCCAGATGTGTCAGCATTCCTACCAGGCTTTACAGGCGTGTTTTTCATCTTTAATTGAAATCAAATAGCCTTACACCGTCTAAAGTGACAGTTAGGGATATATCCGCAAACACCCCCAATCCTTCATGGTGCAAGATATCTCTAGGTCATGAATTTAAGTCTATCAGACAAATGGTTCCAGAGATATGAGCAAAATAGTGTTTAGTGATATTCAACTTTTGAGCACCCTCTTGTGGGAAATCCAGAAATGGTAACTCATCCAAAATCAAATCAGTTCTTCCTCTTCATGATATTCATTGATATGAAAAACATTGAATTTCTACACCGAATATTTTGGAAGTTATCCTGTTCATACTAAGGATATAGAGTGGCCCAAAAGTGTGATATCCCCAAAACTTCATTCGGGGATAGAATGACCCGTGTACTTCATCCTATACTAGAAACAGATTAATTAAACAAGGGTTTCATAGTACATTAATCATTACCACCTTCATCTACAACTTGTAGCAAAAATGTAGCCAGTAAATACCACATAAAATTATACCAAGGAGCTAAACAAGCTAAAACGAAGTTCCACACTGAAGTATTTTACAGAATGAATCAATAAATTGTAGTATTAGTGTGTATGTTTTAACCTTACTGATTTCGTATTGAAGTTTTTCTGTGTATACCAGTAGTACGTTTATGGTCTGGAACACTATTGTGACTTAATATTCCACTTGTATCACATAGATCTCAAAAGTAAAGGTCAAATTCAACGGCAAAATTAAGGGAACTATCCTGTTGTTGACATGACTGAATTGGAAAGAGCATGTTTTAATCTTCCCAATACAATAATCTTTGTTGTCGTACAGCCACGAATAATGAGAAAGCGGATCTTCTGAAATGGATAGAGCATTTGTGTTCTTCGAGCTTTATTTTCTGTGAATTCACCAAAATGAAATTCTACTCCAAGTAACTTTTAAAAAGGGATTTCATTGTCTTTAGCTTTAGGACAAAGACACTGCATTGGATTCGTTCTATAATTTATCAGGTCTGATCTTATTTCTAACCTAGTGCTAAAACCTCAGTAATTGAGGCAACAATTACTGTCTTTTATTGGAAATCTATTTTTAATTTAGTTAGTTCATTCTCGCTGATAACCCATACACCTCAGCCTGAAGCAAAAATGGAATATTAGACTCTTGGTCTCTTGCTGGCTACATTATACACAGTCAAATGAATTAGAGTTAAATGACAGCCTGAATTCTTATTGACACTATTTACACCAAATAGCGTCATATAGTCAGGAGAGGGAGCTTTTATAGTTTGTACATTTCCATTATTATTATTATTATTTTATTTAGACTAAAGGCTCGTAGCGAAGAGTTTTGAGTGTTTTACGAAATTGACTTTTAGCCGACTAGTTTTACTTTATTTTCTCTCTCTGCCTTGTATGAACCACTGGGATATGAATAATATACAGCAGTGTATGGATACGACTAAAATCAATCATTGACCCACATTCAGACCATAGAGTGGGTGCTCTATGGTCTGAATGGGTCGACTTGTATCATGCTTGACACTGTGTTCCATAGTCTGACTGTGTTGACATCTCCCTACTCTCACAGCTACATGCAACACTATAATTTATATAAATGGACCAAAAACATTTCTACACTTCTCACATTGATACGCAACTCTTTTTAGTTTTGTTTGTGCCGTTGCTCCCATAAAAGTATCTCCATGAGGATTAATGCGGAGTTAGTGTGGTAAGCCAGTCTGAACATGTTTACTGTCCGACTTAATTCGATTAAAATGTTGCTGCTCTACTTTTAAGTGGTGCAAAAAAAAAATTAAGATCATATCAACTCCAATTTAATATATTATATATTTACTTGCTTGTGGTTCATTTCTGAGTTGTTTTTAAAATAATTATTTGTTTTCAAATGCATCAGTGGCTTTGCTGCAGTAGCTGATCTGCTCCGGTTATATATTCCTTCACACTCTCAAAAATCAGCAGATCAGAAGTAGTAGTCATTCCTAACAAAGAGGAACCTGAAGGGGACAGGGCTTTTTCAGTCACTGCCTCCGAACTGAACCAAATGACAACAGGCAGAATAATATACCTTCGTTTTAATCCTCTCACATTTTTTTCTTTTTGACTTAACTCATTGTGAGAGGTTGGCTTGTATTGTTTTGATGTATAATATAATTGATTTTTGTAAATTTTTTTAAATGTCTTATTAGTTTTTATGTTGGCGTGCAGCACTTTGGTCCACTGTGTAGACAAAGGTGAGATGAGTAACACGCACACGTCTTTCATTCGGTAAGGGCAGACCGGCATTCGCGGAAGAGAAATTGAAATCTTTTACTCATTTTGGTCATTTATGAGGGGTGGGGTGGGGGCTGATCTGCCTTGGTGTGAAGTCTGTGCTCTCCGAGGGCTTTTCTAGTCTCTTCATAGAAAAAGAAAATGCATAAACTCCTTGTCAGTTAAAGTGGACTAATCTAACACGGTACCTCTTGAGAAATTCTAAAGACTCACTCTAAACAGTTTACGTACATTTTCTAATGTTAATATGACTATAAATCCATGATAACATTCAATATTCAGTCCCTCCAGGATTTGGCGGGCCTTTTTTGAGATTGTTGCGTCCTCAAACGTCTGTTGCATGAGCTTTTCCAAAAAAAATGTGATGAAACTTGCTGTGCTTTTTAGGCTTTTGTTGCGGGAGGAAGTGAAAGTTGTCATAAATAGTTGTGATTTTCCCTTTTTCTAATCAAAGGTAAGTAATATTTCAAATATTCAGTTACTAGGAAATTAGTTCAAAGTAATATCTTTCTCAAAACTACCCTTTACCAAGATGGCAAATGAATGATTACAAGGATTATAAAAATGCAACAATTTTTTTTTTTTCCAAATGCACCTGTTGGTTCAAAGGTTAAAGTTCATATGACCTCACAACACTACATTAAGTTGTAAAACATAATATAAATGTCTCAGCCAGTCAAAAAAAACCCCAAACATTATTACTAGTACTGTGTGTACTGTGTAGTAGAGGCAGTTTCTCCTGACAAAAATAGAACAAAGAGACACTGAGATTTTAAGACAACCTTTCAAATATGGCAAATAAAATATTACCTGGATGACAAAAATGCTGCAAAAAAAAAGTACTCTTCCAAATGCACCTCTTAGTACTAGTGCATCATTTCAGTCGTCAAATGCGCACATGTTGCTTCGTACTGTAAGGTGTTACATGTTTTGCTGCTGTATACATTTAACAGAATTAAACTCTTCCTCTACATTTTTAGGATTTTACATTTAACCCACTCGATACTACCGATGTGTATTACCATTCAGACTAAAAATGCAGATATTTGTGGTTTATACCAGAGTATTGAATGACCTGTTAATATAAAAGTATACATAAGATTAGTGGTTGATTCTCACCAGCATAGGCTGTACAGGTGTCATGAGTGAGGCCTCTATAGTGAGGAGCTTCCTTGGTCCTGAACCATTTGATGCCTCCTGCTGATTCCTCAAAACCCGTTCAATCACATCACCCAGATTTCGTGAGGCTTTAAATGCGTCATAAGCGTTTGGGTCCACAGCCTCCAACCTGTAGAGAAGACAATTGTTACAGGTTAAAAGTAATCACAAAATATAGCATCTGCTAACTTCTGAACAAGTCCATCAGACTTACACATGTTTTGCTCCAGCATTCATCTTTAGGTCATGTTTTATAAGTCGAATGATGCATTTCAGGTCATTACTGGTACATCTGTGGAGAAGGGAAAAGAAACTGTCAGAATATGTCATATTCCGAATATGTGGGTTTGGAAATGGCTACAAGCTGAAAGGGTCTGAAACAGACCAAGAGTTCTCATTTTCCAGACAAATATCAGCTTCAATGCCAGTTTCCACTATTCATGACACATGAAGCAACAAATTGCCTATTCTTGTGAGCACAAAATAATAATTGTGTGGTTTTACACCTTGTGAGATGCAATTTGGAGCAAATAAGCACAGTCATGCTCACGGATAAAGGGATGAATTTCTAATACAGAAGTCTGACGTATGTGTTAGACACACCTAAGGCAGAAAATCTGAAAGAGAGGAATTGCACAAAACAACAATTACCAAGAACAAAAATGAAAATGAGTGGAAAAACAAGTTGATACTGTGAAAAGATCTGTAGAATTCAACATTTCTGGCATTTACATAGTAGAACAATAAACAGTGTGCCATCCAACAGTCACCCACATGTTCTTTATTAAAATGAAGGCAGTTTTTCTTCTCAAATTCAGCTGCACTTCTGGATAGTGTGTTCTTAAACAGCTTCTGACTGTTTTCCTTTTCTTTGCATTTAAGCATTTAAATATGTGCATGCATTAAAAACAGGTGTTATGATGTTCTTAATCTTAGAGGAATCCATTATGTTGACTGCATTGGTTTTAGAATATACAGCACTACAAGTTGTTTTTTTTCTTCTAGTTATTGTGCCTCAAGTGTTTTGATGTTGCATTGAGAGCTTTGGAGCATTTACTGTTGAGCATTTGAGTTCTTTTATTTCTCAAAATTTAATACTGCAATTGTTTCATTTCAGACCTGATGCTGTGCTGTGGAGGGCAACAAATTAAAGGGTTCGATCTTTCAATGACAAAAAAGTAAGTTTTATTTCTTTAAATGAGGTTCCTTTTATCTTTGAGGACATTTATCTCAGGTACTTTTTCACTAAAATAACTATATTTACATGTGTACATTTAATTTAATATCTTTTAATGCCTCTGCTAATAATAAAGATAGATGTACAGTCTTTAGTGGAACTGTCTACTCTCACCTTAAAGGATAAAGCAATCATTTATTAGGAATATTTTCTGTCATTGATTAAACTTATCCTTGTAATCTTAGTGCTTAATACATTAAGGTTATAATAGTATTGTTATAATTTTTGGCATATCAAAGCAGCTCTGCAGGCATTGTGTGAGACTGAGAGATTCTAGTATTTCCCACAGTAATGGTTTGTGGCCACACATTGGCTCACCTCACTTAACTTGTGTTGCTTTGGGTCAATAAACAAGGCCAATGTTTCATTCCTGCCACATGCTCACACTGCTTTTCAAAAGGCTGGCAACAGGAATTTTATTTTACTGCACAAATAAGCTTTACTATTTCATTGCCCAGCAACAGTAAGATGAAAACGATGATGGACTGCCTGCATTACTTTTTGGCGATGACTTCCAGCTCGTTCTGCTGGTCATCCTCCTTAGTCAGCTGGGCGAGTCGAGTCAGGGACGCATCTACTTCCTGGATGGTGAGGAGGCTCTTGGCAGATGGAGGAAATGATTTGCTGTCCTCAAAGAACACCCTCACTGTCTCAGACACATCACCCTAAAAACACAATATCAAAAGAATATGAGGCTTTGTTCAGACCGTTTCTCATTTCAGATCATTTCTAAAAATAGATGTTGAGGGCTGCTTAAAACAAACTGATAATTGCCTGATGAAACTTTTGTGTCCAGTTATCGCTTCTCAGTCAGGTCTGAATTTGGAAAGAGTTTTACATTTACCTGAGTGAGAGCAAAATACAGAGCCATCTTAGAAATAAATACTTGTATTTTTTTGCCATTTGAGATATTTGATATTAAACCTACAAAACACTACTTCTTAGAGGTTAAATATTAATTATTCTTAAAGATATATATATATATACCCTTTTGTTTGTACATATTTTGCTTTTCTTCATTTTAAAGCTGAATTGGAATGAAGGTCAACAGAACATTGAAGACTGTTAAAATGCAAAATGACTCTTGGCCTAAGAAAACCAACCCAGTAGTCAAAAGGAATCATAGGAAATCTGATTGTGCTGAGAACAAAACCCTTTATTAAATCATGAATAAGCCAAGGGAAAAAGGCTTTGAGTCATGTGACAGTGAAGACATGCATATTAGTTCCCTAGACATTCTGATTATTGGTAGATCTTCTGTTTTTTCCTTAGGATTCAGTTGGACTTGAATTCTTAAGTTATTCAGAATTTCTACTTTGACTAAGCCCTGTCCATAAAGACCACCTGATTTTAGATGTTTATTTAGACTTTTTTTTTTGTGTTTTGTACTAGTGCAACATTCATCAAAGACTTTTGTTCCTTTCTGATGTATAAGTGAAGTATGACTGAATGAGAACGGTTTTAGTTCTGACACCACATAGACATTAAAGACGTGTGATGTTATTATGCAAAAACAAGTGGCTCACACACCTGCTCCAAATCGCGCACCATGTCATCTTGGTTGCATCTGAATATACGGCTGAAGAGTTTGACGATCTGTTTGTCATTCAGGTTGTAGACACTTTTCACCACGCCTGGCAGTAGGAGTTTTACCGTCAGGAACAGATCTCCATGGAACTTATCTAGGATGGAAGAGAAGCAATATTGAAATATGAACTCGACTTCACCCGACAACCGAATCAAGAAGCTTTATTTGTCATTTGGCTCATGTGGAGATACTCACCTCCACCCGAGCCTTTCTTTAGGAACTTCTCGATAATCCGTGTCTTGACGTTGTAGCCGGCATTCTCTGCCACCATGGCACACAGCTTACGGAACTCTCTGAAGAGGCAGTCTTTGTGTTTGAGGTCACAGAGCTGGGTGGACAGGGCGCTGCCTTGGCTGGCTTTGGAAGGAGGTGTGGATGGTCCTGGGCTGCTGGAGGAGCTGCCGGCTTTAGCAGCTGACACGGTGAGGTGGAACAGTACAAATCATGAGTTCGATTTGGCAAAGGAGGAACTTCAGCTGGGATTTATAGCAGAACACATTTCATAAAGCTCTGACAAATTAAGCACGAAACCCTCATTATGTTACATGACAATTTGGCAGGTGTGGATTTAAATTAACACTGTGCTGTACTTAAAAAACATTTAGATAGCCCTTTACTTACAGACAGGTATTCTGTGCTACTTTCTTCTACTTCACTACATCTCACGAAGAAGAACCCCACTTTTTTGACGTGCATAGTTGTTACTTTTTACATCAAGAAATATGCCATATACTAATATCTGGTATCATGCAATGCTATACACAGATATAAAAAGCGACAGGAAATGTGCTCTTATCAGATGTTACCATAGCGTGGACATGCAACAGGAAGTCAGTGTGTATGGTCTCTCAATGTGTGACACTGACATAGGCAACTAAATTTAACAACTTTGAGAGTTTTAAATACATTTCTGCAAATTATTCCTGATATATCCAAAAAAATTATGATTAATTCACGATGTCATGTCACGCTCAGATGTTTGTATCTGTACATCAGTCTTCATTTATGTTCTGTCAAATCTCATAATCATCTTATAAGTGAAGAATCTGTCAGCTGTGACGCTTGTCTCCGTATGTAGTCACTCCCTGCTAAGATGGAGACATGACTTTCCTTCTATGGAACCAAGTTATTCAGTTTTCTAGTATCTCAATATGGCTTACCACTGAAGTAAATCATTTAAACCATCTTATAAGAAGAGTATCGTAATAATTTCAGTGATTTTTTTGTTTCTTTGATTCAAACAGAAAAAAAAACTTGTGTACAAAGAACTAATAGCACAGCAAACACATCAATAGAGATAATAAAGACATTATAGTAATGTACACTAGTAATAATAAAATTAATTCAATAAGAATTGCTCAAAATAGTGGAAGGAAGAAAACTCAGTAATAATAATAATAATAAGGAATGAGCCTTTCTTTATTATTTTCTGATAACAACTTTAGTTAATCTGTTTATCCAATATTTTCAATTTAAAATCCATGAAGGCCACCTTCTAAAATCTAAATGTTTAAGCTGTGCAGGTTTTATACCAGCAGAGGGCCCCCTGTTATGCATCTGGATTGCCAGTCCAACCACACAAGACACCAGCCCTGTAGGATGCATACAGTATTTGAGTTTTTTGCTATGTAGTTTACTTTTTCCATTATTACTCCACCAAGGAATGTTTGTTTGATTGTTAGCAAGCTAACTCAAAAAGGTATGGATGGATTTGGCTAAAATGTTCAGGAAATGTTGATACAGGCACAAGGAACACATGTTTACATTTTGGTGGTGATCACTGGAGGTATGCAGTGTGGTTCTTTCGGGTTGGTTAGGGAGAAGTGAAAGGATGGGGTTTTCTTTTCCTTCGTCATGTATACTATAGTTTGCATTTCAGAGATTAATTACATAACCGGTAAAGTTTCTTCTACATACTACCTGGAGAGTTAATTATGGTCAGTCATGTAGAGGTCATGTGTAAATTAACTGAAAAGCCCACTCTGGACTGCATAACAAAGTAGACACAGGTGCTGACGTGGGTGGCATTCAGTACTTTTAACAGTACATACATTTAAACAGTCACTAATAAAATTAAAGAGAGCCTTCTGCTACTGGATTCAATCATGTAAGAATGACTCAGAAGAGGCTTACGCTTTCACATCCTACCTACCATCCTAAACAGTTCTAAACAGTCTAAATACCAGTGGCATTTAAAACCAAATAAAATCAGACGGAAAATTACCAGTGAATCCTGAGAACTTTCGTGGAGCATTGACAGACGGGTCAGCAGGAGGAGCCTTGAGCTGGCCTGTGGTATTTAACTTGGCTTGAACCTTCTTCTTTGGACTAGCGTTGACTTTGGCCATCAGATCTACCAAAAAAAAAAGAAAAAAAAAGAAAATGGTTTAATAAGTCAGAATAGGTAGGTGTTAGAGTGTGCAGCCCCCTGGTTTAAATGTTCATTATTAAGATAAATTAACATTCCTAAAACTAATAAATATAGGAAAATGTTAGATCGAATCTGCTTCTATTGTTGATCTCATTTGTGCACCCACCTGAAAGAAGAGTTACCTGGTTTTACCAATTCAATGGCTTATATACGGCATGGATGGTACATTATGTCAAGATAAGTTGTAGGTCTGTCATTATTAACACATAATCGCTACAAACAACAATGGTGCCCACCAGGTTTAAATGCTCTAAAGTGTGGAGCATTTAAATTTGATGCTAATCAAACTGCTTGTTCTCCTTTTTCCCTAAAATTAGAATCGATAAGAGGATCAATAAAGAATTGAATCATTAAGCAGTATCAATAATGGAATCGGAATCATATAAATCTTATAAATTCCCATCCCTATCGATCTCAAAGGCCAGAGTTGGCCATCCCTGATGTAAGCCCTTTCATAGGTCAAGAAATCACACATTTTTGGAGCCAGATGTTGCAGTTGCCCATGACATGCTGCAGGGGTCATTCACAGAACTCATCTGTATTTGAAAGTTTACAAATATCGTCCCTTTACCAGTACCCCGTATCTCAGTTTACTATTTACAGAAGATAATCTTATTTTATATTTTGACTGAATATCTGTTATTTTTTCTTCATCTTATTATGTTGCTGAAAACTCCAAGGTAGTCATAACATATATAGTGGTATGTCATGTTTAAAGCTGCTAATCAGCTTGATCAAAGCCTTTTGATGAGCAACGGCTGCTCTGTATTGAGTGAATGCGGTTCTTCAGTGAAATTAAACATCAGATTCTATGCAGTTTTTGCAACTCACACTGTTAAAGAGAAAAATATTTTTTAAAAAGTCAGAAAATTGTGTTTTCCTCACATTTCATTCAAAGGATTCATAAATAAATTATTGACTGTGTCAGTTTGTTCTTTCTGTGTATCACAACCTCAGGTCAGTTTGACACGGCAAATACTGTTCATGATCACTGATAACTTTATTGAGCTTTTATATGTACCCACTCTAACCTGACTAGATTTAATTACACTGGGGTACAATTTTGAAGAAAAAAAGCCTTTTGAGTTAGATTTTTATACTCATTAAAACTAAAATTGGCATGCTGACTTTTTTTCTCCACTGATTAGCTGTAGTAAGACTTGTCAACTGATTGCGATTGGACACATGTATAGTTACATGGCAACTTGTTGGTGCAGTCACAACTTAGTGCAGTGAGGTGTATCATTTGTAAAAACAGAATACTATTAAATATACATTATAGTCATACCTGCTTCTTTCATATTTCATTGTATGTCAGTATTTGAAAATTCTTATAAAACAACCACATACCTGTTAAGTACAATATGTGTCAAGAAAACAGTTCTATCTACAATCCTACAGTTCAAAAACTTGATGTAATAGAGAAAAACAGAGATAAGTTTTGGATTCCGCACCCAAAAATGTGTTATAAAAAGCTATCAGGGGCGGCAAGGTGGTGTAGTGGTTAGCACTTGTGCCTCACAGTGAGAAGGACCCTGGTTCGAATCCCACACCAGACATTTCTGTGTGGAGTTTGCATGTTCACCCAGTGTCTGTGGGGTTTCTCCAGGTACTCCCACCTTCCAAAGACATGCACTGACAGGTTAATCTAAATTGTCCATAGGTTTGATTGTTTGTCTACATATGTTTAGCCTTGAGGTAAACTGGCAGCAGAGTGCACTCCACCTCCGCCCATTATAGCTGGATTTGACCAAAGTGAGGATAAAGCAGGTTCAGATGATTCCATGGTTACAAAATATTAAAAATATGTGCTTTAATGTTCTTAAGTAACACCGCAACAGAAATAGCTCTTCCCCCATCATATAAATCAAGAGTGAAATACTGCTTCATGGTACTATACAAAATTTAAAAAAAAAACATGTAGAGTGTGTGTATGTACATGTTGCACCTGAAACATGTTTATTGATGAGCTCCTTGTCCTCATCCTGCAGCTCCTCCCAACCCTCCAGATCTGTGATGTCCTCGATCTTCTTTGTGGTGGCCCTGGCCCGCTCAAACTTCTCAAAAATACACTTCACATGATACCATTCTTTCATCTCCCCTGCAGACTCACTGAAAGGGTTTGGCACCACTTTCCCGATGCGCACTATACCTTTCTGGATTTTGTCCTTGCATTTCTTACATCCTGCAGTTCCGCGTTTGGCATATTCCACAAGGAACCTCTGTTCTGCCATGTCTGGCTCTGTGGAGAAACGCTGACAAGGGGGAAGCTGAGGTAAACGGTTTTTGAGATTACTGTGTTTATATGACAATAATAAGAACTGATGAGTATCCTGGGAAAAACCAAAGGCACGGATATATGGAAGGTGATGGTCAAAGCATGAGGGAACTGAAAAAGCTCTATGCAAGTTCCACAAACAAAAGTGCTTCAGAAATGGTCCACGTGGGTGTAGGCTGACACACACAGTCTTGTGAGCTAAGAAAATGAGTTGTCGGTGCATCCAGTTTGAACAGTACGCAACTTGCAACCTAGACAATGCAAAACAAAGTGACAAAGCAAAGATATACATTTTAATGTACAATCTGGGAGTAAGGAAAAGCTTGACAGGGCATTTCAATGTGCATTCTCAAGTAGTTTCAGGTAAACAGAATATGCTTAAAAAAAATTACAGGCTGCAATCAGCTCTACAAACCAACCTTGAAAGAGATGTACTAATCTGCACAAAGTAGAAATTAAAAATTAATAAACGTTAGCGAAATGTTCTGCTTAATTTCACAAGGACTTGCAGGAATAACTATACCTCATTATATAGTCTTTTAACTTAAATGTGCACATTAGGAAACCAAACTGTTAACTTTTAAAGCGGCTTTGTGTCAATTAACTGATTCACTCTGACAAATGAGTGATGCTCCATTGATTAAAAAATAAAGCATACTCCTGCTAGTACAACCAAAATTTCTGACATTCCCTTAACATTACTGGCAACAAATCTGTCCATCTGCCATTGTACAGCCAATCACAACTGTGACCAACAGAACAGGAGCTAAATTAAATAAGCTCGTAAGCATACCTACAAAGTGCTAATTTGACAACTGAACACTTTAGGCAGCATTTAGGCAGACGCCGCCTTTACACAAGATTCAAGTATGACACGAAGGCAGGTGCTAAGCTAACTTTGGTAGCCAAACCAAAGCTAGCACCTTTAGCCATGATGCTGCTTATACTGTGTCAAATAAAGGAGCTGTATTAGCAAAATAGTTCCTTAAATCCGAAATTAAAAGTATCACTTGTCTCCAATATCTCGGCATACAATTAACTATTGTAGTTACCTCGTATAAGATTAGTTAAATATAACAGCCCAGTTTAAACAGCTGTCCATCTTCATTGTTGTTAGCAAACAGTCCACGACATCAAGTACGTTTACGTTATTCACACTTCCGCTTTGGTTCTTCAAAATAAAACCATCACTGTATACGCTCTCGCTGTCGCTCTCGCTCTCTCTCTCTCTCTCTCTCTCTCTCTCTCTCTCTCTCTCTCTCTCTCTCTCTCTCTCTCTCTCTCTCTCTATGTGTGTGTGTGTGTATGTATGTAATATGACTCATAGGACAAAAATTAATACTAAAAATAGTTATTATATTGTCATACATTAAGTTAATGTACTGTTTACGGTAATCTTTGTATAGTGGATAGTAAAATAATTCCCATTCTTGCCAACTGCATCATTGAGGAACACACTAATGCATCCATATTCAATTTGTGGACACTATATATTTTTTTTAAATCGGCAAATCTGCAATGTACTTGTATTTCATTGCTGGTTTTTCCTTCTACCACGAATTAAACTTAATAGCACCATTTTATTTTTTAAAGGATAGTCTCAACTTCCGGTGGCTCTACAATTATTTACTACTCTGCACTTTAGCAAAGCATGTAGGCACCAAAAGCATGGGCTACTAGAAGAACATGCAGCAGATGGAAGTTACTGCCACCTGGTGAACCGGAGTGTTTAGGGTGTCAGAGTTTAAAGCCAAACAGTTTGACAGATATACAGACAGGCAGGCAGAAACGTAAAAACAACAACAGTTAGTTAATTTAGTCTATTTGCCGTTCATTTCCTCATTAAATGTTACTACAGGTTATAACTACAATATAATAATATGGCATTCAGCGACTACGGGGAGCAGAGCTTTATGATTGGCAACAGCGTAGTCAGTATTTTAATTCATTTCTTTAAATAAATGTTTTGTTTTATACACCAACTCACAAAATTATACGAAAACATTAGTAAATTTCTCTGTTTCTGAAAGGGGCTTCACATAGTTTCGTTTTTAGGCAAGTTTGTGAAAACTAAAACAAAAAAATGGGGGGAAAAATATACGTCAGGAGCACAGACAGTATGGTAAGCACATGAAAGACGCGCTCTGCATATCTACTGGCTGCTCCAACCTTGGGAGAGTTTATATTTTCCACGGTTCTTTAATGCAGCATCGGCTATCGACAATTTGTAAACACGCGAAAGTTAGCCCGTCGCCTACGTAGATGTCGTGCTTGTACACATATAGTATGAGTACGTCCGGTCTTTTTCTAGCGCACATTTTACGGGAATGTCTAGAGGGCGGCGCTGCAACGCTGCTACTACGCAGTGCGGGATACGCGGAGGAGATGTCGGTAGGGAGGACCCAATAACATTATTGACGTTGTTCCAAGGTGTACGATAGATATATTTCTCACCAGAGCAGCACTGGACAATAGAGCAAAGAATGGGAAGGAGTGTCCGTGGGTTTTCTTATCCTGAAAGCCTGGCTGTCTCCACCGAACACCGACTTTTGCTTTTCAGTGGTATATTTAGCAGGCAGTAGCTTCGGGAAAGCAAGCTAGCTTCGCAGCAAGTCTAGCTAGCTAGCAAACCTGCCGCCTTATTGTGGCCCACATCGAACCTGCCAGCTAGCATCCGTCGTATGCACAGAAAGAAAAAATGGTAAGAAGAAACATTTAATATTCAAGTTTAATTTAGCTAGCAGTTTTGGCAGTGATATGTCTTTACTTTCAGATTGTAAGCAGCCGTTTGCATGGTTTGTTAGTAGCTGTCACATCTCCAAACAAGGGCCAGGTAACGTTAGCTTCAGTAGCGTTTAAAGGCTGGTAATGTCTGTCACCTGCCGTGAGCTCTTGTAATAAATACCTAACACTTGGCTTCACGATGTCGTACCTTATTTTACTGTCATCTGATCCTAGATACACCTTGAGCTAGTTATTATGGGTGCTGTATTCTATTGCATTCCAGTAAACATCAGTGTTTTCTGTTGTATTTAATGTTGTTTTTTGATCATATCAGTGTGTTAAAACCTATGTTTTGGAAATAAAAGATAGTACTTCATGTTGGCCATGGATGCCAATTCAAAGTTTCAAGCATTTCTTATAACAATAACGAAACCGACCCATATTCATCATGTTTTCTATTAATTTCCACAAATTGTATATTGACAATGTTTATTTGAAAAGCCAGCATTTAAAAGTTTTCATGTGTGCATAACTGTTTTTCAACAGTTATGCAGTACTCTTTATACGTTTAACATTTTGTAGGATTGCTGTATATATCCTATATCACATTTGAAGTACAGCTGATTATTCCAAAATTGGCATTAGAGGTAAGATGTGTCAAAATATATTCTTTAAATCACAGGTTTTCCAAAGATGACCATTCCCACAAGAAATGGGACTCCTATAGCCATCACTAAATCTGTCAAAGTAGCAGTTTTTATTACATATTGTTCAGCTATCTCTTAAAGGATTAATTAAATAGACGATCAATTATCAAGAGTCTTTGCATTTCTGAAATAATATCCAAAATATACATTTTAAGAAATACTTCATAGTCCAGACTCAGAGTCAATGCTATGGTCAAGCATTCTTAAGTAGGTGGCAATAGATATCACTTAACAGTAAATAAAATGTAAGTTTAAGACATCGCATTATGGGTAGTCGACTGCCGTTGTGCAGCTCTTTGTGACCCATTCAAAATCTAAGCCAGTAGTTTTCCTCAAGGGCACTGGGAAAGAGTTAACCTAGCAACCAAGTGGAACATTTACAGAATCGTCATATTACTGAACCATTCTTTGAGCACCCTTTTGTTTTTTTGGTTTACATTAGATAATACAGGCTGTTATATGGTAGCCCCATTAACTTGTGTTCTGTCATTTATTCCATGATTATCTCATCTTGTATAACTTTTATATTAGCTACCTAATATAATCATAAGCACATATGATGAATAATGCACCTCGAGATGTGCCAGATTGGAACTTAGTTGTAAATCTTTTGGGAATTTTGGGTTCTTACTCCTCCTGGTTTATTGGAAATATTAAGTAGTGCTTTTAAAACATAATTTTGCTGACGTGGTTCTAATAAACTGTGGTGAGAGAAGTGTTCAGATGTTTTACTTCATTAAAAGAACTAATAAAACACTATGATAATACTCTGCTACAAGCATTTTTTCCTGGCTATTAGAAACTATTGTTTTATCGGCCTTTAAACATCCACTATATGTAAACCTCTCATAATCTGGCTAGTTTGCATAATCAGAAAACTGTTTTAAATTAAGAAAATTAAAGATAATTGTGCAATGAAGTGGTCCCTGTCAATGTTTTGCAATTGTATGACATTTTGGGATTTGCATTACTACTGGATTAATGTGTATGTTGCGTTGATAGATTTAGTTTTAACAACCTCATATCCTGTTGGGGAGTTTAATTTGCAGCATTGCATCATATACTGTAAGATCATTAAGTGTTTTTAATGTTGTTGTCCTGTGAAACCCACTTATCTCATTAAAAGGCAAGTTTGTAACAGTGCATTTAGAATCTAATCCAGGAAGTCTTCCATTTGAAATAACCACACTTGGATAATGACAAACTGTAAGTGGAGAAGTTTCCAAATATGTCAAAGTACAATATTGCCTTTTGAGATGTAGAGTGTACACATGTAGAAATATACAGACTAGAATATTCTCATAAAGTAGAGGGTCAGGCAAAAATGATCTGACATATTTCTAGGTTTAATAGAATGCAAATGAAGTAAAGAAATGGAAAACATTTTTTCCATATAATGTTTTTTTTTTCATTTGTCATTTTGTTTTGGTTCTTTATAATGCCATTTTTTTTGTTTTTCTTTCAGTTGCTGGCATGAGTTGTAGCGGTGAGCATCACGCTTTAATTGTGGAAACGTTTCTCAAAACAAATGAATCTGTAACTGCAACACAAAGAGTGTTCCATTGGCACTTCAATGTTGGTAGATATGATCCCGTACCAGCTCGAAACACAATGTTATTATGGGTTACCAACAAGATTGAAGTGCAAACGGAGAGCTCGTTGTGTTGCAGTTACAGATTCATTTGTTTTGATAAACGTTTCCACAATGAAACCGCGATGCTCACCAGTCCAATTCATGGCAGCAACTGAAAAAGAAATGAAAAACAATGGCATTATAAAGAAACAAAACCAAATAGCATTATATGAAAAACATGGCATTATATATACTTTTCAAAAATAAAAACCCTTTTTTGTTTCTTTACTTCATTTGCATTTTATTAAACCTACAAATGTGTCAGATCATTTTGCCTGACCATGTACAAGTAACCCTGTATTTATACTTGAGTATAACACTTGTCTGTGTATTTGCATTTGTAATTCGCTACCTCTGCTGCCTGAAACTTCCTGATGAACCAGTTTAGGACTTAAAGTCATTTATTTGTGTCATAAGTAGTTTTCACGGCACCAGATGTTGTTTTTTTGCCAGAGGAGAAAATTACACCTGGTGGTGCCCTCACTGTCTTTTGTAGTAAACAGTATTTGCCCATCATTAATGCATGTTATATGAGAGACATTTAAAAAAAAAAAAAAAAGAGAGACACTATTTATTTACAATTTTTTTTTATTATTTTACATCTAGTTGATGAGTAAAGGCTCAGAGTTGTGAGTTTTATATAAGAAATCTGTTTGTTTTTTGTCATAATGACTTAACACTGGCCTTTTATTTGTGTCCATATGTAGGTTTACTTGTTAAATCCTATAGAGAACCTGAGAGGCTACATTAACAACCGTCCACCGCTGGTCATTTTTATGGTCAGCGTCAGTGCAGTGGCCATCGCCTTCCTGACCATCGGTTATTTCTTCAAGATTAAGGAGATCAAGTCTCCAGAGTTGACAGAGGTAAGGCACACCGGCCCGTTTCTTTAAAATCGAATTAAATTGTCCCCTCATTTTAGAATCCACTCACAAATGTTAGTCAAATATAGTCACTGCTGACAGTAAATGTCAGTCCATGACCTTTGTGACCCACTTTTTACCACCAGGAAAAACAGCTCTGTGAAAAAATTCAAGTGACCACTGATTTTGCTATTTTTAGGTACAGTATGTATTTGAGAAAGTACCAACAATATTCCTCCCAATTCCAAATAAATCGGGTATAATTTAGAACAGTTGTTTCGAGAGAATAACAACTGGTCAGTACGACCAGAACATTTGCCGTGTTTTCAAACCTCAAACATTGCAAAGCGAAGACGCTATAATATTTTTTGACTAGCATAATACTTGACCATGATTTTCAGGCTCAGCTTTCATGAATGTTAGCACAATCTATACCAGTGTTTCCTATTTTTTTGGCTGCTTTATCCCACTTCTGCAGAAAAAAAACCCAACTCAGCTGTGTTTGATGCATTGTGACTTTCCGTCCTTCCTCTTGAATATATTCCAGAGATTTTCAATGGAGTTCAGGTTTACAAATCTGGGATGGAATCCCAATTTTTCCAGTGCTTTAAAAAGTTCATTCATGTTGCATTTCTTCTGTAGTATTTTTTAGACTCATCTAGTTCAGTCTGTTAACTTCTTAATGTGCCGTGGATGATTTGGTTGCCATCCGATACTTTTTAAAACTGATGTAGTTTCAGATTACGGCCAAATATTTCACATCTGTTTTTTAATCTCATGCAGAAAAATCAGAGTTTAGTTTCAGTGGCTAACATCTGTTGAATAACATGAATAAAGGCCATACATTGACCTCTTCTCCATCTGGCTTTGTTTTGTATATGATGGAATATAATTGGACACAGTAAACAGCCACATCAAATATGTTGTGGCCTATCACATGTACTGTCAGAACAAGGGGGGGGGGGGGTACATGGAAAGAGCTCTGCATGTTGTTCTCACGGAAAGCATACAATAGGCAATGCAGAAAAGGACTGTGGTGAGTAATATTTTCAAGGTGGACATGGACCAGTGCTTATATGTTTGGTGCATGGAGCATATGCACATTTTCTATGTTATAAAAATTGCAAAATGTCTTTAAAGATTATGTGAGTCATTAAAGGGATAGTTCACTATTTTTCACATGCTCTGGTGCACCCACAGTGACTTACCCCCGACAGTGTCCTGTGAGCCCAGTTCTGGTCCGGTTTTGGTGAAAACAAAAGTAGTCCCGGCACGTTTCCTGGGGTCACCAAAATACATGTTTTTTTTCCTCAAAACATTATGTGTTCAAATGAGTGATTTATTTGCATAACAAAACCGTCACACAACAAAAACTCACACCTCATAATTGCTTGGAGCTACTTTCTCTCAATAGCGATCAATGCGTGTTGTCACTGCTAACAGCTGTACGCCTGCACGTAGCAGCCGCAAACACTGCCCAACAACTGATGAAAGTAGTTTGCTAAGGCGCACAGCAGTTAGTAGTGACAATGTGCTTTGATCGCAACCGGACCAGAACTGGACTCACAGTCACTGTGGGTGCACCAGAGTAAAGACACTGAAGCCATACAAATTCATTTGAAAAAAAAATAGTGAACTATCCTTTTAACTGATCAAATCAAATCAAACTTTATTTATATAGCACTCTTCATATAAAAAATGTAACACAAAGTGCTTTACAGAATGGTTACTCTTCGACTTATTCTTGCTTTTAAAATTGCAGCCCAGTAATTATACATATTAGACTATACCCATCTACTGCCTACCAACAGCTCGCAGTAAGAAGGCTCCAGCTTCAATTAGATTAGAAACAGTAACATATGGGTTATTTCTCCTGTCTGTGTCCCTGGCCACAATACTGGTGGAGGTCTGTGGTTGGTTCCAAAGTACCTTTAATGGCAGCCTACTGCCATGTGCAAATGCTAATGCTAGATGGTGTCTGTGTGTGTTTATATAAGGATGATAAAATGAACAGACTGAATTTCACTATAGGAACAACAAGGCAAAGCAATTTTTAACATTTAGTATGCCATGTCTCGCTGTGTTGGCTAAAATTTCATCTCTTGTCATTATATATGTATATCAGTTTATAGACATCCAAAGTTAAAATATATCTGTTTCAAAATTAAATTAAATTAAAAAGGTTTCTCTTGTTTCTTTCCACTTTTTTATTTTCTTCAAATTTAAATAAGCACACTGTCTCAAATATTTGGATTTAAAATGGCTCATTTAGTGTTTGTCTTAAGTCTCCTTTACCAAATGAGGTGCAGGAGATATAAAGCTATGAAAAGTCTGATGGAGTGTTTAAAAAAACACAAGCCATTAGTGCACACCTCCTATCTAGTATTGTTCACACTGGGAAACTTATTAAAGGCCTGCCTCAACTCAATACAACCAGTGTTTATATTCCAGGGAATATAATTGCAGAAATCAAACATAATATTCATAAGCCTGCTTACCTTAATGTAATCAACGAAAGACTAGAACCATGTTTTTCCATTACCTTCGAATGAGTAGTACTCATCCATATTCACCAGCATATTAATATTATTATTAGTAGTAGTAGTAGTAATAGTAATTTAACAAGGAAAAAAATGATTTGTTTAGATTAAAAATGTCTTGTAAAGGTGTCCTGGCCAAGACAATGGAAGTTACATGAATAGAAATTCCAGCCAAAAATCCACATTAAAAGCATAGATAAAACATGTAGTAAACCTCTTAATGGTAAAACACCATCACCTATTATGTTTGAATGTGAACTAGTGTTGTTACTCCCTCAACACAAAAAAAAAAAAAAACGCCCCAGGTTGGTCAGACAATGACACCAACAAGGACTTTTGACTTTTTGTGCAGCAGCAATCTTCATTTTCATTTATGTGCCACTAAATATTACACACTGAACTTCTAAATCTTAAATTGAGTCGTAGAAAGTCTGAAATGTACGCTGCGTTTGTAATGTAATCTGATATCTAAAAGGAAACGTGTGACATCGCTATTGCTGAGCACCTCCTCTCTCCTCAGGACTGGAACACCTTTCTTCTGCGCTTCAATGAACTGGACTTTTGTGTGTCTGAGAATGAAACAATAAAGCACGGCCTGAATGAGTCGACCACCCCAGAGAGCATGGTGGTGACCAGTGGCCAGGCCCGGTCCAGCACTCAGGCCCCCCTCCTGCTAGAGGACTCTGGTCCCATCAACATCTCAGTGCCCATCACACTCACACTGGACCCCCAGCGCCCGTTTGGAGGATATTCTCGCAATATCACCCACCTCTACGCCACGGTGCTTGGCCAGCAAGTCGGCTTAACTGGTTGGTTCTTTCTTTTTTTGGTTTGTTTTTATTGTTTCTTATAAAGCAGATAGGATGACAGGAAAAAAAAATACAATAAAGAAATAGAAAAGTTAAAAGGAAAATAACACAGTGGGTCGACATGTCTCTACAGTTTGCTCCAGTGTTGTTATCAATAAGATTTTCCTTATCCTGTCATCGTATAAATGAACCATTTTCCCATTTTCCTTGACATTGTCCTTATCTTATGAGTCAATAGTTCCATTACATAGGTGTCACTCACAGTTTTTCTTGCCAATCCTGCTGTGTTGGTGGATCTGCTTTGTACTATTTCCTTGTGATTGTCTTCTTGCAGGCTCCTAACAACGTTTTCAGCAAATATCTGTCTTTTTTTGACATAACATATTGCCAGAAACAATAGTACACTTGATTGGGGTATATCATAGGTTGGTTGTCTTTTTTTATCACTAGTTTGAATTGTAGTTATTCAGGAAAAAAAAGCAGTTGGTGATTTTTATTTTTTTTAAACATATTTTACAGCAGCATTTAGACTAGTAAGATGATTAATGTGGAATCATTTCTGTCATTGTGCTACTGCTGAAAATGTGGATTTTAGGTGGATGACACACTGCTTTATTTTCCTGTAGTGAAGGAAATGAACATTACCAATTTGAATAATCTGAAATGGTGAACATTTTTATGAGGGTTTGAAAATTAGTAATGGTGGTCTGTCTGGTTTAAAAATGGGTAAAAATGAACATTAGCTGTTAACATATGTAAAGTTGTGTTTATGTACACGTTGTGACTCTTTGAGATAACAACAACTGCAGGCACTTCAGTTACATTTGGTCAGAGGTGGTAAAAGTACTCACATTCAGTACTTAAGTAGAAGTACAGCTACTTATGTGAAAAAATATTCTGGTAAAAGTAGAAGTACTGATTCAACTCCTCTACTTAAGTAAAAAACCAAAAAAAAAGTAAAATTTCACAATTGTAATAAAGTACAAAAGTAAAAAGTAAAACTGCTTTTTTTGTCATGAACACAACGAAACTTATTTAACCAGGAAAAATCTGATAAGTTTCAAAAGTATCTCAAATAAAGCCTTTAAAAGTGAGTTACTATGTAGATAATGTCTTCAATAGGGTCATTGTGCTCAGTTGTGTGGTTATGGACAGGAAATTTAGGAAAAAAGTCACGTTGAGATAAAAAAAAAATAATTTATCTCGAAGTGATCTCAATCTCATGATCACTTTTAAGTAATCATGAGATTTAAAAAAAAAATACAAATGATATTTCAAAAATGCACAATTTTAAGAGAAAATGTCAAAATCGTGAGATAACATTTTAAAATTGTGAAATAAAAAGTCATCTAACTATAATATATGAAGTCACAGTTTCTTTCTGTTCACACCTGTTTAGATTGAAAAAGTAACGAGAATGTAAAGAGTATAAAGTACAGATATTTATACAAAAATGTAAGAAGTAAAAGTAAAAAGTTGCCAGAAAAATAAATACTCAAAGTACAGATACCTAAAGAAAAATCTACTTAAGTACAGTAATGAAGTACTTTTACTGACCTCTGCATTTGGTTCACACTGGGAGGGTGTTAGAGGTCCTGGATGTGGATCTGGGCATCATTAATATGATTTTATGTCACCATTAATTTGCAGTAATGTAGATTAAAAAAAATAAAATGTGGATCCTTTTCTTTTAAAGAGCAGGATCACTTTTTTCACAAATTTGTGACACATTCATGTCATTACATGTGCTGCATGATGTCATTTTTTTATTTCACTGGGTCATTTCACAGTGTATTTACATCAACATGACCTATCGTAGTTAATATAGTAATCCCTCCCATTTTCAACAGCCTGTGTCGTAAATAGCAAATACTATACATGGATAATATCATTGAGCAGAAGAGTCATCAGACATAAAAACATAAACATCATAGCCCATTCAGGGCTGGTGGTGTAGATAAATTATACATTTCACTGGTTCTCATCTGCATAGCAAATACGGAATTAACATCAATGTATTCAGGCAGGGCAATAGGAATAGGTAGGTTTTCTTGAAATTATTTTAAGAAAATGTAAATGTGATTGGTGTCAACTTGATGAAGTAGCATTTTTCCGATTTAAGCATAAAGCCTAAAGTAGCATAAAATACATAAAAGCTTTGTCTGTCTCTGATTTTTAGACGGTACCTCTCAGGTGGCTCTCTCTGAATCCAAATTATCACCAAACAAGAGATTGAAATACATTTTTTGCCCATTTTTCAAACAGATCACCCTAAATCCTCCTGAATCTGATCCTATAAATTACAGCATTTTGTGATTATTGGCTATAATTTCACACCATGATTTTGCAATTGCAGTTCAATTAGTTATGAAGGCCACAATATTGGTAAAGAAGCATTTTACTCACATCCACCTGAATATGGACTTATAAAAGGATGCAAAGATTGGATTAACTGAGTATAAAATGTGACATTAAACAAAAACAAGTTAGACAATGAGTAATGTCTTTGAAAAGCCTGATATTAGCTGTTGACCATTATAATGACCATATTATTATAGGGAGAAAAACTTGATTATCTGTGTCTTAACACATACATACATGTGAATTATGTTGATGTGCAGCAAAGGTTTGAAATAAATCTTCATTAGTACTTATAATTCTCTTACAAATCCAGTGAGACATCACTAAAACCCATGCGGTGGGAATCCTGTATGCCGAGAAACCCCTCTGCGTACCTGACATTCTTCCTAATGAATAAGTATATAATGTCTTTACATTATTGACTGGGTAATTCTCCCCTTTTTGTGGGCGGGAGTGTGTCCTTTTTAACAGGTTTTATCTTTCCTCTTTGTGTGGTGGCTTGAGTTGGACTGAACAGTAGTGGCGTTGTGTAACACTAAGCCATTCCATTACAGTCCACCTATAGGTTTCAGATTTTCAGGTTTCGCAAAGGAAAGTGAAAAGTGAATCCCACTCACTCTGAATGCATCATTACTGCATGGTTACATTAGTGGGCTTTAGAAACACGCATGTCTTTCTTGCCCTTTCATGACTACATCAGTCATGAAAGAGCAACATCCTGGCTTTAGAGAGAATCTATAGAAGGATAAAACCTTCATGAAGGGTTATTATCAAGCTTCCTGTTGAAGTTGTTTATCATGAAAATGATGATGACTGACTAATACAAAGTCTAGTATTCATCTCATGTAAAAGTGTTGCAATTTATTTATTTTTTTAAATTCACATGAAATGGGGAAAGCATACACACTATGCTGCTAGTCGGACAACAACGGTCCCCATGCTAATGTTCATCCCAACGCTCACAAATGCAAGTACGACGCCAGCTTTGCCTTTAGTGTCTCCAGGTCCCAGTACAAGTGCTTTAGCTGCATTTGTCCCAACCGTTATGCTAAAGGAAGAAATGCTGTGGGTTCTGCAGACCATATGCTAACTTAACCTAGAGTGCTTTTTTGTTTTTGTTTTTTTTACTCTACATATTTGTTCTACGGTAGTGATCTTACTTTTTTATACTCAAAGGTCTTAAAATGGTCTTAAAAAGTGTTATATTTGCTTGTCAAAAATGTGCAGAGACCATGAGGAGTGAGTATTTAAAATGTTACTTTAAGTTATTTGAGAATGGGATTAAATACATTTTTCTTCTTCCCACTCCTTATCAACTGTAAATTAATATTTTGGGAATTTAAATGTATTTTTCAAGTGCTTGAAATCAACAAATGTATGAATGAAACATTCCAAAAAAAGTTCAGTAACACTGATACAAGTAACAGCTATTGTCATGGAAATTATTATTAATTGCGCTCTTAAGAAAAATAAATTAAAAATTACCTTTTGATTGGGTATTATTTTGATACCCAATCAATCAATATTATTAGTCTCCCTTACATGCAGAGTTTCCAAGCTTTATAATTTTACCAAACAACCATTTTAGGATGAACTAAGATGATTGGACATGAGCTAAATTTATCTATGCAAATACTGTCGCCACTCTCCAATACAGTACTGTGAATAAGCAGTTTCCTCTTTACATCAGACCTAGACACACTGTCTGCCACTTGTTCTGGAATAGCCCTTCAGGTACTCTTACAAAATATTGCATTTCACTGAAGTTGAGAGACACAGCATTCATTTTGATTGACAGTAGCAAATGAGCAGTCCAAAAATGACCAATGGTTTCCTGCTTAGTCTTAGATAAGACTCTTCTATCGCACTATAACAAGGGTTGTTTACAAATGCTTAAATGGGATGCATGTTTGTGCTAAACTGTGATGAAACAAAGGAAATTGTTGTTATTAATCTCGCTCAACATTGCTTGAGCAAGATTATTATAATCACCTTGTGTGTGTCTGACTATGTGTATCTGTGTGTGTTTGTGTGTGTGTGTGTGTGTGTCCGCAGAGACATATCATGCTATGACTCAATGAGTAGTTGAGATATCACCATAAAATTACATGGGCATATACATACAGCTAATGCGCATAAGATACAAATGTCTCTGTATTAAACCGAAACAATCTGGGTAAATGGAAGTTACAAATACAGATAAGAACACTTCCATAGAATGAAGGGAACAGGAGAAATGTATTTTATTAGTGTATAATATGAGAACTTGTCTCTGTAGTGACTGAAAATGTCTGTGAAAATTATTTTAGGAAAAGAAAGGGAACTCTGAATGTTAAAATTATTAGTGTTTTAAAGCACTGAGTAGCAATGAGTAAAGGTCAAAGGTCAAGGTCGCAATTAACTAAAGAGTCAAAA
Source organism: Siphamia tubifer (assembly GCA_020466265.1). Lineage (NCBI taxonomy): Eukaryota > Metazoa > Chordata > Actinopteri > Kurtiformes > Apogonidae > Siphamia > Siphamia tubifer. The sequence continues at coordinate 11,470,276 of CM035796.1, forward strand.
TCATATTTGTTATAACTCAAAAACGGAGGGTCACAGAACTTTCAGATTGGTACCAAACGATGCGGAATGAAGATTTCGACAATTCTCATAATTGTTGTTATCACTTACGACCAATAGTTTTTGAGATCTCTGGAGGTCAAAGGTGACCTGTCACAAAATTAACTTCTGTAACACTGTTTGTGTGTGTCAAGCATCGACTGAGATGGTTGATGTACCTTGACTGTGTCATTAAATGTCACTGATCACCATTAACTTTAAGCTTATGATTATTTGGCAGCTGAAATATTCAAATCACAGGTGGTGTCTTTAAATGGAGGATCGGTGATTTTTGACGGCTTGACCAGCAAACACATCAAAACCAAATAACAATGGATTTTGTAACTCTGAAACAGTGAATAACAATAGAAACTTGATATCAAAAGGAACAATGAGTACAGAAAAATAATTGTTTCATGTCAAAGATAGTCAAGGAGACCAATCATTTCTTCAATGGTCTTATTTTACAACTAAAGCCACAAAATTAAATTATATTATATGAACATTCCAGCAAGACTATTTTAAGCAAGGGGCCAAATTAGGCATTCTGTGAATACTTGTTCATTGATTTATTGAAAATATGCAAATATTTTTAGAGGAAGTGCATGAGAGAAGAGAAAATAGAGTTGGGGATTATCCAGTTCAACATTGGAACCCCAGTTTGTCAGTATAATGAAGTACTACACTGTAATCTATGGGTGGGTTTTCATTCTATATATCTTCTATCTATCTTCTATGATTTGCATTGTATTCTATGATACTTTTGTCGTATGTAGCATTCTTAAAGCACAGTGGTATATGTATAATTCACCTTCATACATGGGTTCCGTTATGCGTCATATTGTTGGTACATTGGGTTTAGTTTAGTGTAGTGCTTTGTTTAATAGTTGTGGCCACTTTAAAAGCGCCAGTGACGTGAGACAATATATATGGATCATACATGCTGCCATGTTGGTTTTATGTATCTGAGAAAATAAAGGACACTCACGCCTCTGAATCAAGAAAAGTGAGAAGTTTCAGGCATTCTAGTTTTGTATAAAGCCACTTCCACACTTCCAACTATTTTTTATTTTGGACCGTTTATAGCTACACATCAAATGTCTCGGTATTAAACTGAAACGATCTGGGTAAATGGAAGTTACAACTATAGAAAAGAACACTTCCATAGAATGAGGGGAACAGGAGAAATGTATTTTATTAGTGTATAATATGAGAACTTGTCTCTGTAGTGACTGAAAATGTCCATGAAAATTATTTTAGGAAAAGAAAGGGAACTCTGAATGTTAAAAGTTAGTTAGTTTTAAAGCACACCATAGCCTGTTTTCCTGGAATGCCCACCTGTCCAGTTCAAAGAAATGAAATGTGTTTTTGTGTCAAAGTAGTTGGTATTTAAGCCAAAGGATAAAGTGTATGCAGCTTAAACAGTAACATTTCAATCTGTTGAGAGGGGATTAGAAGGTCAAGGTACAGTAGGGTCAGGTAATTAATTTTTTTTTTTTTCATCACTGTGCTCTGATAATAATCGGTTTGGCTCTGTGTGCTTTTTAACCTCCTACCTTTGAATAGTTTCCAGGCTGTATTTGTCTTTGTAACAGGATCAGAAATTTGAGAAAACCTTGTACAGTAAATGTTACCATCCCAAAATAACAAAACAAGTCAATAAAAAGCAACGCAAATATTTACTTGGACTGAGTGAATACTGTCTGAAGATGTACAGCACAAAGACAGTGACAACTTTGGAGATGCTTTCAACTGTATTTTTGCTCAAACAGCCATTGGTTTACGTATTTATCACTAGTTGATGCACTAATCTTAGCAATCCATGTAAATAATTGGTGTAAAATACTTTTTTTTTTCATGAGATACAACCCATTTGGACATTCAGAGGCTCTGGAGTTAATACGGAAACACTGTCATCTTCTACAACATTGATTCACCAGTAAAACCAATGGAGTTGATCAATGACAGTGGATGGACAAACTGGGTTTATAATCAGTTAATGAAAAAGCCCAATTTTCTTCAATTTTCAGTATTTGTGACAGCCTAGCCATGCTATCCCTATTCATTACATGTACAGTGGTTGTATGTACATGCTTACTGAAAGTGTCCAACTCTGTACATACATTTCAGTCGTGTATCAAACTCTGCTCATCATCACAAAGGGCTAAAGCTGCAGGAAGTCAGTAGCCACGTTGTTGACCTCGTATCCTAACTGCTTACCTTGTACTATATGAATGTGATGAATTCAACTGTTTATTAACAGGGTTCTGGGATACAAAAGAATAACGGATGTCGTAATTTCATATCTAAATAAATATAATAGTTTTCTATTGGGGTAAATGTCATTGGTTAGTTTGGTTTAAATTGTTACCTTAAAATGTTTTATTCATGTTCTATTTTTTATCATTTATTCATAAATGTTCTACCTCTAAATCTCACATATTTTTCAAAGCTATTCTGTAAATAATTTTCTAGCACAAAGTAACCTACTTTTAACATCTTATCATTTCACTTAGGATGAAACATCTCCCATTAAACTAAAACAAAATATATATATATATATATATATATATATATTTGGATACATGTCTACAGTTGTAGTTCCAAGTTTGAGATATATTAATGGTAAGTCAGGGGAGGCGGGGCTAAAAGGTTGTCTTTCAAGTCCTCTGTATGCAATAGGACAGTACTACAACCAATCAGCGTAATCTTTAGGATGACGTAGGTCGATGCCGGAAAGTTCATGGAGGAGTCCGTAGAAAGTTAGGAATGACAAAACAAAATTGGGGATTGTGCAGCTTAACGACTGTTGTCGCTTCTGTAAAAATAATTTAAAGATTGCTTACGTTTTCTCACATTCTTCACTCATTTTTGATAAAAGGAAATCATCACCCATTGTTCTTCTTCTATGGTTGCTTCCAGTTGTTTGTCTCAGAATCATAGCAGCGTCACTTTGTTACGCCCGCCCTCTGACTCTATACTTCACTGTGATTCATCGGCCAGTTTCAGGGAAATCTAGCCAAAAATGTAATCAAACGTGACTAGACTACTAACTAACCAGACTTTGTAGCCACATTGAGACATCCTACCTGTAGCCAGAAGCCAAAAATCACAGAGGAAAGAAAGATACCAGACTTTCCCATCAATCCACAATGACGCGACACTTTAAAATCCTGTAACTGAAAGGGATCGTGGCCATGTTAATTGGGTTGAAGTCAGTTTCAATACTCCTGGCGGCTGCCGCAGTGTGGCTAGGCTATATTTGTGATTGTATAACCCTTAATTATAATCTGAGCTAATTAAATGAATATCTGCATGATCAGTGAATAAAATATAGGAAAATATGATTTATATATTTTGAAAAAGCTTAGATAAGAGATAAGACTAAGAAGAAGATAAAAGACTAAATGGTGATACAACACTTAGAAAAGGTTACATAGAGATAAAAGTTAATTTAGGAGTTGACACAAAAGTAGCACTAGGTGTGTATGTGTTAAACTATTTCAATAACTTTTCTTTCATTAGATTTTGCTCATTACTATATGAAAGACAAAGTTAGTTCTGGTTCATCATGGCTGTTTTATTTATTTTCTACATTTACCCAGCTTTGGTTAAGTGTCGTTAATACTGTGGTCTGAGAATATTACTATTACTACTACAAATAATAATAATAATAAGAATACTAGAAATGCCAATACAGTGCCTTAAACATTTACATTTGTGGGCTTAACACATACAAATGAACAACTTCTCCTAGTGTAAAATTTAACAAAAAGATTGTACTAGAACCTTTGGATTAAGTTTTAATCACTAACAAAATAAGGGGAAAACATATTGTTAGTAAAGGTAAAATGGCCTATCCTGAGTGACCAACAACCACAACTTGATAAAACACAAGTCAGTCCGTAAAGAAATACAAATAATAAATGGCACTAAGAAAAGTGTTAAATCTCTTATTAAACAGGAATAAAGTTGTTGCTGTTTCTCACTGTAACATGGCATTCCCTGAATATAAAATCATTCATATATTTGATGAATGACAAAGTTTCCAAATTAAAGTGTTGGTTATTTAAACACAGGCAGTAGAAATAACGACTAGTTGAACAAGTAGAAGCTATTGAAACAGATTATTGAATGACCTTTGACTAGTGCGGTTGACATTTTCCACAGCGTCTTTCAGTTTTTTTAATATTGCTGTTACTTTTTGTCGATACACAATTATCACACACATGCTAGAAGGACAAGGATGTGTGACTGCTTTTGGTCAGAGCTTTCATTAGAAGCAGATTGCATGTGGACCTGCTGCTTGGCATGCCATTAAACAGTGCCACTGTGTTTCTGCAGTGGGAGTTGTTATGCATGCCGTCCTTAGCTGGTTTAATTGCCTCAGAGCTGGGAGGAAGTGTTCTTTCACATTGTAGGTTTGTTTGTCCTCAGACAAGGCTCGTCTCATAACGTTCCCTTGTGCGAACATAACAATTGAAAGAATGTGGCGGTGCAAGTCAGATCTTAAAAACGACCAACATGCTCCCGTGTTGTTATTAACTATCAGCCATGATCTTGTTTGTTGTTTTACACACAGGCCGGGAAGCCCACGAAGAAATAAACATCACTTTTACCCTGCCCGTATCCTGGAACTCGGACGAGTGTGTGCTGCACGGCCACTGTGAGCAGGTGGTGTTCAGCACTTGTATGACCATCACAGCAGCCAGCAATATCTTCCCAGTCACAGTGTGAGTTGGTCGTCTTCCATGACTCCAGGGACACATGTTACACTGTGCAGTATAACTCTGCCTAGAGTTAAGTGACACAATCCCGTATTCAGCTTTGTTCTCTGTACATTCGAAGCATTTCTGAAGATATTTGAGATAATTTAGTTCCATATCCTCCCATGACCTGGGAAAGTATAAAAGTTTGGCTCTTTTTTTTGTATTTGAGTGGAAATGGCATATTGCAACAGTTTTTTTTTCCCCTCCTACACATGTTTAATTTTTGTAATGTTTCTTTCAGTGGACAGCGTCTGATCGTTTTATTTAGTTTTTTTCAAGTAAAGCTGTGAAACTCAGGTCCCCAATGGAAGACAATACTGCATTGATGAATCTATATCTGTTTAAGTCTGTGCATTTAACGAGTAGAGGTGCTTTATTGTTAATTTTTACTTTGTTAGAATAAAACCTTTCAGACCACATACCCAGAATATTCTTTTTAATTTGATCCTCGTGTGTACGGACTGAAACTGTCACATGGTAACATACAGTTTCTGTTTGTATTACATATCAAATTAATTTCACTAGAAGAGTTACCCTGGGTCAGAGTATTCATTGTTACCAAAGAAGTCTACCTTCTCAGGTTTCTTATTTAATTCCATGACTGTCAGCGACAATGGCAAACATTTTGCGTCACCAAATTTTTTCTTTCTTTCGGTTGGCTGTGGTTCAGCTAGTGTCTGTAACTTTACACGTGTGGCTCAGGTCTCGTGTGCGTTATGAAATTACACCATGTCAGTGACTGGGTTGGTGTCGCATTGATTGATTGGTTCCAAGACCATCTCATAGCGACTGCAAAGGAAGGGGATATTCAGACCACCTTTAAAAACACACAGTGGGTTAATGAGAAGCAGGTTCAATTTACAGTGATGAAATGTACACTGCTTAATAACAGTATTTTTGACAGTATGTTGAAGTTCAATCTTTAAAACGTCAGCCAATATGAAGAACTTGACAAGAAGTCAGCATTTCATCAGACTAGACCAGTGAAATAATAGCAAAATAGCCTATAAATAAGAACTCTAAATGTTTCTCTTTGGTTTAGTACTACAAAGGAAAAGTGCAAATGTAACAATATTAATTCTCAGCTTCTCAGTGAATCTACAAAGGCACAAAACGTTCAAGTGACAGGCCGGATATTGTTAAAAATTAACAGAAATTTGAGGTTCATGTTTCAGGTATTTAATTTTTTTTGTTTTTTTCTGAAAGGGTATTTTGTAAATGTAACGATTTTTATCATATTTTGCTTTTTTTACACTAAAACAAAAAGAATTGTCATTATTTATAGGTTATTATGCATTTATTTTCCTTTGTACAGGTCCAGTTGAGATTACATTTGGATTCATGTGGTCCATGAACTAAAATCATTTTGCACTTCACAAACATCCCATGGGCTAAATTTGACTCTTTACTGAGGCGCTTGTGGTCTATATGTTTGACACCCTTGCTTTAACTCTTCGCCATCATGCATGCAGGGTAGCAGCCCAGATCCACCTGAAACCCACAAGAATATGAACTCTGGCAGTGCGCAACAATCACTCATTAATGTTCACAATCTGATGTCTGATTTTGCTCTAGATTCAGGGGCTGATTGTGGCTAAAAATGACAAAATATTTTATCAGAAGTGCCTTTCGTTTACACGGCAACGCTGTTGGGGTCTGAAAACGCAAAAATCTTAAGACCCCCTCCAGAGTGGGGAGTTTTGAAGATGCGCCGGGTTGTGAAGAAACGCATAACATGTTCACATCGCATACACCTTTACGTCACACTCAATGCACTGAGCCACTAAAACAACAAACATGTCAGACTACCTGGATCCTACAGCTCTTCAAACTGCTCTATCAGCTCCAGTAAAATGGTAAACATTCACACAATAAACTAGAAAAACACTCTGAGAGCGTAAACCTCCGTCAAGGTAGACCTCCCCCCTTCAAAGGAAGGGAGGTCCGCCAAGGAGGTTAGGTTTTCGCTGGAGTCAGCAACATTATTCAAAAAGTCATGAATGGATTTTGATAAAAAAAAATAAATAAATAAATTCAGGATCTGTTGGAAGTGTCACAAGGTACAAATGTTTAAATTTTGGTGCTCATCCGGACTGGATTCTGGTTCACCTCGAAATGTATTCTCCATTTACCACAATGCAACATTTCAAAGTGATCCAGAATCCATTCCTAACACATCCTGAAAATTAAATCAAAATCCAACCATAACTTTTTGAGTAATGTTGGTGAAAGTCAAACAAACTCCAATGAAAACATAACCATCTTGGCGGAAGTAATTAGATCCCCACAGTTAAAGTAAAACATATCAAACACAGGTAGGGCTGGGCTGATTAAACCATAATAATGTATACTGCGCTATTACTTTTCTTCAATAGTTATGGGACCCACTCGATAGAATTTTGATTTAATTAATTCGTCCATGTTTTGACAGACGCACAAACAGCCAATTATAGTTACTGTAAGCAGCGCCACACTGAAGCAATCCTGCTAGAGCCATGTAAAGTTAGGTTGACGCACACAGCACAGGTGTAAGAGCAGCCGTAATACACGCTAATGTTCAGGCTGTAATCGGAGATACGGACAGTTTCCAAGCGAAAATATGACAGGAATCGTTTTAGTTATTGTATAGAATTTATACACATACCATAGCCGAACAGAGATGGGTGTACAATTACCTACGTCAGCCCGGCATGCATATCCAATCGAATTTCACTCAATGTTGCATCTTCATATAAACAAAGATTTCCACCTAAAAACCCTCATCTGAACACGGATGAAACATTGGAAAATGAGATGACACTTTTGCATATTATGTCACCGTATAAACATAGCCTCAAGTACACAATCAACTATAGAGTGTGTGTTGACATCCCACATGTAGTGATATTACCCATGTATAGAGACAGTCACATTTGGCTTTAGCAGTCAGATGCTCCTTCATGGCACCACCACTCAAATATGTGTTTGGTTTTACAGGCAGCCACCACACTGTGTTCCAGAGACCTACACCAATGCCACATCTTGGTACAAGGTGTTTACCACAGTCCGTGATTCAGATACCAAGTACAGTCAGGACTACAACCCCTTCTGGTGTTACAAAGGAGCCATCGGCAAGGTGTACCATGCCCTCAACCCAAAGCTGACCGTCATCGTCCCTGATGTGAGTGACTGCGCTGCTCAGTTTTAGGTTCCAAACTTTTTTTTTTTTTTTTAATAGCAGGTCTGGTTGTGATGTCGCTGCACTGCATGAAAAGACAGGTAAGTAAATATCATTGCAGTACTATTCAGGTGTCATTTCTAGGCAGAGAATAGGATTGCTCGCTCAAGGTAAACAGGACCAAACACAAAGCCTCTTTACAGTCCTGACAGCAATAGATTGTTCGAGTGTCACACAATGATCTCATTGACAGGACACCACTGCACACTGCAAGTTTCAGTGAGTCTGAAAACAATCTAAAATATACAGCTCTGGAAAAAAAGGAAGAGACCTCTGCAAAGTTATCACTTTTTCTGATTTGACCACTTATAGGTTGTGTTTGAGTAAAATTAATATTTTTGTTTTATTCTCTAAACTACACTACTGATAACATTGCTCCCAACTTCTAAATAAATATATCGGTAACACTTTATAATACCTACACACAATTGACTATGTATTAACCATTTATTACCCATTTATAAATGGGTTGTTCATTATGAATTAACCATTTATTACCTATTTGTTAATGTCTTGTAAAGGTTCATACTAGTATCTTCCAAAGATAAATGTAAAATTAGATTATTTTTAACCAACAGGTCCAGTGTTTGTATATCTGCTTTACAGGTAAACAAAGAAACAGTTGTAAACACTGCAACTGTTGGTTAAAAATAATCAAATTTTACATTTACACTAGTATGAACCTTTACAAGACATTAACAAATAGGTAATAAATGGTTAATACATAATGAACAACCCATTTATAACTGGGTAATAAATGGTTAATACATAGTCAGTTGTGTGTAGGTATTATAAAGTGTTACCAATATATTCTTATTTAAAGCATGTATTTGCAGAACACAATACATGATCAAAATCACAAAAAACGCAGACCTCAAATATTGCAAAAAAAAAAAACATTCATATTAATTCCTACACAACACTATACTAATATTGTAACCTTGGAAAATTTCAGACATGGAATGATCATGATTGTCAGTGACAGGTTTCACATGTCTTGGCTGTCCACCATTGGATGACTTTATGCAGCTCCTGGCTGAGAAATTCAAGAAGCTCAGTGGTGTTCCATGGTTTTTAACCATCCATCTTCCTCCAGAAGTTTTCAAAGTGGGTTCAGGTCTGTAGATTGGACTGGCCATGACATAGTTTTCATCTGGTGGTCTGTCATCCACACTTTTATTGATCTATCTGAGGCCAGAATCATTGTCCTGATAGAAAAAGCAGTCGTCAGAGCAGAAGTCCAGTAGTTTTCAATAGTTATTTTTGGATTTCAATTACTTTTGTGGTACTAATAGCACTGTTATTCGCTGCCCAGCTCATCATATTGTAAGAAGATAGTGATAGCCACAGTATTTGCTTTGATATTTCTCCTTCTTAAATAAGACATGCCTCAGGTGTTTATTGAAGGTGGTGTATAAGGTGTTTGTTTTGGATTTAAACAGACATAGGAATGACATGCTAATTTCAGGGGAAATTGCAGTGGTCTCATTTTTTTCAGAGCTGTATGTGCTCACCTCTACTGTCATGGGATGTCAGTCCACACACACCAGGGGTTCTGAGTAAAGGCCCATTTTATGCTCACTTTAGGTACATAAATAGTTGAGTTCATTTCAAGCGATGTCAAGATGTTTTTATACTTACATACTTTTATTGTGTTGTCATGAGTTCTGTATCAACATACTGGCCAAATGTCACAAAGAATGATAGAGGGGTTTTTTATTGAATTTTTTTTAGGAGAAGAAAGTCTGTAATAACATGGTAACAAGAGAGGTGGTATTAGTAATGTTGATATTGAGAAGGGTAGTTGTCATGAATATGTTAGTTTTTCCACTAACTCACACAGTTGCTCTTTGAAAACTTTCACCATTTCTGAAAATGATTATTTTAAAATCTTAACACTGTTTCCACTGTTCCATGGTGGTACTGTTCTGTATTCAACATTGGGGTTCATATCTGTACGCTCCCAGAGAATGGACAGAAATACAGACAAAATGAATGCAGAGGACGGACAGAATACTCAGTTTGTATACGTATGTGTTTTGAACGTGGGGCATAAACGGGCTTGAATTCTTCACCCGAACGAATTAATCAGAATTTTCCTTCAAGATTCCTCCAGATTTAGCTAAATATCAAATTATCTGTACCTTTTTTAATGCTCTACATTGGTCAAAAGTTTCTAATTCTACCTTTAACTTCTGCTCATAAGAAAATGTACAGCTCCTTCTACGTCTTTACAACTTTGTCTTCTCACCAGGACGACCGTTCTCTCATCAACCTGCACTTGATGCACACTAGCTACTTCCTGTTTGTCATGGTCATCACGATGTTCTGCTACGCAGTCATCAAGGGACGGCCTGGCAAAGTACGGCAAACCAACCCCGATTTCTGCCCTGAGAAGGTACAACAGACAGCAGCAGTGCTTTATGACGTGGACAGGTAGATTCAGCCAAGCATCTGACCGACCAGTGATTGGTCTATAACACGATCCAATCACACTGCTTGTTTTCCTTCTTGCTGTCCAAATGCTTGGACATCTATGAGCAATGATCAGGCTTTTGAGGCTCCTAACATGGTGGTGGCATATCTATACCTGTAACCCTTCACTAATTATACACATATTAATAAGGTTAAAGTATTCTTTTTGTATTGTCAATTAGGCCCGTGAAGAGTTTTAAGTTCGACTCACAATCCTTAGCTGTGCAACACTTTATTTCGCATCAAGTCGCAGAGCAAAAACTCTCCTCTTTAGTTTCTAAACTTCTGGCTCTGTGGCTCACCTTTCATTCCAGCACACGATGAGCCAGTTCACACCAGCCCACAGATAAACATTTCTAAGACAGGTCACAGCACCAAGGCCTGACTCACTGTCTGGGCCAGACCAGACAGATGGTTTCTCTGCTCTTCTGGGCAAAGGACTAAATTATACATTTACCAAGTTGTGGTCCATGCCAAACACTGTAGAGTTTGGGGGAATTTCAAGGGCAATTTCCTGTTAAAATCCTGTAAAGTGCCCTTCACTCTGATCATGCTCCTTCTGCTTTGGGCCACCAGCTGAGTGTCGTTAATCTTTTCATGCCCTACAAGCCTTCAAAAGCTAATATCCTGACTTTTAAATGCCTCAACTCTTTAAACTTCCTAGGGTCCACATATAAGCCAGAAGTAGTCGCTCAAAAATGTTAAGAAAAACCTCCCAAATCTATCCCAAATGTCACATGACCTGACAACGGAGATTCTCACACATTGGAAGATATAAACCACTGTACGATACAATAACCACAGCAGGTACAATCACTCATTTGTTCAAAATACAAATGGCAAACGGCAAATCTGAGCCTTTATGTCTCATAATTATCCACAGAGGAACCATATTCCAACAAACGCAGTCATAGACCAACAAAAACATATAATACAAACAAAAGAAATCATGCAAATCTGGTCCAAAACACATCAAAACATCAATCAATATCCACATATGGCTATTATTTAACAGGACCTGACTCTAATATCCCAGTTTTTATTTATAATATAAGCAAACACCAATTGCATGTTATTAAAATGAACCAAAGAACAACATTCAATTTACTCTATTATGAAATGTAGGTGAAAGTGGAAGTTTAAAGGGTTAAAATCACTTTTTGCAAATCTTAAAATTGCTCCAGTCTTGCTTTTTAGGAGGAAAAATATGTATTGATGAATTCATAAAACCAGTAGAGATCCAGTCACCCCAAGGAATTTATCAAAGCACAGTGAGCTGCTGTGCTCTGAGAAGAACATGTCTGTTAATACTTTTATATACACATATATGTATATATATATATGTATATATATATATGTATATATATATATATATATATATATATATATATATATGTATATATATATATATATATATATATATATATATATATATATATATATGTAGGAGACAATGTTATGACATCTACAGAATCATAAGATCGGTTCAAAGTAATAGATCTGATGGCTCTTTGGTGCCAATAGGTTTTAACCCTTTAACCCCTAATGCTTTAGTTTCAATATTCAGAAAAAAAAATAGGTTTTTTGTTCAAGGATCTGAAATATAAAGATAAACAGGTGTCAAAAAGCAGCTGATTTAGAAAAAAGAAAAAGCTAAAACTACTAGAACCAAATTACAATATTATTTATTTATTTATACTTCATTTTAGTTTCATTTAACTAATTTAAGTTATTTTGTAAATATTTATTCGTTTCTGTTAATTTTGTTCCTTATTTTGTTTTATATTTCTACATTTAATATTGTATTTTATAATTTTTCTTCCCATTTGTGCCATTTGTGTCTTATTTTGTTCATGTTATTATTTTTGTTGGTTTATTATACATTTTTGGCTGTTATTATCTATTTTGTTGCTTTTTTTACATTTTTGACTGGAACTGTTCAAGTTTCAGGGGTTAAAGGGTAAAATAGGTGATACATTGCATACATAATTATCTTACAAAATAATAATAATAATAATAATCTTTATTTGTATAGCACCTTTCATACAAACACTGTAGCCCAAAGTGCTTCACATTGATTAAAAATTACAAGGTGAAAAAATACATTACACAAAATAATCTAATTATAAATTTTCAATAAAGTGCTTCACATTGATTAACAAAATAAACTGATTATAAGTAAGAAATAAATCAATAAATAAGAAATAAAATTACAAGAGTACAAAATAAAGTGATTATAAAATTTCAATAAAGTGCTTCACATTGATTTTCAAAATAAACTGATTATAAATAAGAAATAAATCAATAAATAAGAAATAAAATTACAGATAAAATTTCATTTGATTACACAAAGAGTATACAGAATATAAAGAAATGGGTCACAGAATTGTGACTCCACTCTTTATCTCCCTTCAAAGGCTGATGAAAATAAGAATGTTTTTAATTTAGTTTTGAATATACTCAGTGAGCTGGCAAAATAATACATCTAAGCCCTTAAACCTACACACTGCACACAGGACATAAATAATAATTTTTCTGCACCATCTAGTGGTAATATGAAAAGTTTCAGATTGTGGTTCTTCACAACTGGAAGTGAAATAATTTCGGAAGCCTCTTTTCTGTCAGCATGCTTTGTTCTTGAACTGCTACTGTCCATATTTCCTCATTTATGCTGATTTACTTTTCTCTTCTTTTTTTTTGGGTGTAAATGAGTATTTTCTACAGTATTTTACTTTGAGAAGTCCATGGTCTTAACTCCTCGATTTGTTCCCTTGCAGGTGGCATTGTCAGAGGGTTAAAAAGACATCACAAAGCTATATCAGAACTTTAACATGTAACGTGGACAAACTCAAAGAAACAGAAGAAATGGATTAAACATACCAGTTGCCTAGTGAACCCTGGAAAAACAACGAGGGACGCAAAAGCTCTGTGAATGCATTATTCTTGCAATGTTGGGTTTCTCCAACCAAAGATATACAAGTGCCTGTATCTGTGGTGTAAATATTTGTAGGAACTCTGATATTCAGTGCAAACCTTTTTTTTTTTTGTTTTTTTGGCTGATTATTCTGCCTGCATCCCCTCGTGCCATGACCGAACATGCAGTACATGAAAACAGACGGCGCGATCCACGTAATTCCTGACCTTTTTTTTTTTTTTTTTGTTACCGTTCGTTCATTAGCTGCCCTTATTTCTGAAGCATAAGAAACATAAAGTCTTTTCACACCACAGAGAACTGGCTTCCTTAAACATTTAGCAGCTTTTATCACATACGAGTGTGTTTTTGCTGTAAATGTTAGGAATTTCTTATACTTTTTTTTGGGGGGGGGGGGGGGGGGGCTATTTTTTTAAATCTCCCATTTGGACAAAACACGATGTTGAGTCGCATGTTTTAGTGATCTAGAATATGCTTGAATACTGTTTGGGATTTTTGTTTGAGGACGACATGCTTGAATTTGTGATTAAATCTCGTCATTGTAGCCTCAACAGAATCTAAAATAAATACAGCACTTATTGAAGACCTCATAAAAGGAATTAATGAGGAATTGGACATTGTATGCAATTAGTTAAAAACATATGTTGTGCAATAATTTAATTGTCCTAGAACTAGGGGTGGAAATTGATAGGATTTTATTGATCCGAATGCTGTTAATTATTCTAATTATTGGTTTTGTTCACTATTGATTCATGCTCAATTTTATCCTCGTTAAGGAAAATAGGAAAAACACCTGCAATTTTCCTGCAATGTAAGTAATGTCATAATTACTAGTGTTTCTCCTGTTACATCAAATTATCGCTTAACCTGTTAAATCTAGGACTCCTCTCATCTTTCGGCTCAAAATGAAGCTACTATGACTCTTTTAGATCTTTTATGTATTTTTCTTACCAAAAATCTCTTCAAAATCGAGACTTGTGTTAAAATTGCAATGTGTTTTGGTGCATATCATTCAACCCCTACGGGAAAAAAAATACAAGTGATGTGACTTTGGAATACACAAATAATACATATGCCAGTTTAGTTAAAGGTAGGGTCGGAGATCTTGGAAAATGGATCCTGCAGTTATATTTTGAAAGTATACACACCCATGCCTCTTCGTCAGCCCACCCCTTCGAAACCACAACTTCAAAAATACATGAATGCGCTGATGTCTGGAGCGATCATGGTGGTTCACAAGCATTCATGAGAACTCAACGTCAATTATCCTAAATAACAAACCAGTAGTCAACATTTATCAGTTTGTGTCACATGAAGCTTAGCTAACAAAAGGTTTAGAAGCATGAAATAAACACCATGGGAAAACTAATGGATAAGGACAATAGTTTATGGTGTTACAGCAGCAGTTTACACACAGTGTTGGTAACTTAGTAAAACCTGCTGGAACATTATGTTTGGTCAATATCTGACATTTTCTGACGGACGGGATGAATACGATACCCATGAGTGATTAGTATGTCCAAATATTATATAATTATAACGGTATCATCTTACCTATCAGTAGAAGCATGGTCACCTTAGCATCGGTTTTTAGCCCCTTTTCCTTTTTCAGTTGACACCAGCGCTGGAAAGTCGTAGCGATTACCACCATTGTCCTGTTCTGTTCTTCGCTCAGCTTCCTCATGGCCGTAGCTTTTTCAAACACAGTTTTTACTTTGGTTTTGCTGCCATAGCTGTTTATGTGAACACGCAGAATGGGGAGGGAGGGGACTGATATTTGATGGACATATCAGCAAATCAATCATTGTAAAGATGATCAGTACAATGATTGGCCGAAGTTTTCCTCTGGTTCCGCCCTCTAGACTGGACTAAAATATTTTTTTTGGGGGGGGGTTTGCAAACATTCTATTTCAGTGTGTGATACGGGATTGTGAAGAGGTGTTCAAGCAATATGGTAAAAAACGGTTCCAAAAAAAGATCTCCCACCCCACCTTTAAATGGAGGCATATGATTACGATGTGGATCAGATGATTTTTTTTATTCTCCAGCCCTAATGAGGTCTGAAGAATTCCTTTGTGTTCGCAATGTCAACGAGCATGGACATGTGTATTTGGGTGATTGCATTCTACACATTAATGCAGAATACAAGGGAAATGAACAGCAGGGCCCTTCTGACTTATCAATATGGTTTAAAGCTAGAGTAAATTATTATGTAACACTTTATAATACCTACACACAATTGACTATGTATTAACCATTTATTACCCATTTATAAATGGGTTGTTCATTATGTATTAACCATTTGTTACCTATTTGTTAATGTCTTGTAAAGGTTCATACTAGTGTCTTCCAAAGATAAATGTAAAATTAGATTATTTTTAACCAACAGGTGCAGTGTTTGTATATCTGCTTTGCAGGTAAACAAACAAACAGTTGTAAACACTGCACCTGTTGGTTAAAAATAATCAAATTTTACATTTACACTAGTATGAACCTTTACAAGACATTAACAAATAGGTAATAAATGGTTAATACATAGTCAATTGTGTGTAGGTATTATAAAGTGTTACCAATTATTCTAATCCTAGTGTTTTGTTCTTATCCATTGGGTATCTCCTTGACTGTTTGCTTAAAAAAAAAGTTCTGCATAACCTTGGCTTGATAAATGGAGCTCCTGGGAACTAGAATATGAACAGCAGTCAATGGCAAGAAACAAATAATTTTATGATCCCACTTGAATTGTGCCACTGTTGACACACATGATGGTTGTCAGTTTTAAAAGCTAACTTTACAAGACAGTCCCTCTAGAATTTCTTGGGCCTTTTTTGAGATAGTTGAGTCCTAAAATGTCTGATGTTGCAAAAGTTTTTCCGAAAAATTGAGATGAAAGTTGCAGTGCTTTTTAGGTTTTTGTTGCAGGAGGAAGTGAAAATTGCGATAAATAGTTGCGATTTTCCTTTTTTGTAATCAAAATTAAGTCATATTTCAAATATTTAGTTACTGGAAAATTAATCAAAAGTCATTGTTATACGGTCCTTAAAACTACCTTTTACTGAGATGGCAAATAAACAATTACGAGGATTACAAAAATGCAACAATATTTTTTTTTCCCAAATTCACCTGTTGGTTCAAAGGTTAAAGTTCATATGACCTCACAAGACTACATTAAGTTATAAAACATAATATAAATGTCTCAGCTAGTCAAAAAATTATCACTACTGTGTAGTAGAGGCAGTTTCTTCTGACAAAAATAGAACAAAGACACTGAGATATTAAGACAAACTTTCAAATATGGCAAATAAAATATTACCCAGATGACAAAAATTAGCAAAAAAAAAAATACTACCCTTCCAAATGCACCTGTTGGTACTAGTGCATCATTTTAGTCGTCAAATGTGAACCGTTGACCTCACACATGTTGCTTCGTACTGTAAGGTAAATAGGAAAAGGTGGAAGGAGCAGCTCAAGACGTCGCAAATGATCGGTCACATTTTGTAGGAAAGTCGTGATTGGTTAAAATTGCAACATCGCGCTGAAGTTGCAAATCGCAACAACGCGAAATCCTGGAGGGTCTGACAACATATTGAAGTTGCAGTTATATGCAAAGATTATAGAGAGTTTGTGTTTTAAGTGCTTAATGAACTACATCTGTTGGTATAAACTAAAATGGCTGCCACTTTGGGATATTTTACTTTGGTTTTTAAGACTGAGGTAGAAGGTATGAAGAGGTGAAAGTCACTCGTCTGTTCATATTGAAGGTGGAACTTATGAACAGGTGATGGAAAGATGCCGTCACTTCCATGATTTTCACCTGTATAATCGTAATATTTAACAGTTTTACCATGAACTGATTTTTTTTTTTTTAACTTGTACAGTAGTCTTTGAAACTAAACAAACATCATATGTGCAAATGAGGGAATACATTGAAAGGATGAAAAAAATAACTTGTCTCTTGTCATTGACTGTGATGCATATAATATATAATATACAATTTAGCGAACGGAGGATGTGAAGGAGCACTGAACACCAGGGGTTTGATAAGGTTGTGTCACGCTGTGGAGTTTCTTACTCTACCTTTAAAAGGAAGTTCAGTGGGCTGCTTATAGTGCCGTGGCTCCTGTCAAACCGTTATTTAACAGTCTCACTTTTCTATCATTTTCTGCCTTTTGTCCCGTTTTTTGTGGCTTTCTCAGTCACCTGCCTTGTGTCTTTAATTTTCAGCCTGTCCTCGTACACTTTTAACTTGTGTGATGTTCAGTACATTTTCCACTACACCTGGATGAAGCAGAACATTCTCTTGCCTTACCTACGGTGGACTCACCTGCTTGAAAATATGCTGAGAGATCTTTTTTTTCTCATCATCTTTTAACTCATCAGCTCCTTGTTTTGTTTTGTTTAGTTTTTTCTTCTTCTTCTCAAGCCATTTTCCTTCATTCAGTTACTTCTCTGAACTCAAAACTTGTGATATTTGCCCATGTCTATCAGCCCTTTGAGTTATTTAGTTTGGGAATTACTTCAGTAAATCCATATCAAGTGTTTTGAGTTAGTGCACCTTTAGATTTCTTGCACATTTTGGATCATTTGCTTCTGTGAATTTTACTCGTCCATGATCACCTGTAAACATTATGATGTTTAGTTATCTTCCTAAAAATTCACTATAATTATAAATTGCTTTATAATTATATGTATATAATTATATTAATAAGTTGTATTTATGACTAAATCATTTATTTTTTATTATTTTGTAGTACAACAAAATGTACAAAAACTCACTTGGTGTGCACGTATGTGAGTTTGGGTAAAGTTTGGATGAATAAAGGCAGCATTAGACTCTTTTTCTTCCCACATTGAACAGATTTTCTTGTTTTGTGTACATTTTTGTCATTGCATTAATTGATTAGAAGTGGGCACTGGATTTATACGAGCTCACCTCTTCTGACTTCCTCCTGCAAAATTTGCACTTTTCCACTCGAATTGTAGTAACTCGTGTCCTTCTGAATCTGTCTCATCGTAGCTTTAACAAATTAATGTGTGTTCCTTCGATGGTTTAATTCGAAAACTGACTTTGACAATCATGTTTTCTAAATGTGTACATACTCGCCCCAACGTAACCAATATAAGATTTGCAATAAAAAAAAAATATTGATGTTCATGTCTGCTGCACTGATTCAAAAGTAAAATCTATTTAATGAGCTCATGAAAAACTTAAAATATTCAGTGCCCGAAGTATTAAATATATAACAAAAAAGAAAATGTGAAGCATGGAAATCCGTGTTTCATTCGATTTTCAAAATAAAACCAAAAATGAGACAACCAAACACAACTCTTCATTATTTGTTTCCAAAACCAAAATTAAAAAAAATGATAATTTCAATTTAACTTTTCGTGTTTAAATGAATAATACAAAAAATGGATAACGGCCGTTTTCCGTTTTATCAAATTTTGACCTGAAGGAAATTGCGCAAACCGGAAATGAATCTTAACAACCCCTAAAAACATGTCCACTGGACTTGAAGGTCATTATGATATGATTTGACACCAGTTTTCTCCGTCGTCATATCTACAGATCTTAGGGTGACCTTCTTAGTTTCCCCAAATAGGACGTAGTTTTCCGACTTTGTCATTGCGGGTCAAAGGTTATTTCCGGTTTACTCAATTTACTTTTGTGTCAAATTTAGATAAAACGGGAAACGGCTGTTATCCGTTTTTTTTCTATTCATTTAAACACAAAAATGGAAACTGAAAAACTCCATCATTATCCGTTTTTTTTAATTTAATTTTTGTTTTGAAAACAAATAAAGAAGAAACGACTTGTTTCATTGTCTTATTTTTGGTTTTATTTTGAAAAACGAATGATATACGGATTGATGAAAACAGTCTAAGTCTGCTTTTAATCTGTGTGATTATTTTTCAATAGCAATTACTGATACATTGTACTTACCTCCGTTATAAATTAGTTCCATAATTGATGTACCTGTTGAATGTATTTTTTTTATAAAGCAGCATAATCTAAATCTGAGATGCAACGTTCAGAATTCCAAGTGATTTTAGACTTTTTAGATTGATTTATTTTTTTTTCCGTTTGAAAGGCTTTACTTGAATCATGTTTCTGTTTCGAGTGGTATTCATATAAAGTTTATTTTTTAGTGGCAAAAAAACCCCGAATTCTTTGTCACATTATTGTATCAGACACATTTGTATATGTTTTGTTTGTGAATGACAGAAATATGTTGGGTTTTGATCCTAGTGGGTGTGATACCTAGTTTCTTTTTTTGTTTTTTTCATATTTTGATTGATAATAGGGCAAGTCTTCCTAATTCCGATGAGTATCATATTTGAGTGTGTATTTGTTGCTTTTGTTTGTCTTGTTTTTGTCTCCCATGCGCTCATGGTTGGATGTTTTGGTTTTATTTTTGGAAGATTTGGCAGCTCTAACTGGATGCTTGGGTAGATTTGGAATGTATGGGATCAAAAAATGTCAATAAATGTAAGAATTGGCACTTAAAGATATCTGGAAATCCATGGAATTGGCTCGCAATTGAAGCTAAATTTAAGTTAATTCCTCCTAAATTGTGCATTTTCTTTTACTTGTGAAATTTGGGATTTCATTTCCATCAGATAAGATGGATAATTTGATCCACTTGTAAATATTGTCATATTTTTGCAATTTATTGAAGTAACCTGATCATTACTTTTTCAGCTGTTTATTTGCAAGCGTAAATTAACTTAAAAAAAAATGTATGTAAAAACTGTTAATCAATCCTTTCTAATACTAAAAGATTTGCTTGTAATCCTTTAAAGGAAACCGCTCATAGTTTTGTATTTGCAGAAAAATGGAAGTGAAAAAAATCTGAAATATATGAAATTCAGTTCATTTACATGTAAGTTTAACATATACAGAAGCAAAAAAAAACAAATTTTCGTGATGACTTTTAAATAAAGTTTCTTAATAATTTTTCATTTATTATAGTGTTATCCTATGCATTTCACATATTTAATTAGCTAGTCACGTAGATGTTAATAAAACCGTCAAGTAAATTCAAAGCTTATTTTATCAGAACAGAAAAATTAATACGAATCAACCTTTTTAGCAAAATGTAGCATTGAACAGAACAGAAAAACAAGTGTCTAGAACAAATATCATTTGCCAAACTTTTATTGATGAGTCAATGCAGTAGAAATTAAGGTTTCTACATTCACTGCAGGGCCTCATAATGTCCAAAATGACGTCTAATGCCACTGAAAAGAAGATGAACTGCTTTCTACCTGAATTATTGAAGTATTCATAAGTGGTGTAGGTCTTAGATCTTGTCCAATTTTTCTGCATTTACAAACCTTCTCTGCAACTCTACATTCTTTCTCCAAACCTATTTCCAAATTGTCTAAAAGGAATATTTGATCCTATAGGGGTCTGGGGTATAGTTGAATAAAGGGAACCTGAAGATGTGAATGAAGCATGCCCTGTTTTTGCCAAACTGACATTAACAATGCCAGTGTCCTGCATTTATTTACCTGTTACTTCTGCCACCTTTTGTGATTTATGTCTTTGGTTAAATCTGCACCTCTGATTGCAAAATGCCTTAACATTGTCCTAATTTTCTTTTTTTCTTTTCTTATTTTTTACTGCACCGGCTTTACAGAAACAAATCCAGACACAATACTTATCACATCTGAGCTCACGTTACCATGCTTATTAGGTGTGCATTTAGGAGTTTTAAAGGAGCTGATGTTTACTGTTGTAGTTACCACACTACTCTAATATTTCAGTAAAGTCACAGCAGCCGTGTTCTTCTCAGTTGCTGCACCTTCCAGCGACTTTACATGAAGCTAAACACTCAAGTCTCCAATGTTATCCTTTCTGTCATGTTAGCAGCGCTTACAGGCAAGTATTAAGCCAACTCTGTGCCTTCTGCACTGGCAAGCTGCATCCTTCCTCCCTGTACATACAGTAGATAGAACTGTAGGTTTAATGTGGCTAGGATGTCATTAAAACCCTTCTCCTTTCCAGTGGAACTGCTGTAAATTAATTGAAATAAACTGTCTCTAAAGTTAACTCTTTGTTGTGTGTTGACTTACTTTTCTCTACCACTTAACACAGTGTTTTTCTACCTGTCTGGAATTTCTAGTAATAGATAAAAATATATTTGTATATATGTATATGTTTATTAATATTATTAGCATTTTTTATTTTTAAAAAAATGTTATCGTCATTTTTGTACTATGCACTCTATTGCTATAAGATGATTATAGCAAGAGAGGTTATTGGGGAAGTGAAAAAGGGGTATGATTAAATAAGTTTATGCTTCATCCTCCTCCTTCTCGGACATGTCATTGTGTATTATTATTATTATTATTATTATTGTTGTATTGATTATTGTTGCATTCTGCACATGTTCGAAATAAAGCATTCAAATCAAATCAAAAATAAAAAAAACTAGAGCACTCAGAGCACAGACCTCTGTGAAGCAGCACAAGTCTGCTAAGGTTTGGATCTGGATGTTCAGAACTTATTTATAAACTAGTGTTCTGTGTTCGCTAACAATTTATTTTATTGGTCATTAACAATCCCTTAGAGCAGGGGTGTTAAACTGCGGTCCTTGAGGGCCGGTGTCCTGCATGTTTTAGATGTTTCCCTCTTCCATTACACCTGGAGGCCATTGCATCATTATCAGTCTGATGAGGAGCTGATTATTAACTCTTTAAATGTCAGCGCTGATGCATTCTGAATGGATGATTTAGTTTAAATATTCAGAAAAATTCAACCATTTTCCTTTTAGTTTTGTGCATGGACAAGGTGCCAAAACGTTTTTTTTTTTTATTTAAACTTTTTTTTAAAGGCAAAATTCAAATTGCTGGGACCAAATTTCAATAGTAGTTTTCTTCTTTAGTAATTTTTTTCAAAATTCTCCACATTATTTGTCATTTTGTAAATATTTATTAGTTTTTGTTGCTCATTTTGTTTATTTTTCTACATTTTTTTTTTTTTATTGTAATATATTTCTTTGATTTTCTGCCATTTTGTGTCTTACTTTGCTCATGTTACCAATTATTTTGTTAGTTCTCAGGAGTTAAAGGGTTAAACTGAATCACATGGAAGAAGGAAATATCTAAAACATGCAGGACACCGGCCCTCGAGGACTGGAGTTTGACACCTGTGCCTTAGACTAAGAGGGTTTTTAAAAAATTCAAAGAAATATTCAATATTCGACCGCGTATGACGTCACTCTGATGTTATGGGACGTCGCACAATGATCACATGTTAGATCTAATGTTAAATATAAAGCACAAGATATTGTCAGATTTAAGAAAATTATGGAATATATTTGTCTGGTCCTATTGTGTTAGTTTCTTTCGGCAGTAAAACACTGTCGCATTTTGGAAATGGTGTTACCATGGAAAATCTGAAAAGTGACTTTTTTCTGAGTCTGAGGTTTTTACACAAACCATTGTCCTCCGTAATGCAGGGACAACTCCTCAGGAGGTCGTCCAGTTCCCTTGGGACAAATGTACGGTGGGGACAGAAGTGGTGGTTAATCGCCTTCATGACAAACCTCGTTCAGGACGTCCTTCCTTAACCTTTCTGATGATGCCTTTGGCTCCTGACGTGAAACAAGAAGGACGTCCTGACCGAGGTTTGTTGTGAAGGTGATCACCTTTCCTGTCCACAAGATTAGTAGAAATGTTCAGCTTTCTTACTTTCTGTCTGTCTGTTTGTCTGTCACTCTTTCTTTCACTCTTTCTGTCTGTCTGTCACTCTTTCTTTCACTCTTTCTGTCTGTCTGTCTGTCACTCTTTCTGTTTGTCTGTCTGTCTGTCACTCTTTCTGTCTGTCTGTCTGTCTGTCACTCTTTCTGTCTGTCTGTCACTCTTTCTTTCACTCTTTCTGTCTGTCTGTCTGTCACTCTTTCTGTTTGTCTGTCACTTTCTTTCACTCTTTCTGTCTGTCTGTCTGTCACTTTCTGTCTGTCTGTCACTCTTTCTTTCGCTCTTTCTGTCTGTCTGTCACTCTTTCTGTCTGTCTGTCTGTCACTTTCTGTCTGTCTGTCACTCTTTCTTTCGCTCTCTCACTGTCGTTTCCAAAAATTTGACATGAATAATATTATTTACAAAAAAAATAATGGTCCATATTTTGATGTTGAGCACTGATAGGGAGTCATATATATATATATAATTTTATATATATATATATATATATATATATATATATATATATATATATATATTCTGATATGGATCCATAACCTTGAAGTATAACTTAAAGTCAGTAATGTTTAGGTTTCTACAATCATCTTCTCATTCATTTTACATTGTATATGTAGCTTCCTTGGACCAATGTCAACAAAGTTACTTCGCAGTTGTGAGAAATTTAGATTTTTATCTAATTACTGTATTTATTTTTATCCATTTGCAGTTTGTCTTTGCTTTTAATGGTCCCTGTTTTAATGACGTATAAGATGAAAATGCTCAGAGATATTTATATAGTTATTATTGAGCACTGATAGGAGGTCATATATGGACGTAATAATTGATTTGAATTCTCCTCCAGTAAAATTACCACCCACTTTTATTGGGTAATTGATCTCCCGCATCCATACCACAGCACTAACATAAAACATAGAACGTGACCACTTCATAAATTTAAGTTATTGATTCTTTATGATTGCATTTTATCGCATCGTCGACGGGGATGAATGACCTGACACTGATTTAAAGTCGTGTAATTTCCTTGTGTGAAAAGCAAAGTAAAGAGCAGTGAAAACATGTACTGACACAAGCTGTTGACATGTAAATGAGATCATTTTAAAGTAGGCTTCAAATAGCTGCTCATCAGCATACATATTTTTATTTAGCATATTAGGTTATGCAATGTTTAATACATTTGTATCTATACGACAGAAAATGACATTCGTATACTGTCAAATCTTCATTCTAATCATCATGTACATTTATTAGTTTCATCCAAATTATTCCTGGCTTGTTTTGCTTTTTTATTTATGTTTTATTTGCTCTGAGGAATTTGATACTTCATTGAATGTCAGCATAATTTCTGATCAGCTGTAACTGTTATAAGAACATTGGGTTAAGATGAGATTCAACATTCAATGTGGTTAGAATTGAATAGAATAGAAGTACTTTATAGATCCCACAATTGGGAAATTGCTTTATGACAATTAGAATTTAAGGCATGATTTTGATTTTTGATTTTGACCTTTCTGCAAAATGCGAGCTTGACCTTTTACAAAATGTATATATGTGTCACTGCATGTAATATTATAATAATATATCCAGTATTGAATAAGTTATAGCGTGATATGTCTATGCTTGACACACACAGTGTTACAGAAGTAAATTTTGCGACATGTCACCTTTGACCTCCAGAGATCTAAAAAAAAACTATTGGTCATAGGTGATAATATCAATAATGAGAATTGTAGAAATTGTCATTCCGCATCATTTGGTACCAATCTGAAACTTCTGTGACCCTCCGTTCTTGAGTTATAATCAATCATGTGATTTTGACCTTTTATTTAATTGTGACCTTGACCTTTGACCTTTACTCAAATGGATCATTGCATCTGATGTGCATTAGCTATATGTATATGCCCATGTAATTTTATGATGATATCTCAAGTATTCATTGAGTTATAGCATGATATGTCTCTGCGGACACACACACACACACACACACACACACACACACACACACACACACACACACACACACACACACATTGATTACAATAATCTCTTCCATTAAATAGACTCTTAGATTAAATAGACAAATAGTGAGGTGCAAAATAAGGTAAGGTGCAGTGTCATACTAAAGTATCAATACAGAACAACTGAATAGTGCAAGTAAGGTAGTAAAAATGTAATGACATTATTATTACTATAAATAAATTTTTTTTATAAAAAATATCTAATCACAGTCGTTGAAAAACACTGCAGTGTCGTTCTTTGGAGTTCTGCTTGTATTTAGAAGCTCAGGAAAGATAATAAACAACTCTAAAGTGCAGTGTACAGAACATATGGTCCTCTGGCCTCAGTAAACAACCAGGAGCAACAACAGCAGCAGCAGTTCAGGCTGTTCAGAACACGATATTTAAGGACGAGCACAGGTTGAGATAGGTCACATGCTCAACAGTGTTCTATTTTCTGTAAAAAAAAAAATAAAAATGAAATCAGGGGTGAGTGGGAAAAAAAACCCTCCAACCATACATGACAGAATGATGACGTAGATTGCGATTTGAAGGACTATCCAAGCAGAGGCGAGAGGTTGAAAGTGCATACTCGTGTTTTTTCAGAAAGAGTGATCTGACTGCAAATGAACACAACATCATAGTGGTTTCTAGAAACTGTAGGAGCTGGAGAGGCACTAGAAAGGCTAGATTAGAGTCTGTCAGTCCTTCGTCTGATGATGAATGATGCCTCAGAGGAGATCAAAAATATGGATCCAAATGAGGAGTATAAAACCAGTGCACATGAATCTTCATAGATTGGCAACATACTTGTTTTGATGTGAAATAATAAAACAAACTAATAAAGACATTCATTTCACTATGAGGAATGGAACAAATTGTTGCCAGATGTGGCCAGTTTCAATGCCAAATCTGCCCTTTTTTTTTTTTTATTCAACAGGATTCTTCTGATGATCTTAGATTATTAATGTTGTATTGTTTTGGACAACAGAAAAAAAACATTATTGTCTTCTGTTATATTTCAATCAAAATGTATCACCAACTTTGTACCCAAGTAAAAAAAGACATTTGACATAAAGAGGCCCAAAAAGAGAAAGATATATAATAGCTCTATCATTATCATCAGAGGTGAAACCAGCATCAATTGTGGCTAAAATGTTTGGTAGGAACGCACATTTATTTTTTGTATAAATCTAAATTATTTTCCAATCTCTCTTCATAATAATATACATCATATAGAACAAAATGCCACTAAAATTAATACGCATTTGGACCATAGTATAGCAAACTATAACATGATTGAAAATAAATACATTTTAGTATTACAAACTAGATCACTCTGAGCGCACAGAAGCAGCACAGTTTACCAAGGTTTTGATCTCAATGTTTGTAACTTATTTATAAACTAGTGTTCAGTGTTCGCTAATGATTTATTTTATCGATCAATCCCTGACAGGGTTTTTAAAAAATTCAAAGAAATCCTCTGTCCGTTTTTGAGATATGGCCATTTTGATATTCGACCATGTATGATGTCACTCTGACATCATGCGATGTCACATGACGACCACATTTCACATGTTAGATCTGTGCTTTATTGTTCTCTCCTGTGAGACGATGTTATTGTGACTTGCGGCTCTATAAATAAAATTGAATTTAATCTAATTGTCAGATTTAACTAAACACATCAATAACCCTGCATTAAGGTGAAGGTCATTAGCCTAGGATCTAGACTCTCCCCAGCGGCCGCAAATGGTATTTGCTACGGGGAGAGTCTAGAAAGTCTAGGCGAATTTGTGGGCGGGATAACCGCTGTCTGTCAAATTTTCTCTTTACACAACGCCACGCTATTGGATGGGTAACCAGTCAGAGCCAACCAGTCAGAGCCAACCAATCAGAGCGATGAACATGGAGCAGGTCTAACCATTCCCGGTTCAGCCAGGATTCCGGACTCCCGTACACTATTTGGCACCGGCCGCTTCGGATCTCCTCCGGGTCGCCTTTGCCGAGTTGTGCTGCTCGTATTCCCAGTTTTTCGGCCTCTTGCAACTGGTCATCCATTAGGGCTAAAAGGGGTGACACAACGATCACCAGCAGGTTGTGCAGACCCATTCGTCGTCCCACTAGCGGAGCCAGCTGATATATCAAACTTTTGCCATACCCGGTGGGCAAAACTCCGACAACGTCCCTTTTTTCAAAAAACAGCTTAAGTGCCGTTTTCTGCTCCGCTCGCAGGGAAAACTGTAATTTTAAATCCCCTAGCGTTGCTGCCAAAGCCAGCTCGAATGGTTGTTCCTGGTGATGAGCCATGTTGTCTAGCAGCTAGCAACTGGTGTTACGGCAATGTGTGCTAGCTGCTACGTCTCTGCGACTACAACATTACGTGTTGTCATGAGGCAGGGCGGGCTCCAATCCCGCCCCTCGCGATTTGATTGGCCCGGTACATTTTGGATTTTCAGATCCGAGGCCGTCTAGTCTGTCTCCCGTAGCAAATACCATTTGCGGCCACTGGGGACAGACTAGATCCTAGGCTAGAAGGTCATACATTTTGCAAATATACCATTTGCTTGATGTCATGGAGTCTTTCGTTGTTATATCATCTGATGTCTGAAGGTAGGACAAAGTGAATGTAAAAAAAACATGTGATACTATCTTGTATAGATTCTGAGATATCACCACTTATATGTTTGAGCTGTTGACCTTCATTGTGACCTTGACCTTTGACCTTTATAGCTCAACATGTAATGGTTCCTTCCTTGACGCATTATCAATCATCTCTGAAAGTTTCATCAAAATCCATCCATAACTTTTTGAGTTATCTTGCTAACAAACAAACAAACAAACAAACACACACGCAGTAAAACTTAACCTCCCTCGCGGAAGTAATTTTTAAAAAAATGAATGTCCAAAATGTGTGATGTTAAATGGGGTCCCAAGCCAAAACAGATTGGAAACTACTGGTGTAAGGTAACATAAAAGGTGTTCTTCCTAATGACAAGCCCACAGAGGTGATGACCCCACTCTGCAGTTCCACAGAACCCGTTAGCGCCTTGAAATTAACTCATTGTTTTCCAGCCCACAACTCTTTTCCGCCTCATTTCCTACAGCAGGAGGGCAGCTGTTGGAGAAAAATAAAAACACGGGCCAAATAACCACACTGTACACCACCTGCTCAGCATCAAATAGCAATTATGATTCTCAGCTAATTACAGTATCAGCTAATTCAAGTACTTATTATCCAGAGGACTTAAATGGACAGGCAGTTCACTGATTATATCCACTGTCTTTCACAGCAGATGTATGTCCAGGCAAGAGAAAAACAACTGCTATGTTATTATTCATGAATGCACCCTATTTACAAGAGCTGGTCCAGTTCACACCTGTACCTGTGAGGGTCTAATGTCAAAACTGTACATAGATGTCCTATTAACCCATAATGACATTTGTGGCAATTTCCCAATCAACTTTACTCCATATTTAACCACCCTTAAGTGATTTATTATGGCTGATGGTAATATTATGTTCTTTAGAAGCCTTTAATAGCCTGTCTCTAGGCCCCCGCCTGTGTGGCCTATATGTAGAGCTCAGCTCAGTCCCCCTGAAGCCTTTAAATAGAGAGAGGTAATGAGGGACAAATAAGAAACAGGAGGAGAAAAGTAACAGAGAGATCATGACAAAAACAAGTCTCAACATTAGAAAGCTAATTCTACATATCATCAGATCACAAATACAAATCAGGATTATTAATCTGAATTTTTCATCATATCATACTCTACTATGTCTACTTTTCTGGCTGTTTTTTTTTTTTTTTACAGTGTAATTCCTTTTTCCTTTTGATGCCATCTTTCTCACTCCTTATATTCTTCTTGCTCTTTGCTGCTGTAACATTGTAAACTCCCCCCTGTGAGGGATTATTACATTTTATTTTACTTTAAAGCTGTTTTTTTATGTGGGTTTACCTATTTAAAATAATGATTGAATGGACGGGATGTCCTTGTGAAGATGATATATGAGGTGAACTGATCCAAGGGACTTAATTTTTCATTTATTATATAGATAGGAAACTAAACTACAGACTGTTTTGTGGAGAAGGGGTGAGATGAAATATGTTTTACTTCTTCCCACTCCTTTTCAAAAATACAAATGAAGTATTTTTTTTTTTTATTTCCATGTTTTTATTGTCTTTTTTTGTTTGCTTGTTTTCTTTTCTTGCTTGTCGGATTATGTGGGATTGTTGTATTTTGGTTTCCTCCTATTTGCAACATTGTTTTTATCGGTGTGTACATGTATGTATTTATTAATTTTTTTTTTAATCTATGCATTTGGCAGATGCTTTTTCCAATGCAGCTTGCAACACAAAGTAAGAACTCGACCTATCGAGAAGATTAAAATACAAGAATTAATTAAAAACAAAAAAAAGCTGTTGTACAATTAAAAGCAAGGAATACAATGCACAGCGATGGAGTAAAATACAAGAATAGATTAAAAAAAATATGTGCAAATAAAACAGATATGAGTACCAAGTAACATGATAAAAAAATGTGAATAAAATAAATAAATACATGCATGTAATATATATATATATATATATATATATATATATATATATATATATATATATATATATATATATATATGTAATAATGTAATATATTATTCTTTTATTTCCTATTGTCAGATCATAAGAAGCAGAACATTTCCCATTATTACCACTAGAGGGCAGAGTAAGTTGACAAATGATAACTAGCTTTGTATGCATGTCTTCTTCATTTTCCCCCTGCCAACTGGCCAAAGGGGTATTATAATCATTTTGTCGTCTGTCTGTCTGTCTGTCCATTCTGGCAGGGGAATGTTAGTGCACAGTACATTATGTTTAATAGATGATAAAACACAGCATGGAAACCCCCTTTATGAGCCAAACTGAGAATACTATGATACTGTTCTTCAATAAATCATAGTTTTATTTTCTGCCTAATGGCTCTGTTCCCTCTAAATCTGCAGGTTTATATGACCAGCATCAAAATAAAAAAAAATGCCTCTGTGTTTTGTCTTTCATTGTGAAGTGAGTCTGATCTGCCTTATACTACCAAGGGGATATCTTTGATTAAATATTGAGAGAAATAATTCAACTTATATTGGAATATGCAACATTTAAAAGCTGTGGATTTGGATGAATTCAACCTTAACCCAAAAAATGTCATCAATACCTGAATGAAAAAACCTCTGTCAGACGAACTGTGTCGAATTTTTAGGACGAATATGATGGTGTGACTTCAGATCATTGTTCAGTCTGTGTCAGACATGACACATATGCAAGACAGTAGAACTCCTGGTTCATTGTTCTAATAAAAATTGTTTCTCAAGGTTATTCCACAGACAGAATATCTATCTATCTATCTATCTATCTATCTATCTATCTATCTATCTATCTATCTATCTATCTATCTATCTATCTATCTATCTATCTATCTATCTATCTATCTATCTATCTATCTATCTATCTATCTATC
Source organism: Siphamia tubifer (assembly GCA_020466265.1). Lineage (NCBI taxonomy): Eukaryota > Metazoa > Chordata > Actinopteri > Kurtiformes > Apogonidae > Siphamia > Siphamia tubifer. Next base: position 11,500,911 of record CM035796.1, read on the forward strand.
TATCTATCTATCTATCTATCTACCTACCTACCTACCTACCTACCTACCTGTCTGTCTGTCTGTCTGTCTGTCTGTCTGTCTGTCTGTCTGTCTGTCTGTCTGTCTGTCTGTCTGTCTGTCTGTCTGTCTGTCTGTCTGTCTGTCTGTCTCTGTCTGTCTGTCTGTCAAATACATACAAACTGACATAATCTCATTAAGAAATTATCATCAACACATTACAGTCCTCAAACAGGATCAATCAGTGCTATTCAAGGTGAACTGTTTTTCTTATTGATAGACCAAGACCCTCACAATGACGTCAGGTTTCCTTGATAAAAACCTGTGATACAAATAAACTGACTTTCTGTACAGATATACTATGTGAAGACCAGGTGATGGAGGCAATTTTCAACAGGCGCTCAAGAATATTATTCAACTTATAATTCAAGGGCAGGGTTATTTCTTGGAGAAAAATCTGATGAACTTTCAAGGCCAAAAACTAATGAAGTTACTTACTGTGTGAGCCTGTTATACATCTAAAAGATTAAACTAAACGAAAATCATGTGGGGGGAAAAAGGTTTTACTTGGGTAGCTTTTGGTCATTTTTACTTGATTTTAAACAACATTCATCATAAATATTAATATTTGTACTCCAAGTTCATTCCAGGAAGTTCATTTTAAGGACACTAGATAGTCTTGACTTTTGCTGCTTGTATATTTAATTCCAATTTGTCATTAACAGAAGACCTCTCATCTCACCCTCCTCTATGGTGGCTGTAAAAATGTGTGAAGCTGATATTTTGAGTTTATTTACATATGTATTTATACTTTATTAACCAGAATCAGAATAGTTTTATTGTACCCTTGGGCAAATTCCAAAACCATGAATTTGCTTTGGAGTAAAATTTGTATTTTTTTTTTCAAAGGAGAACTGGCCAAAGCAGCACATAACTCAATACAGATTCATAAAATAAAGCATGACAAAGACATAGAACACATTAAAATAGTTGGGAAGACATAAAGGAAAGGAAATAAAAGATTAAGCCAAGCAGTTATTTACATTCAACCAGGGAGACAAAATCATTATGTTGCATGTTGTGAAGGTTCTGCCATAACCAGGGAGCAGAATAGAAGATAACGTTTACTGTCAAATTCCAAAGAACCTTGTTGGAAAACCTATTTAGAGGAGTGGAGGTTATAACAACTCATAAGAGGTAATAGAAAATAACACAAATAACATGGGAGTTTACCCCCTAATGTTTTGGTCATAAAAAAAGTAGCAATGATGTTGTCTCTTTGGAAACCATATCACAGAGTGCACAGTGATGGAGCGTGGATAATGTGGGATGTAAAAAGTACTATTATGATGGACACTACTGACCATAAAATGGACCTGCTCCTGTTGGAGAAATAAAAAGGTGATTTCAGGGTGATGAAAGCACAACTGCTTATTTCCACAGAGTTCTATAGTAACAAAGTCCTAATTAAAAACATGACCCCAGCTAACAATGGTTTTACAACCAGGTACACTGAATCCAAATCTCAAATGAGGATTTCTCCAGCATAGAGCCATACTTGTAAATATTAAGGTTAACCTGCTTTATTATCTCCATGGGGAAATCCAGTCTCTGCATTATACCCATCCCAATACACACACATATACCGCCCCTAGCATTAGCATTGGCCATGTTTGGGACCAACTATATAAATTCATTAGCATTGTGGTCAGGAATACAGACAGGATAATGGACCTGTACATACCAGTTTTTAACCCATAAAGACCAAAACATCCAACATCGACCAAAATCATCTACTGATCTAAAATGTTTAATACCTGGTAATCAACTAATCATATGAAAACACATCAAGAATTGATGGGACATTCAGTTTGTCATCTATTCATGTTCCTCAGGTATGAGGAGCCATGAGCTTTGTTGTTACCATGGAAATGCTGTCACCTTCTACAGTATTGATTCTTCAGAGATGGATCAATGGTAGTGGAGACAGTTGGTTTAGGTTCAGTTAATGATATATTTTGCTGAAAAAGTCCATTTTTTTCTTCCGTTTTCTATGTTTTAATGTAATAACCCTCAACTTTAATTTGAACTCTAATGAACGTCTACATGATCAGTAAATTAAATATAAGAAAACTAGGCAAGCACTCTGAGAGCCAAGTTATTTAGGATTAGTTCTATGACTTCATTTCAGTGGTCAAAATTCAGGTGAAGACATGATTAAAGTATATGAACAGTTGTTGCTTTCTCAATTAATTTCCTCCACTTGCACCTTTATTTTTTCTCCATCCGGTTTGGATAATGTAATCCAAGTTTGTATTTTTTGTTTGTTTTTTAACCAAATACCAAAGGGATTCTACCCAAATATGAATGTGATCATTGTTGGTTCCTACAGCAGGAAATGATTACAGCCTGCAAGTGCAAGACTAAATATGAAACTGTTTTCAACAAAGTATTAATTCTGCTTCTTGGGTTTATTCTTCATTGGATTTCATGTTTATACTAGCACATTGACCTGTGGGTTCTAGATCATCTGGTAACAGTTCATTCCTTTACCTGTATGATAAATTCAACTGGCATTTTCAGTTAAATAACCTCTCAATTGGCATGTCTCTTTTTGCACATGAAATTTGACACTTTGGCAATGTGGCCCTTTTATTTACCTGTTGCTAGGTAACCAACGTCAATGGCGATTCTATCAGGGTTTTTTCTGAACCAGGTGATAAGGCCGCAGCGCTCTCATGCTATGGGCGAGCGCCCTCTTGTAAATGTGCCGATTAAACTTCTAGTCACATAATCAAAACAGCGGATATTACTCCAAAAACGTTTTATTCATAGTAAATGAACCGTCAGACCGTGGAAAAACAACCCGAATTGCAGTTTTTCAAACCGAGCCGCCGTGTTGTTTAGTTATTTAGGTGCAACAGCTGCTCTCGCGAGATTTGGTATAGCTTAATAACACGTGCAGCGAGACTTCTGGAGACGCAATGACCCTTAACCTACCGGGGCGGGAACCTTTGATAGAACGTTTGCTAGTTGATTTCAGGCCATTTAACCTATTTCTCAGGCCATTTCAAAATGCCATGCCGCGCCACAAAATGGAAAAAGATAAAGAATACCTGAGTCGGAAGAAGGTAAACTTCTGCCCTTTTCTAACGCAAAGCGGATGTTGATGTTGGAATGACAAGTATATCGAGGGATCGGTCCATGCCACCGGGACCTCCGTGGTTTCCTTGATGGATGCGGCGAGTGCTGAGTGCTGTGACGGCGGCGGAGAGGTCGGGACGATCAAGGAGGAGACGATGGTTTATACACGGTCAGACAGTACAAAAATTACCGTGTGTGTGTGTGTGTGTGTGTGTGTGTGTGTGTGTGTGTGTGTGTGTGTGTGTGTGTGTGAGTGAGAGAAAAACAGTTTAACACAACAATACTAGAAGTCTAAATAAGATATTTCTCCTTATTGCAATAACAAAAGCTCAACAAACTGACCTGAGACTATGTGCCTCTTTCTGATGGGTTCTGGCTCTCAGAAGCAATTTATTCGTTTCCTATGGACATATTTATCAAAATGTCTTGATATTATTGGGGTCTTTCTACTTAGTATTTTGGAGCAGAAAATAAAGACCAGATGTCTATAATTTCTTTTCTCTGCCATTTCAACTGACCTGGTTGGCTGACAATTGGACACACGTGATACTGTCATTAGCATACACCCACCACAAAATGAAAATAAAGCTAATATGCGTTGTTATTCAAGATTTATTTTCCCCAAAGCAGCTGAACAATGTTTTGTGACAAGTTTTTTTTTAAAACAATGTTTGTCTTTTAAATAAATTAGATATCTGTAAAACGGAACATCTAGGCCCGAGTCATGGTGATAACTACTAGCCTACAATAAATAATGAAAAAAAAAAAAAGAAGCTGGCATCAAAGTATGCTTTTCAAAATATGGACAGCCTGTTAGTGATCAGAAGCCAGGCTATTAGCTTACCGGTGGTCTGATTTCAAAACAAAAAAGAGAGGAGGTTGATTTCAGACAAAGCAGGAGAAATGTCACTTTCATGCTACAACCTTAAGCATGTAGGACAAGCAGTGTGATCAATGACTTGCTGGTTCTGACATTAATGTAATTTCACAATACCCTCTGGGACCCTTCCACAACCAGTCCGTTTTCAAAGGAGGGGCTTTATCTAAAAAAATCGTTGCATGTGATGAAATATGTCCGTCATCTTGCCTGATGCTTCAGCCACTCACGTTGAACTCAAGCTGTGACTCAGAGCGACAGCAGGATGCCCCCTCTCCCGCTTGGTTGCTTCTTTCCATCCCTCATACAAATTTTTGGGAAAAATCTGGAAAACCCCCTGATTCTATGTTTCTGGGCATAACAACATGATTGGCCATTGTATTCTAATATATCCCAAAATACTGGTTATATCAATTTGTTTTCACTACTCTCAACCTCGACCAAAAATACACAGGTATTTTTACATCAGCTCTTTCTGGATTTCATGTGATGCTTGACACACAGACATAGTCCATTTCCCTTTTATAATATAAAATACTGTATACAAGCACATTTCACAAACAACAATGTATATTTTCTTCAAATAGGGCATACCCACTGAAGGCTTATGTTTTTACATGTTTGTATAACTCAGAATCCTGATGTGCCTGAGCAATTTCACAGAATCAGCATTTGCTGTGTAGTCAGGAATGAATATTTTCCCTTAAGTAGCAGATAAAAAGCTTTTCTTGCCCAGATGCAGCAATTAAATCCTCCTAAATCCCCCTAAAATGTACACACTAGACATTTGTCTAATTTTCTAAGTAAGTAGGCAATTTAGTCGATTACAATTAAATAATTTGGCTGTCATTTAGGCTCTCGTCTTCCTGACGTCTGCTCTATCCTGTGATAAATAAATCACTACTGTTTAGACTGCAGCACTGATCAGCTTCTTCAATTACTCAGGTTTCCCCTATGCAGTTCTATCAATAAAGTGAGCAAACAATTTCTATTTACTTGTCCTTTAATTTCTTACCCATCATGGATCAGAGGCAGTATTAAAAAACCCCACATCTTGTCATGTTGCCTGTTTCTTCCATCTACTGTACAGGCCTTCTGTTGAAGTATATGTTAGATATGTTCGATCACTTGGCTCCTGTGTGTGATATTTGTAATGCATGAGCTACCCAGAGTTCCTCACTTGCTATGTGTGAAATCAATAGGGCACCATTGTGTATTGACAGAAAAAGGAGTCACTTGGCTGCTCTAAGGCCACCGATTTCTCTCTTTGACATGAAACCACATAAACTGGTGGTGAGTAATGAACAAATTTACACTGCACTGTTTGTGCTATTTTTTTTTTTTTACAGCCTTCTTTCAGGAACCCAAGCTCTAGCAGTTATTACATTGTTTTCAGCTCTCATGTTTCTCTGCAAAAGAAACAGATTGGGGTGGGGTCTATACAATTTTTACTGTTACAAAGCAGAAGTACTTTCTACAATTTTTGATTTTTGTATTTTTGTTGTTGTTGTCATTTTCCAGTTATTTTATGAATCGATTTCCTTTTTCAAACAAGATGACGGATAAATCTGACGTGTCCTGAATGGATGGTTTAGTTTAAAAATTCAGAATAATAAAAAAAAAAATTTTTAGAAAAAGAAAAAGCCCAAACTAAAACTACTGGAATGAAATTACAACACTAGTCATTTATTCCTTTGTTTTTAAACTTGTTTTTTCTTTAAATTCTTTTTGTGTTAATTTTTTTAATATTTATTAGTTTCTGTTGATGTTGCTCATTTTTGTTAATTTCTTCGTACATATTGTTTGTTTTATTTTCTTAAATTGTGTTCTGTTAGTGTCTTACTTTCTTCATGTTGCATATTATTTTAAGTTTATTATTCATTTTTTGTTCATTTGACTGATCACTTTGGCAGTTTTTGTTCATTTTGTGGCATACTTTATATATTTTTTTTACTATGGAATTGTTTAACTCTCAGGAGTTAAAGGGTTAACCCATAAAGACCCAGTACTACGTTTTTTTGGCAGTCCTCAAATGAATTTTTCTCTCTATGTACCATTTCTTAACCTATAAAGTTGACCTTGACCTTTGACCGTTACTCAAATAGATCATTGCATTCGATGCGCATTAGCTATTTGTATATGTCCATGTAATTGCATGGTGATATAACAAGTATTCATTGAGTTATAGCATGATATGTCGCTCCGGACACTCACTCACTCACACACACACACACACTGATTACAATAATGTCTCCGAACCAATGTTTGGTGAGATTAATAAACAATGATAAATCACTCAAGAAATGGGTAATATATAGAGGAAAAACCCATTAAAAAAATTAGTTATTCAATCTGTCCCATATTTATTCAATCTGTCATCTTTGAGTTAAGTTATTTATCATAATTTATTATAATATCGTCGTCTGCTTTATTTAGCCTTTTTTTAGTGAAAATCAGGCATTTTCCTGTATTGAATTATTGATTGTGTAGATTTTCATATGAATGCTCACACTAAAGTCGAGGGTTATTATATCACAAACATATCTATTACAGCAAAGATAGAACTGAATGTAAAAACAATTGTTTCCATCCATTGATCCAACTCCATGGGTGTTACTGGTTAATCTACAATGTAGAAGATGACCGTGTTTCCATAGTAACTATGGAGCCTCTGAATGTTCAAATGGGTCATATCTGATGATCACGAAACGGCAACAAACTGTATGTTATATTAGTTATTCACATGTATTGATAAAGTTAATGGAACAACAGGTATTAAACAGTTTACACCAGTATGGATTTGGTCGAAAGGAGATGTTTGGGTCTTGTCTTTTTTTTTTTTTTTTTCCCCTTACACATAGATTAAAGACTTTGCGTGAAAATATCTTTGCCTTATGTAAATGTTTATGACCCTGATGACATTTGATTTGATAGAAGTTTGCTCATTCTGTTTTTCATAGTGAAGCCCAAACTAAAGGCAGAGTTTCACATGTCAGTACGGGCCATTATGAACCAGCATATTTGAAAAGGTCACTTACCCTTGACTCGCTCATTTACATTGAATTCCTTAGCGGCAGCAGCGGCAGCAGAGCCTCTTTGGAGCACTTGTCAGGGGACCATTAATCAGATTTTCTGCGGACATGGCATACAATTTGGCAGAAATTGTTTAGATTTCTGAATAACAACTGAGTCAACGGTGACTGCTTTAGGAGTCCACTGTGTACAAAGCTAGTTGTTAGTGTCCAAAACATAGCTAATGGTTTGAAGCAGGGGGAAGTCAGTACAGTAGCTGTGGAGGAAGTTAGTTAGGAAAGTCTGATACCGCTTCTGTCTCTGCAGATACTTTCTTCTTAATGATCATGGACCCATCTGTTTAAAAGGAGACAGCCGCTAATTCACTCCAAACACCCAGAGACAGGAAAGTGGACTGAGCACAAGGTAATGCTTTAAACTCGCACATTTTCTTTTCTTTCTTTCCCCCCCAAGAAGAATGACTCCTTGGAACTAAAAATCTCTATTTCACTGAAAGGTTTAGAATTAATTCCCTTTCAGCCATATATTTCTATAGCATTCACAGTTGGAAATGGCAGAATATTGAAAGGCTATTATATGATGGAAGGAAGTAGTATTTATGATGATGGTACTTATATAAAATCCACACTCACTCTGATTCTCAGTAATAAATCTTAACAAATACACTGAACATACTGAAGCTTTTCATGCAAAGGATTCTTAACTGATGAGAGGTGGAACAAAGACCCTTATATAAAATTGTTTTACCTATTAAACAAAGTCTAGAATAACATGTAGGGTGGTCTAGTGTTATACCAGGGTTCCTGTGGATCGTTGAAAAATCTTAAAAGGCATTTAATTCATTGTTCTAAAAATAATGGCTTAATTTGCATTAAAATGTCTTAACAATTTGGACACATAAGTAAGATTCATGTTAATTTGAAATAAAAAGTATTTGGTAACTGTTAGGCTGTCTATATTACAAAAATAATTTAGGGTGAAAAAATGAGGAGAAAAAAAACCCCCAACTGTTTTTTCATGCCTCGAGAGAGGAAAAAAATCTGCACTAAGGTTGTCATATTTCATGCACCATCGGCTTAACATTATCATGAGGAGAAAAAAAAAAGAATCCAATGACTTCTTCAAGTCTCGAAGCGTTGAACATTTCCAAACACTGGGCTCAGCTGGTTCCACCTTCAGTTTTGTCTTGAGCGAGTGAAACACATCCTTGATCTGCTTGCAATCTGGGGATTTGCTGTATGTTTTTGGTCATTGTGAACCACTGCTCAATCAACTTTCTTGTAATTGGCTGAATCTGAGCAGAAATTGTTTCCCTTTACAATTCAGAAGGAATCTGGCTGCTTCTGTCTTCTGTCACATCATCAATTAACACCATCAACATCATCATCAAAAGGGCCTCAGTGGAAGTGGAAGCTATGCATGTTCATGCCGTGAAGATGTCTTCACCATATTTCACAGAAAATGTGATGTTAGACAGTTTGTCTTCCTGAGATGTGTGGGAATGTGGGAGAACAGATAATGGTAGATATGTCTGAGTTTGAGGGGAGTCATGTGATGTGATGCGAGACAAGGCTGTCTGAAAGTGTGCTCTGTGGGCTCTGCCTCATTTATCATTAAAATACATTTTCAGACCAATTATTTGCACTTTAATAATAATAAGCAAAGGATAATGTATTGCCCACTTTGTTGTCGGGGTGTTGTTCCGCCCCAAAGGGAAATATGTTTCGATAGTCATGCGTGGGCAATACATTATCCCACTTATTCTACGGGTAATTACAGCTTATTATTACTGCTGCTACGCTAACAGGGAAAAAATACCCGTTACAACGTAGCGAATATTTACCTTCAAAGTGGCCGAACCACCCGCAGAGTGATATGGTATCGTGAATCTGAAGTGACAAAACTTGTTGCCATTAGCAGCGGGTGTTAATGGCGCAGTGGGCGGTAATCGAAAAAAATCCACCCGCAGAACACTGGGAATGTCAATTCAAAGTGAATGGGAGCTGTCACAACGTTCTAGAGGGCCATGGAATAATAAACTTTATTTATATAGCACTTTTCAAGAGTATACAAGTTACAAGGTGCTTTGCAAAAGGAATAGAGGCAAAAACACATAAAACAGTATAAAAGGCATAAAACATACAGCAAAAGCAGAAAACATAAAAACAGACTCAGACCTACAATGATAAAAAAGCACCTCAAAGGCAAATCTAAACAGATGGGTCTTTAGCTGCTTTTTAAACATGTCAACAGTGTCCACAGATCTTACATTTTGTGGGAGAGAGTTCCACAGAGTAGGTGCCACAATCTCAAAAGCGCAGTCTTCTCTGGATTTAAGCCTAGAATGAGGAATCACCAGCAGGCCCTGATCAGAGGACCTCAGAGACCTGCTGGTGACATTAGGCTGCAGCATATCTATGCTGTAGGCCAGAGCCTGACCAAGCAGAGCTCTGTAAGGAACTACAACAACTTTAAACTGGATTCTATATTTGATAGGTAGCCATTGGAGAGCAGTGAAAATAGGGGTGACATCTGACCTGTTGGGAGACCTGGTCAACAGCCTGGCAGCAGCATTTGTCCGGGATTAAAATATGTCAAACGTCGAAGCAGCAAGGTGATATTAAGAAGCATTTATTTTCGCAAGGTCAGGATGGGCAAGGTAATCATGGAGGAGCCATTGCTAAATCTCCCGAAAAGTAGCAGCAGGGCGTGGACATAAGCAATGATATCACCATTGTTGAAAACTTTGAGTGAGTTGGAGGAATTGTCAGAAATTCGTCGACAGAAGATATGTCTGACTTTTGGTTATTGCCTCATAACAAAATGCATTACTACAGTGTTAAAATACACCATCTGCTTTTGTCATGGCTACCACCTAAACTCCAAGTCCTAGATGTATGATGATCTGGGCTGGAAATATTTATTCTCTTCAGCCTCAATCTCCAGTAAGTATGTTACTGCATTTCTGGTAATGGAGTGGCTCAACGCCAAGTTGAAGGGAAATGACAGCAGCTTTATGGACACGTGGAGGCCTTTGATAAACCACGTACAGGAGATGCAATGTCATCCAACAAGGAAAGGACACTTTGGATTAGAAGGCTCCAGATTAATTTACCTGTACAAAGCAGAAACTGAACAGAGACGGTGAAAGTACTCGCATTCTGTATTTGAGTAGAAGTACACCTACTTGTGCGAAAGAATATTCTGATAAAAGTAGAAGTTTAATTCAAAATAGTCTTCACACAACTACATTGCCAGGAACCAGTTTGCAGTGAGCCAAAATTATAATAACACAATAATCCTATTATTATTAGTGCTTGGATTTTCCCACTGTTATGGCCGATTTATGATTTCAATTGATTTTCAAAGATTCGCACTGAGGTCTGGACTCTGATGGCCAATTCATGCACTGGAAATTTTTTTATCTTGCATGTAGTGTATTTTTGTCATTTGTCGTCGAAATATCTCATCACACATCACTCTTACAAGATAATTTTCACTTGTTCCACTGGCAAGTTTTTTCACTGTAATTAAACAAACAAAAAAATCTTGAAACAAGATTGTCAAGGTCTATTCAGTCCCTCCAGTATTTTCGGGCCTTTTTTGAGATTGTTTCGTTCTAAAATGTCTGTTGCATGAGCTTCCTGAAAAGTTGTGATGAAAGTTTTTTTTAGACTTTTGTTCTGGGAGGAAGTGAAAGTTGTGAAAAATAGTTGCGACTTTTCCTTTTTGTAATCAAATTAAGTAATATTTCAAATATTTAGTTACTGGAAAATTAATTCAAAGTCATTGTGATATGGTCCTTAAAACTACCTATAACCGAGATGGTAAATAACCGATTACGAGGATTACAAAAATGCACCAAAATATAGATATTTTTCCTAATGCACCTGTTGGTTCAAAGGTTAAAGTTCATATGACCTCACAACACTACATGAAGTTATAAAACATTATATAAATGTGTCAGCCAGTAACAAAAAACCCAAAAGATTATCACTACTGTGTAGTAGAGGCAGTTTCTTCTGACAAAAATAGAACAAAGACACAGAGATATTAAGACAACCTTTCAAATATGGCAAATAAAATATTACCTGGATGACAAAAATGCAGCAAAAAAGTACTCTTCCAAATGCATGTGTAGGTACTAGTGTATCATTTTAGTCATCAAATGCGAACTGCTGGCTGTCTACATGTTGCTTTGTACTCTAAGGTAAACCAGAAAAGGCAGAAAGAGCAGCTCAAGATGTCGCAAATGATTGGTAACATTTTGCGGGAAAGTCACGGTGATTGGTTAAAATTGCAAGATCACGCTGAATTCACGGCTGAATTTGTGTCGCAACATTGCGCAATCCTGGAGGGTCTGTCTATTGTCTAAAAATAAGTTCTTCTCCTGAATTTCACTGAAAAGCTACTCTGCAGTTGATTATGTCTTATTTTAAGTGATATTTTTGACTAGAAATGGGGAAAAAAATATACACTTGGTAAGATTTTAGATTTTTTCAGTGTGTGGGAAAATGTCTTAATGCTCATTGAACTACAAGCCTGATGAATGTGTTGCATCCTGACATCTTCCAATCAATGTGCTCCAGCAAAGTGACTATTTAAGACATAAGAAAGCACTCACTGCTTCAGTACGGTTAAAAGCTGCAGCTAAAGCATTTTAATCATTGCAGTAATTAACTAATGGAGGGGTCTTAACTTTTTGCTGAGCTAAATCCAGACAGGTGTTTATTTAAATTAAATTCAATTAAAATGAATTAAATTAAATTGCATTTTTGGGCTAGGCAGTGCATATACAGTTTTCCAAGATCTCCTACCCTACCTTTTAAGGAGTTGTTTTTTTTTTTGTTTGTTTTTTTTTATCTGTGTATTAAATCTGCTATAAAAGACACCAAAACAATTAGTTACTGTACCATCCAATTTCCATTCTGTTCATTTTAACACTTTTGGTGTGGGCTTTTTTTTGTTTTAATACTAATCAGAAAAGTGAAATCCATTGTGTTTGGGTCAAAGTAAACTCATATGTTACTGTGTTTGGGTCAGTGTGGATACACTATTCATGTGTGTGTGTGTGTGTGTGTCTGCTTTCTTATGGACATAAATGTTGACTGTTCTGGAAGATTATAAGAAGGATATTGAACAGTTACAAAGTGAAAAGTGTTTGTGGTCTACTTTTGCAAAACATTAAATTCTGGAGTGTTTTGTTTTTTTCCCACTTGAAGAGACCCTTATGAGGATGAAGGGAACACTGATGACGAGGTTTAGCTCGCGCATTATAAATGCAAACAACACAAACACAGTGATTTACTCCCATTTTTAATTGGGTTAAATTAAGGATGTATAACTCCTCCTTTGTTTTAATAGACCTATTTCTCCCAAGTTTTGGAGTTTCTTTAAATTTATGTCATCTCATTTTAAATGTCACCCAAACTAAAGAACTCATTTTTGACAACCATAAAAAAACCCCACTCCTCATGAACCCATATACATAGACAATCAGCCGGTGGACATTTTGGACCGCTTCAAATACTTTGGGATCACACTGGACAAGAAACTAAACTTCAATCAACACACCTCAGACATCATTAAACGTTGCCAGCAGAGAACCCACATCACTGTCCGTCAAATCACCCCTTTTGCTTCTTCTGTACCGTAGTATCATCAAATCTATTCTTCTTTACAGTGTAGTCTGTTACTTCACCATGTCGCCCCTCAATAATAAAAACAAATTAGTCACTCACACCTGCTTAAAAAATAATTGGCCTTTCAACCCCAAGTCTGTCGGCCCTCATTAATTCCACAATTATCCGCAAGTCACTGCACATAGCCCGTCACCCCCAGCAACCACTACATTCATACTTTACGCTTTTCTCCTCTGGTCATTGGTTCAGATGACTGCCCTGCAGAACAACCCGCTTCTGCAAAAGCTTTGTCCCTTCTGCCATCACAACAGTGGCCAACAGGGACAAATGCACTGCAAACACAAAAAAGGTGCACAACCAAAAACGCAAACGCATAAAACGCATTCAACAGAAGCGTTGTGTGTTTTACCAGTTTTCATTTTTGTGTTTAAATGAATAATAGAAACACGGCCATTTCCCGTTTTATCCAATTTTAATCTGAAGTGAATTGAGTAAACTAGAAAGGAATCTTAACAACCAAAAGAAACATGGCACCGAACATGAAGATCATCATGGTATGTGATGTGACACCAGTTTTCTCTGTGGTCATAGCTTCAGATCTTAGGGTGACCCTCCTAGTTTCCTTAAATAGGATTTAGATTTCCATCTTTGTCACTGCAGGTCAAAGGTCATTTCCAGTTTACTCAACTTGCTTCAGGTCAAAATTGGATAAAACGGAAAATGGCCGTTGTCCATTTTTTCCATTATTCATTTAAACATAAAAAGGAAAACTTTTTCGTTTTGGTTTTTAGAAACAAATGGTTACGAAACAAGTGTTTTTTATGTTGTCTAATTGTTTTATTTTGAAAAACGAATGATACACGGATTATGGACCCCTACTCTTATCTTATTTGAGAGACACATGCATATTCAGCAATATTCAGCAAAGTAGGTCATTTAATGGGGAACATTCATTTTGAACAAAATAAATATACAGATGTACAAATCTTAGTGTGAAAATCTTAGTGGTGATCAAACTTGACTAAGAGTGGATTGAATACATGCAATTTTCAGATTTGGAAAATCTACCCTAACCTATATACCCATGTAAGTTAAAGTCTTATAAACCTTGAGTGCAGCAATAGATGAAAAAAACAATAAGATGATTCATCATTAGCTACCTTTAGTGCCAACTTCACAAGAAAATGACCTGTTGTTATTTAGGTTGGTTATTTTTATTATTTAGTAATTATAGTAGTTATTCAGAGAGAAAACAGTTGGCTGGTGCCTTATCTATCATGGAATGGCCTGCCCTGTCTTCTGACCTAAATCTGAACTGCTCAAGGATGAACTGGATTGCAAGGTCACAATGAAATGTACAATGACCTAAAAATACCTTTGGTGAGTTTTACAAGAGCCATGGAGACATATTTCAAGTAAATATTTGGAGACGTTGTCCAGGTGTCTGGTATAATGTGTATGTTCTACTAGAGCTGATGTGATCTGGACATGTTCATTCAGTTTTTGTTTTATTTTATCAGTACATTTATAAGATCACATTTTTTTTATCTCGCCCAACATTGCCTTAGAGAGATTATTGTAATCTATGTGTGTGTGTGTGTATGTGTGTATGTCTGCAGAGACATATCATGCTATGACTCAATGAAACTCAATGAAATAACATGGGCATATACATATAGCTAAAGCACATCAGATGCAGTTATAACTCAAGAACGGAGGGTCACAGAACTTTCAGATTGGTACCAAACGATGCAGAATGAATATTTCTACAATTCTCCTAACTGGTGTTGTCACCTTCAATCAACAGTTTTTGAGATATCTGGAGGTCAAAGGTGACATGTTCCAAAATTAACTTCTGTAACACTGTGACATATGACGCTGTAACTTAATCAGTACTGGATATATGATCATAATATTACACATACTGTTGCATATATACATATAATTAAATTAGCAATATTGCAAAAGGTCAAGGTTGCATTTAGGAGAAAGGTCAAAATCACATTATTGGCTCTAATTCAATAATAAGTTGTCATAGAAACTTGAGATTGGCACAAAATAGGGACGAGATTAGGCATTCTCTGAATACTTGTTGATAAGGTCCCCCTTCGAGGGAGAGGGGCATTAGTGTGTTAGTCTGTTGGTCAGTCTGTCTGTTTATGTATAAGCAGTTTTATGTAAAATCTACTGGACCAAATTCCATGAAATTTTCAGGAAAGGTGCAAAGTGGTCCAGAATAGATCCCATAATAATTTGGTGAATGTAGTTCACAGAGCAACGTCACAATAAGAGATAGGACAAATCAAGTGAAATGTATGTAAGGGGAGCAGGGTTTGCTGTATTGGGCACCACTTGTCTCCACCAAGGAGGTATTACATTTGGGTCCATCTGTCTGTTTGTTTGTTTGTCTGACTGTCAGCAGGATTACGCTAAAAGTTCTGAACGGATTTTGATGAAACTATCAGGAATGATAGATAATGGGTCAAGGAAGAACCTACGAGATTTTGAGTAATGAAGGTCAAAGGTCAAGGTCACACAATAGGTTAAAAGCTAAAACACATCAATGGTACCTGTAATATCTCAGGATTCAGACAAGATAGAATCTTGTTTTTTTGGGGTTTTTTTGCATTCACATCGTCTCACCTTCAGACATCAAATGGGTCAAAATGTAAGATGATTGGAATTATAAGATAACTAATCTGATTTCCAAAACCATTTCTTCTTAAATGTCCCATATCATGCAAATGTACCTCTACATCACAGGTGTCAAACTCCAGTCCTCGAGGGCCGGTGTCCTGCATGTTTTAGATATTTCCTTCTTCCATGTGATTCAGTTTAACCCTTTAACTCCTGAGAACTAACAAAATAATTGGTAACATGAGCAAAGTAAGACACAAATGGCAGAAAATCAAAGAAAAATCTACAATAAAAAAACCCAAAATGTAGATAAACAAAATGAGCAACAAAAACTAAGAAATATTTACAAAATGACAAATGATGTTAAAAATTGTGAAAAAAAAAATACTCAAGAAGAAAACTACAATTGAAATTTGGTCCCAGCAATTTTAATTTTGCCTTTAAAAAATGTTTAAATAAAATAAAAACTAAATCATCCATTCAGAATGCATCAGCACTGACACGTAAAGAGTTAATAATCAGCTCCTCATCAGACTGATAATGATGCAATGGCCTCCAGGTGTAATGGAAGAGGGAAACATCTAAAACATGCAGGACACCGGCCCTCGAGGACCGGAGTTTGACACCCCTGCTCTACATCATAAATTGAAGTCTCATTAGAACATGGTGCACAAAATAATATACCTGCCTTTCTGGTCTGTTCACTTTTGTATCACAGTGTTTGCCGTATTCTCTATTAGGATTGTTTTCATCTCAGTCAACGAAATTACATTTTCACTGCTTGATTTAGTTTCATTTTAAAAAATCACTCCGTTTTCCACTACCATAAACAATAACTACTAACATTGTGTAGAGTTGTGAGGTCGATACAGATTTACTTGGTCTCATTAGCAGTGAACGTCCTTGTTTTGCTGCTGAATGAGTGCAGTCAGCTCAGAGTAGTGAAGGTGGTAATTTTGGCAGATGAAAGTGTGTTTTCCCTATTTGGTAATTTCATGTTGTACTACGTTATTAAATAGTTGAGTGGAGACAAATTGGACAATGCAGTGCAATTCTAGTGTTTGGATCGAATTGTCTTTATAGTGATTGATTTTGGCCAACATTCGTGTTTTGCAAAAGAAATATATTAAATGTTTTTTCATATTCAGATTTTGAGTAATGTATGTTGTTTATCTAAAGAAATTATGACTGCAAAACCTGTCAAAATTTTTTTTTTTGTTAATTATAAAACCTCAGTGTAACAAATTAGGCCATAACAGAGATAATTAATGGAGTCACTGTGTTAACATTATTGTGAGGTTTTTTTTTGTTTGTTTTTTTAGTCGAATTAATATCTATCACAGCCAACGCTGAACAGGATGCAGAAATAAGGATGTAATAATATGAGAAATATTTTCTTTTAATAGCATTGAATACATTCATCCATTAAGTGTTTTGCACCCATAGATTCTGATTTTAATTAACACTGTAAAGATTTGTAGAAGAACTTCGCATCTCCTGTCTGATATTACAGACATTATTGACTTTTATTTTTGAGAGAAGGCAACAAACTCCAGGACTTGTAACTTATTGGAGCAAAAAGAAGACTGTGACAAAACACGATGTATCAGTTAATTACCATAGTAAGAAAGTACTTCACTATACCTGTACAATATTATGAATACCTCAATTGTGAAGTCATTTTTCAAAAAAAAAAAAAACAAAAAAAATTTTTTTTAAATTTTTTAAAAAATATAATATGGCAAGATTTATTTTCAGCCTTTCAAAATGAATATATTTTTTTATTGTAATACCTGCAGTGCTGTTAAAAAATGCTTTGCTCTCACTGAAGTTTCAGTCCTGGACAACTAATGATCAGTTAATTAAGATCCACAAACCACAGCACTCTGAAACATGTCTAATCTTCCAGAGTTCACCTTCAGACACTGCTGTTACAGTTTGACAGGGAACAATAAACTGCCTCGTTCCAGTGAAAGCTCACAATGGGCTTCCTTTTCTTCTCAGTGAGTGACGACAAAAGAAAACTCACTGTAAACTAAAACTGTGTGGAAACGGATGCAAATTCTGTCACTGTTACTGTATATTCAGTGTGTGTCAGTTGCTGGTGAACATACTATGGTGGAGGCAAAAATGATAAGTATTCAGGTGTTGGTATTTTTTAGATTTTCTTAACCCTTGTATTATGTTAAGGATCAATTTGACCCATTTCAGTTGAGTTGACCAAAGTACAGGTTATCCTTTGTTTCTTCATGACATTTTGTGACTTTTCTTCATCTAAGGTCATGAACTTGTGTGTGAAATCCGGACACTTTGATGTGTAGTGTCAGTGTTTGTATACAAAGATGATGTTACAGGTCATTTTGACGTGTATACTTTAATGTGGATAAATAGCTGCTCAGATGTAAAGTAAACATGTCTCTTTGATGTGCTTTGTTTTGATTGATTTCCTTTGAAGTCGTTCAGACCCAGGTGTGTAGAGTAGGAACTTTCTCTCCCTTGTCCTTGTCACTTTTCTCATGTTATCTCTTTGACAAACACTAAAAATGAGCTCCTCTTGAAGAGTCTTTATCACAGATGTTGAACAGGGAAAGTGATGCAGAGGAAGAGATTTCAGAGACAGAGGGCAATGTTATTGATGATCCAAATTGTCAATTTTGCAATGATGAGGATGTTTGTGAAGATAAGAGTTTGATGAAATAGTTCTTAAAATTAGTTTTGGAATTTAAAAATGTATTGTATGTATCTTTTTCTAGATGTTTATATAATCTAAAATCAAATTGTTAGTGGGTTTAACCTGTTTTTTTTTTTTTTGAGTGGATTTAAAGGGAACGGCAACATAATAAATGTATTTTTTTTTCAACATAATAAAAGGGTGAAAAGTGTGTCAGTACACACTGCCTGACCTTCATTCCTGTGTTTATAAGTAGAAGCTTTAATTCTAATAGTTTTGTCCAGTGTGCATTAGTACTTTTACTTAAAGGTGTTATTCCATGGTTATTTCATTAATATTACTGTGTTTTCCAATTTTATTGAATACATTGCGTGTTGGTTCTATTTAAAAAAATGTCCGGATTTGTTTCCAGCTGTTTTTCACGGTAGAAAAATGACTAGAGGTCGAACAAGAGTTTTTACGGTACTTCCTCATACATGTCCATGACACGGTGACGAGGTGTTTCTGATTGGCTCAGAATGCGTGAAGATACTCTCCCCCTCCCCTCTCGCTCCCCATGTGTGTTTACCTTTACCAGGGTAACATCTAGCTAGGTTTTGTGCCGTTGCTTGTTCTGAAAAGGTGTTTGGAGGGGGGGGCATGAGGCCTTATTTCCACAGAGAGCACATGAACCAGTTTGATCCGCCATCTTTTCAAGTTTGTGCAGCAGCAGCTACTGTGGCGCCATCTTCTCTTGTAGATGCTAATGCTAATGCTACTGGGTTTAACCCCACGTGGGTAACGCTAAAGTCTGTCTGACGTCACATGGGCCAGCTTTTTCTGGGTCCTTCATTCCTCTTGTTTACTGTGAATGCGGTATGTAGCCAGTGGAGGTGACAAACGACTTTCAAAGGCAGCATGTGTCGGTAACTCAGGGTGACCCATTCGATTCTAAAAGGAGCGTGTAAAAGTGGTTTTCAGTGGAATGACACCTTTAACAAGAGGCTATGGATATGTCTCCCACTTCTGACAGAATGAGAAAGTGAAAGCACCTAATGGTCAGTGTTCACAGCTGAACTGTAGCAAGAGGTGAATGTGAAAATGGATGAGAGACAAACATCTTTTTTTCTAAAATGTACAAATCATGACTTTTAACACCTTGCTTTTTTTTTTCTCAACAAGTGTATAATTGAAATAATTTTCTGGTACACAGCCACCTCGGTTCCACTGAGATGGTGATGTGTCACCAATATCCAAAATTAAAAAAGTTTGTTGTGCATCATTACCTCCAGCAAACCATCACCAGGTTGTTTGTGTTTCAACAAACATTATGTCACCTCAGACGGAAAATAATCTGCACTGAATGGAATATTTAGTGTGCAGTGTGTTCATATTTGATGATAACATTATTATGCTACTGAAGTCTGGGGACTTTAATGACATTCATTTCCCAGTGAGGGCTCTTCATAAATGGACAATAATAAAACACATCTTTGTTTTATTTGAATGCCATTGGTTCCTTTTAAAAGTACATTTTGTGAACTTCATTTCATTCATATATTCAAAGTTAATTTGGTTCTTGTACAGTACTTATGGTTGATTTTGTTTCATATGTTTACAGTATTTTGGTTGGCTTTTTTCCACTTGAAGATGAAGGATTACTGAAAACGATGAGCTTGTACTGTGACAGTAAATGTAAACTTTCAACTTAGATCAGAAACTAGAACTGTACCCATGATGGTGTCATGTGGTCTGATGAGTCCAGATTGATGCCCATCATGCCTCTAATGCAGGGGTGTCCAATCCTGGTCCTGCATGTTTTTAGATCAGTAAAAATAATTAAAATAAGCAACAACATGAACAAAAATGGCTAAAGTCCTCACCAAAATGATGAATAAACTGACAAAATAATTACTAACATGAACAAAGTACTATATGATACTCATTGTTTGTTTTTCTACATTTTACGTATTATTTTTTCTTTAATTTTGCTCCATTTGTGTCTTACTTTCTTCATGTTAATAATTCTATTGTCAGTTTATTATTAATTTTTGTTCATGTTGCTTATTTTAATTATTTTTCCTGTGGATCTGCTGAAGTTTCAGGAGTTAAAGGGTTAAAGTGAATCACGTGGAAGAGGGAAATATCTAAAACATGTAGGACACCGGCCCTCGAGGACTGGATTTGGACACCCCTGTTTTCAATGTTTCCCTCTTTCGTTCACCTAACAGTCATTATCAGTCTTCTGCAGAGGTTGATGACAACCTAATCATTTCAATCGGGTATATTAGATGAGGGATACATCTGATCTAAAACATGCAGGACCAGAATTTGACACCCCTGCTCTAATGTCTATGGTACAAGCCTGTGTGCTCATCCAAAAATGTGGCGTTGACCCTTTTTCCGCACTCATGTTCCGATGTACAAAGAGGGAAATGGTCCTCCACACCAACTCCATACCTGACAAAGTGCTTTGAAACCATTGGTGACACTTAAAAGTGATACTGGGAAACCAGAATCATAGCCCCTCCCAGGCCAAAGGTCAGGTTTTGGAACCCATAGGCCAGGGGTGCTCAATCCTGGTCCTCGAGGGCTGCTGTCCTGCATTTTTTTTTTTTTTTTTTTTTTTTTTTTGGATGTATCCCTCATCTAACATACCTGATTGAAATGATCAGCCTGTCATCAAGCTCTGCAGAAGCCTGATAATGACAGTCAGGTGTGTTAAAAGAAGGAAACATTTAAAACATGCAAGACAGTGGCCCTCGAGGACCAGGATTGGGCACCCCTGCCACAGGTGCTATCTCTTTATAATACAAGCAGGAGAAAAAAAAGAGCATAGATATTCAATTCAATTCAGTTTTATTTATAGAGCCCCAAATCACAATGATGTCGCCTCACTGGGCTTTTTGTGTTTGCTAGACATGTAGCAAGCACAAAAAGTACACGTTTACAAGGTCATGTTTCTCTTTGGTAGAAGCTGGACATGTTTGAGTTAAACGAGGTACTCACGTGGGTCACAACAAAGACGAAACGGATAATACTGTGAAAAAATTAATTCCACAGGGGTAACGTGCACAACAGAGGTACACAAATGGACAATTACCCCCCCACACAGAGACACACGTGTAGACACGCGCGCAGGCACAGACACATGCACACGCACAGACACACACACACACACACAGTCCAGACCTTACCTCCATTGAGAATCTTTGGGATGTGATGGAATAAACTCTAAACTTAATAGAATGCAAACATGAATGTAGCTCTGGATGTAACTCATACATAAACAAATGGTGCCTGAGACGACAAACCCCCCCCCCCCCCCCCCCCCACACACACACACACCCCTTGCACACATTTTATCCAATTTGCCCAGTCTCTGGTCATTGCAAAAATATATTTGGTGACTGCGACCTTGACCTTTGACCTACATCCACCAACATTTAGTGTGATGCATTCAGCATCTTGCACCATTTCATGGAAATTGGTCCAGTAGTTTTTGTGTAAAATAGCTTACAAACACACACACAATCAAAAACAATACCCTCGCCCCTTTGGGGGTCGGAGTAATTGTACTTCCATAGAGTATTTTGTTGTTCATTGAATGTTATGTTTTATGAATTTGGAGAAAGAACTTAAAGATTCGTGTCATTTAAAATAAAATCTATGAGTAATTCCAGTCTCCATCTCCACCTTCATTTGATTCGTTATCTACCAAATTGTTATAGTGCTGATGCTGATTGTTCAGAGGTTTAAGCTTTGGGATTTAGTTTTGTGGAAAGGTTTCCTGAACGGCTCTCTGGTGTTTACTGTTGACTTGCCTCACAGCTTATTTGAGATAATTGCCTCTGAGTGGTGGGGGACACGGAGGGCTACTTTAAATACCCCAGAGTGTCACCCTGCTATCTCTCAATGCATTATTCACCACTAGTATACAATATTTCTGTGACATCTGCAGTAGGTATGTGCACACACAATCAGCCTCCATCTGCTGCATACTGAAAAAAAACTTTTATAATTGAATTTTAGGTGAGGATCTGTCTAGTGTTTGATAGTACAGTATAATAGACAAACATTAGAGTCTTCACATTACTTTTCACAATTGGTAGAGGTCTAAAATACTGAACTTCTTCTATTTTAGTCCTATGATTGAAGGGGAATTTCCTTATTTGTCAAGTCAAAATTAGCCGATCCACTGATCTTGACACTTTGCTGTTTATCAGGGTGACGGCTTCCCCTTTTAATCACTAGTAGGAAACTCTCAACAGGACTCCTGAGGGGATGCCAGGCCTTTTAGTGGAGGGGGATATAATTGAAATCACCTGCTCAAAAAGCTCCAAGATGCCACTTTTCTGACAGGAAAATCTCCTTTAAGGCAGTAATGATTGTCTTCCTTTTAAAAATATTATTAACAGAGATATGATACTCTGTTCAGAGCCTTCTAAGTAAAAGCAATAGAAAAAAATATTGCACTATAAGAAAAAAATTCTAAAATTTTTTCTTATTTTATACTTAACTGAATTATTATTATTATTATTATTATTATTATTATTATTATTATTATTATTATTATTAATAATGGTAAAAATGAAGAGCCAGTGTTGCCCCTTTGTCTCGCTGTTGGAGTTGAAATTACATTTTCTAACAGAATTAAGCAGATAAGTCATTACTCAGACAAAACCAGGACATTAACTATTATTGACATTATAATTGGAATAACCGTTAAACTGAATACATTTGTCATAGTAATATATAAATCAATGAATACATAAATGCAGAAGTGAATATCAGACTAGTTAGGCAAAATAATATTGGGGGAAAATATATTCATGGTTTGAAGTTAATCTTATAAAATTCACTTAAATACCATGGCTTTTCTAGTTTCTAATAATAATAAAATCAATATTAGATATTTCTGGAGGCAACAGTGATATTGGCAGATTTTGTTTTCCTATTAGAAAATATCCGCTTTTAAAAATCCACTTTTGCTTGACCTCTGAAGGAAAACTGGAACATGGTGCTGAATTTTTACTTAGTTATCCACTTTTTAAAATCTCCATTATAACAGCAAAGTATGGAGGAAAAAGGTAATAGTATTAAATGCCAAAGGTCAAAAAACACAAATATCAACATGTATTTAGTAACCATGGGATGAACAGAATGTATAAAACTGAAACGGCAGAGAGATTTTTGGAAAAAGTCAATCATTAATGTTTAGTAAGTATTGAAAATCAATATTCTGCTTCAGTACCTAAATACAAATTATTTTGCCCTTTTGGATAAAGTTTTTTTGTGTAAAAATTGACGTGACAATATACATGTACAGTAAGTAACTCACAGGTGGAAATTAACTCAGTAAAAGTACTTCATTACTGTACTTACAGTAAGTACATTTTTATAGGTATCTGTACTTTGCTTGAATATTTATTTTTCTGGATGCTTTTTACTTTTTCTCCCGACATTTCTGCCTAAATATCTGTACTTTATAGTCATTACATTGTCAGAATAGATGTGTTACTTTTTCAAACTAAACAGATGTGACAGTATGAAATATAAGTCACTTCAGAGGGAAAATCAGTGAAGGAGAGAAACTGTGACTTTATATATTATACTTATATGACTCACAATTTTGACTTTTCATTTCACAATTGTAACATTTTATCTTATCTTATATTTATTATTTTTTGAATCTCATGATGACTTTTTATCTCAATTGTTAACTTTTTTTTTTTTCATTTTTCCTAAATTTCCTGCTCATATCCACAAAACTGAGTAACAGTGGCCCTGTCAAAGACATCATTTACACAGTAACTCAGTTTTAAAGGCTTTATTTTACATACTTTTAAAACGTTTCAGATTTTTCCTGGTTAAATAAGTATTATTGCACTCATTTGTTTACCTTTGTACTTTATTACAATTCGGAAAGTGTACGTTTTTACTTTTACTTAAGTAGAGGAGTTGAATCAGTACTTCTACTTTTACCAGAGTATTTTTTCACACAAGTAGCTGTACTTCTACTTAAGTACAGAATGGGAGTACTTTTACCATCTTGAGCAGCTGTTTGAGGTTCATGTTCAGAGCTTTGGAGGTGCCACAAGAGGGCGCTGCATCAATGTTCACTGTCAGCAGTGATTGTGAATGAGTATAGAAAACCTGTAGAGAAAGCATCTGCTGTGGCAGTAGAAGTGTCAGTTACATAAAAGTATATGAGTGAGGATGAGGGGAAAATGAGGTTTGATGTAAATGTCACATTGAGTTTTCAATTTAAACACAGTATTAAATATTTTCATGCTCTTTGTGGGGAAAAGTGCAGTGTCTCTTTTGAAAGCTAAATGGGAAAAAAAATTCCACAAATATAAGCTATCTATTGAATAATTTAGTTAAGTCACTGTATTTGACTAATTTTGTTGTGAAAACACATTTAATGTCATAGAAATGAGTTATTCAAGTAATTTACTGTTGATTAAATAGAATTGTAACCACATAGACACAACAAATGTATTTTATCACAATTTTTTTTGCACACAAAATCAGTGATAATTTGTTATATTTCATTAGGTAAATCTTAAAAACTTCTTTTCAGATCTTCTAAGTAATTTAATCAGATTAAATAATTTTATTTGTTGTCCACTGCTTCTCTATCTTCACTATCTTTATATAACAAGTGGCTTCTTCAGGACAAGGTGAATCCTCCAAAATATTTGACTGTGCAAACTTAATTTCCTTATTTTATTATTCATGGTCATGTCATCAGATATAATAGAGTTTGAAAAATTAATAAGAGGGTGTTGTCTGCTTGTCTTGAATATATTAAAGAGGGGGTAGGAGATGTTTTACTGGAACATTTTTTATTATATTAGTTAAAATCCCCTTCACACCCCAATTGCAACCAGTTATTTAAATGCTCTAACTAAAATAAATAAAAAAATAAAAGTCACCTGTGGAGTTGACAGGACTGAAAAACTCCCATCCAATAATTTTAAGCGCTCCATTGACATGAATGGGTGATCTGTCTGTCATTTGCATCCCCACATACACACACATATGTACTGTAAATTGCACATTCTTAGAGGCTTGTAGCACTAGTACAGGTAATAGCCATATATTGGTACCTGTATTAGCTATATTAGGATGTAAAGTTCATTGGTAAACTGTTGTGTTACTAACATAAATCACTAGTGAATGGCTACATAGGTTCTGCTGACAAATGGGGGAGCGTTGGAGGAGACTAAATGAGGGACATGTGGGTGTGAGAGCCAGAGCGTGGGCCAGAGTCGGGCCATATTGTTACTGTGCAGCACTTGTGCCCTTGGGAACAAGCATCGTGTGTGCCAGTGCTCTGGAGGCGTGGCTTTTGGGTGGATGTCTGAAGAAAGGGGTTTGGAGTTTAAAATTGTGTCAAAATGTAGCTCACTCGAACCCTTTTTACAAGACCTCCTACTTTACCCCACGACAGTACTTTAGAAACCAATCCCAATAACCAGCCGTGAACCCTGTTGGAAACCTTGAACACATCTGGAATGTGCTGAAGATGACAATAGATGACACAGGTCAGAAAACAACACTAGGCTGCTTGACATTTTCCCAAGAGTGACATAAAACTGCCAACAGTGGCATGAAAGACTGGGGGAGATAACAGGAAGATGGGTTGATTGAATGCTGTGGTTGAAAATCAGGGTTATTCCACCACATATTGATTTCTGAATGCATCCATTCTCTTTATTGATATATTGGGCAAGGACTGTGCTCAGTAACTAACTCATAGATAAATAACTGTAAAAGAGACAGGGGTAGCCACTAGTTAATTTATCTCTTAGGAAAAAAAAGAAAAAAAAAGAAATGTTACCGTAGGCCATTCCTAGCGACTGCTGTCAGACTATATAACATCCACAACTCCAAAGTAGCACAATAACAATACTGTTGACAACACTTGAACCATTCTACCTCTAATATTTACACGTGCAATTAATATATATATTGCATATTTATACTGTTATTCTTGGTTATCTCATCGACACATAGTTTTATCCCTTCTGTATATATTTTTACTCCTGTATAGTCTACATAGAGATAGAGAAAAAGAAAAAAGACTATATGCTGTGTTTGTGTACATATATTATTTATCATTAATATGTTTATTCTCTTTGCTGTCCCTGTATTGTTGTATATGGCTGGCTACTGTGACGTGTGAATTTTCCCTATGTGGGATCAATAAAGTCTATCTTATCTGATCTTATACCCAGGTAGATGTAAAAAAAGAGGGGGAAAAAAGCCTCAAATCCTTAGTAAGGGGGGGGGGGGGGCAGTGATAATAGACAAAAAACATGTCTAATTTACAGAGTACATAAGCAAGAAAATCTGACAATATAATAGTTGGATTTCATGTACTGATTAAAAAAACCATTATTATTGCCATTTTAATTTTCTTAAAACATACTCACCGATCATTGTCTCTTCATGCCGTAGTTTAACACCACAACCATTAGTGTTATAAGAGGCATGTAAGCCAATATCAAACTGTTCAAGTGTTTAATGAAAGCCAGGGAATCTTGGAGAAGAAGAGCTTGAACAGGACATCACTGTGTCACAGCTAATTCAACAGTGTCAACAACATCTATAAACAGTGGCCAAATGTGGTAATATATTGATTAAAGTGTGAAAGGGTAGTGTATGACACATTTGCACTGCTACCTGTAACACTGCAGCAGATGGCGAGCAATTAAGAACCCTGTGAGAACATCAGAGCACATAGAGGGAGAGTGGAAATAGGCTGAGCTTTTATATTTTTGACTGTATTCTCCACCAAAATGTTAATATCCTCAAAGCAGACATTTTCAGAAACCTACAACTATGAGTAATGTTTGTTTTATTACATGGCTTTGTTCAATAATGATTCTGATTGTGTAGCAACTGCATCCCGTGGTGCGTTATTTCTGTGTGACACAGTTGCTATGCTGTACACATCTGCAAATACAGAATGTGTTTTACTAGTGCAAGGAATACAATTATACTCTTCTGTCAAATTAGTATAGTATATAGAGGTAAAGACATAGTAATATATATTTTGTGTATGAGACATTTTTGTATAATTTTTATAAATCCTACTGGAATATATATATATATATATATATATATATATATATATATATATATATATATATATATATATATATATATATATATGCATTTGGATTATTGTTTGGTACAATAAGGGTGGGAGGTAATACGTTTTTTTACTTCTTCCCACTCCCTTTTGAATATGTTACTTGCCTTCTTATTTTTATTTATGCTATATCAATTATTGATATATCAATTATTGGCTTTTGAAAGATAAAATGTTTTTGTTTGACATATAAGAAAAAAAAAAAGACCAAATGAAATGATTGATTTCTTTAGTAATAAGTAGGATAATGTAAAGTACAGTGAGCTGGTTGCGATTGTGTAATAAAATAAATCCAAACCGTCACATTCCGGATCGAGATGTGAATTAAAGATCAACTTGTCTGAGTTGATTTTACAATGTTCATTATCTCTAACATGTTGTCCTCCTGCTGTGTCTCCCAAGCGAAAATGTTCATATATAACTAAATTGGAACTGCAAATAGGTTAAAGGCAAAGTTATAAAAGGAGTCACATGTGTTTGTGTGGTTACAGCTTGTTTTATGTTGGTTGGATTTTTTTTTGTTAACCCTTTAACCCCTGGTGTGTCGGCGCTGAAGCATTCTGAATGGATGGTTTAGTTTAAATATTCAGAAAAATTCAATAAAAAAAAATAAAAAAAATCTGTGTCTTTACTAAGTTTTGTTCATGGAATTGAGGTATGGAAATAAACAGTCAAAAAGCAACTGATTAAGAAACAAAAGAAAAAGCCAAAAGTAAAATCAAATAAAAATTAAAAAGTTCTTTCTTTTTATTATTTTTTTTAACTTAATTATTATGCAAATTGTTTCATACTATTTATTTTGTTAATATTTCTCTTTTTGTTTTAATTTTCTTGCTTATTTTGTGAATTTTTCTACATTTTTTAAATTTTATTTTAGAATTTTTCTTCAATTTTGTTCCGTGTGTGTCTTATGTTGTTCATGTTATTTTGTTGGTTTATTCGTTTTTTTGTTCCTTTTTATTGATCACTTTGGCGGTTTTTGTTCATTTTGTTTCTTTTAATGATATCAAGTGTTGTTCACTTTCAGTGGTGTAGACGAACAGAACACGGCTATAGATAGGCTGTGGAATTTTGAAGAAAAAAACAACTGGACTAAAATATTGTGACACGTTGAATTCAGGTGTTTTATTACTAACGGGGGGATGGGATACAACATAATAGTGACCTCTGCTGTTGTATAATTTTCCCTATTACCATCATACCCTGACAATTTCACCAGTTTTCCAGGTATGTTGTACACAAACAAACAAACCAACAAAACAAACAAACAAACGCTGAAAAAAACATAACCTCTTTGGCAGAGGTAATTATTAATCTTCAGAGTTAATTTTATTTACCGGTGCATGGGCATGTATTCTTATACAATCTTTTCCAAATTACTTAATTGAGCTGAATTTCTTTATCATTAATCTCGCCCAACATTGGTTGGGAGAGATAGTTCTAATCAGTCTGTGTGTGTCTGCAGAGACATATCGTGCTATCACCATGAAATTACATGGGAATATATATATATAGCTAATCCGCATTAGATGCAATGATCCCTTTGAGTAAAGGTCAAAGGTCAAGGTCATGATTAACTAAAAGGTCAAAATCACATTATCTGTTATAACTCAAGAACGGAGGGTCAGCTAACTTTCAGATTGGTACCAAATGATGCATAATGAACATTTCTACATTTCTCATAATTGGTGTTATCACCTACAGGTATGGCCAATAGTTTTTTTTTTTTTTTTAGATCTTTGGAGGTCAAAGGTGACATGTGGCAAAATTAACTTCTGTAACACGGTTTTTGTGTGTCAAGCATAGACATCAATCAATACTGGATATATTATCATAATATTACATGCACTGACGCATATATACATATAACAAAATTATCAATATTGCAAGAGGTCAAAGGTCAATGTCGCATTTAGTAGAAAGGTCAAAATCACATTATTGGCTCTAATTCAAAAATGGGTTGTCATAGAAACTTGAGACTGGCACAAAATGGGGGCGAGGTTAAGCATTCTCTGAACACTTGTTCTAACTGTTTTCAATGTGGTACCTCTTAGATTTTTGCTATTTTTGTCATGTTCTGAGCATGTCAAATAATCTGTCACAGTTATTAACAGACAGACATTTTCTGAATTCACTTTATCCACACTAGAGTAACAGGGGTCGCTTGGTCCTTATCCCAGGTATGTAAGAGTAAAGGTGGGGTACAACCTGGATGTTTTTTTTTATTGTAATATGTAAAATAGGAGTAGGGCGTTGTTTGTTAATTTACTGTAGTAGCGGTAGATTAGTTAAAATATTCCTAGAATGTATTAATAATAGGTCTGTGTGATTTTGTGGAGAAAAAAAACATACAATTATTGAGGGTAATACTGCAATTGTATTTCAAGTGTTTGGTTTTTCAGTATTGCATTTTTGGACCAATTTTCATGAAATTTTCGGGAAAGGTGCAAGGTGGACCGTAATGGATCCCATAAATTTTAGGTGAATATAGATCAAGGTCACCAAAAAAGTGTTTTCACTATGATAAGAGATAGGGTAAATCAACTAAAACATTTGCAAGGGGCAGGGTTTGTTGTTCCTGGCATCACTTGTTTTGCACATTTATGTCTATTTAATGCCAGGATGTCCAAAATATCACCATACAAAAGTGTATGTGGTTGTTATTTTTGTAATTATATCACTTTAAATGTGGACCTAGCATTCTGGCTTGTATAATATAAAACCCTTTTGTAAAGGCTGAATCATGTAAGCCTTTTTATATGTGAACGAAACTACAATTTTTACTCAAATTTAAAACCCGTAAGATGAGTCAGGTTGTAAACTCATCTCCTGGTGACTGGATTGTTGTGTATGCACCATCTACTCAACACTTGTTGTTTATTGATGGTAGTCAGATAACCCCTGGATCCCTCAGCAAATTAACCTAAGATTATGTATGGGTTGCAGAGACATTTTATGGCATTACATTATTGCATGGATTGAGTTGGAAAACAAGCATGCCTGAGCTCCCTGGAGGCATCTTATTTTACACTGAACTTGATTTTAATACTGAGCATATTGGCAAGTGATGCGTACTTGAGCGAAGGAGTGTAAAAGATTGACCTATTCAGCATGACAAAAGGTAAAACGGTGATAGATGGAGGTGGGCACAAACATAAAGAATAAATTCACGGCTCATTGTCCAGGTTATCATAGCACCACACACACACACACACACACACACACACACACACACTCAAGGACACAGACATTCATCCATGTACACGTCTGGCACAATGTTGGATTTTCCCTCCCACTAACAGATGGATGGGGTTAATATCATAATTAAGCACCTCGGCTGACGGTTCCTGTTTACCGCTCGGTTGCTAGGCAGTGACATCAGCTGATCCCTCCCCTCCTTCCTCTCTAATCCCTTCCCTCTGCCTCACACTCCCTCACACACACTCTCTCTGCTCTCTCTTTCAGATAGCCAGCGCACAGACGTGGGCAGAGTGTGGGGGTATAGGAAGAGGAGCGAGCGGGAGGGTAGGTAGTAATGTGTGTGAGGCTGTCAGACAGCATGGTCTGGGTCTGAGGACAGCACTGAAAGACGCAGCAGCAGCAGCAACAACAGCAACAACTCTCCACACCTCCATGTAGACTAGTGTGGTGACATCCATAGATCACCTGGACCCACCAGCGGCACCCACCCAGGACAACACCCACCTCTTCAGGAAGAGCCCAAAGTAAGAAGAGCACGAGTAACCTGGGCTCTGTTTGTCTTCTTTTTTTTTTTTTTTCTTTTTTTTTTTTCTTTTTTTTTTTAAAGTTCTTTGGTTTTGGGAGTGGGCTCTGGGCTGGACCGCATGCATGACACAACGCAAAGGCGAGAAACCCACCATCAGCATCCAAGAGCACATGGCTATTGATGTGTGCCCCGGCCCCATCCAGCCCATCAAGCAGATCTCCGACTACTTTCCCCGTTACCCGCGGGGTCTCCCCCCTGCCGTGCCCCCCCAACACCACGCCGGGTCCCTTCGCTCTGCCCTCTCCTCCTCATCCTCCTCCTCGGCCGCCACCTCTGCCACTGACAGTGACCGCCCCAATGAGGATAACCCGGACCGGGCTTTTGCCGGAGCCTCCGCCTCCTCGCAGGCCTCCAGAAAGGACGAGGAACCTGATGTGGAGGGATACGACTCGGATGACTCCAGTGAGTGATGATGCCCCTGTTTTGGTTCCTGTAATGTCTTGTTCATGTGCGTGCATCCATTTCTGCTCTTCCTTTCCTTCATCCCTGCTTCCTTCCTCTTATTACTGCGTCCATTTTTTGCCACCGGTTGCCAGGCATCTTCACAGCCGTGTGGCTTTGTGGCTTTATCTGTCACCTTTTCTTCTCTCTGCTTGCTCGCCCATCTCTTTCTACCTCCAGTCACCTTAGTGCATGTTGTGTGTCCCTTTCTGTGTGTGCTGCAGCGAACTCTTTCAGTCGACAGCCAACTGTTGCTGCTGCAAACAGTACCCCCCCCCCACCGCTCTTTTCTGCTCTCCTCTTGGAAAAGGATGATATGTGTGATTGTACTGAAGCAGGTGATTGCATGTGTCCGTCAGCAGGTGCATTTTTCATATTCTCACTGTGTACAGGGTGTTCGGTCTATACTGTCGATCAGACTCACCAGCCTGAATGATTCATGGCTTCTTGGTGAAGCTTCATATTAGTCGCAGCTTTGCGCTCAGCAGAGCTCACTGTCGTCCTGTTTTGTTAGAAGTGTTTATGCACATGTGTAGTTTCCAAAGCATAGAGATGTGTGTCCATATCTGTCTCCATCAAATAAGGAGGGGGGCTTCTTTGAGAAAGCCTCCGCTGATTGTCATTCCTTTAATCTAGCAGGTTTGAGTGGCTGCATAATAATGAAAATGAATATCATCTATTGGAGTTGAATCAAGTCACAGAAATGGAACAAGGTTTTAACATCCTGTCAACATCTTGATAAATAGAGGATTTAACCAGCAGTGATGACTGGAAGTTAATATTAATTGTGGCTGAAATAAAAGCTAATCCTGCCTTAATCTTTTTTTTTTTAAACATCCCTGAGACACACAAGTGGTTCCTGAACTGTTTCTCTCAGGTTTTGACTGCTTCATCACCGTTTTTACATTCATCAGTAGCTGTCTTTTTCTTTTCATCTGCATAACTTTGATATCCAAAGTAAAACTATGACTTATGTATTGAATTTGATCTGGGAAAGAATGAAAGATTGCTTCTTGTTTAGTTTCATTTTTATGGTTTTATGTTGAAGATATTTCAGATCCCATCATAGTGGAAAATGTCTGTTTTGCTGTATGTAATGGAGATGATTTATCTTCTCTAAAAAAATTCACTCTGACAAAGCTCTGTGGCTCCACTAGCAGTCATTAGAAAACATTGAGCACTTTTTCTTTGCAAGTTCATACATGCAAAGTGGTAGGATTTTTCCATTGAAGACGAACATTCCAAGACAGCAGACACACGGTTTGCAGCTAATGGTGACTGTAATATATATATATATTTTTTGTTTGTTTTTTCAGGTTTTCTTGTCTCTTTATCGGGGTAGTAAAACTGTCACAAAAGGATGCAGATCTCATGAAATCGCATTGTGTGTCACATCAATTCTTATGGCTTTGGCACGTACAGTATGCATTTTAGTCTTTTCGTAGGCTATTCAACGCAACTGTTCATGTGTCAATTTCTGCACATAATTATAATGCCTAACCCTGACCTTAAATTGAAGCCTCAGTGCATGGTGTTTGGCACGGTGTGAACATGCATATGGAAAGCTGATAATGTATAGAGATAACATGGTGATTTAAAGTGGTGTGTGTATATTTATGCGATTCATGATATCATGTTGTACAGAAGTTACATTTGCAAATGAACAGGTCTGTTTGTCAGTGTACTGATCAACTCTGCTTTCCCAATCTGCTGCTGCTCAGTTGGCACCATTTATTCATCATGAAATTATGGCACAGATTTAGAATTTTTTTTTAAGTTAATTTTTTTCTCTAAACTTGTTGGGAGCTATTTTTGATTTATTTTTTTTAAATACTCAGGTGTCATCGTTAGATTCCGTTATTACCAAGTTTTCTTTTTGTTAAAATCAACTGAGATTTGTGTTAATTTGTACTGTAAATATCCTGTTTATGAAATGAGACTGTGGCATATGTTAAAGGGATAGATGACTATTATTTTTTGTGGGAGAAAGAGGGCAACATCCACATATATTCATCACCTGACCGTATGTAATAATTTATAGAATGTAGTTCATACCACAGATTCCATGGGGCCAGAGATTCTAACTTCAATGACCCTCTGCTAGGTAACAAATCAATAAGTGAGGCAGAGTACAGTGAAATATTAATAGCCTGAAATAAAACAAATAAATAAAAAAACTTGGAAAATGTACTGCATCTATGTATTAATGTTCTTAAAGGGATAGCTCACTATTTTTCACATTAATTTATATGGGATCAGCATCTTTACTCTGGTGCACCCACAGTGACCTACCCCCGACACTGTCCTGTGAGCCCAGTTCTGGTCCAGTTTTGGTCAAAGTGAAAGTAGTCCCGGCAGGTTTCCTGGGGTCAACAAAATAATTTCTTCTCAAAACGGTACATGTTCGAATGACTGATTTATTTCCATAACAAAACTGTCACAGAACAAAAACTCCTCATAATTGCTTGGAGCTACTTTCTCTCAATAGCGATCAATGTGTGTTGTCACGGCTAGGAGCTGTTCCACTTAGCAAACTACTTTCATCAGCAGTTTTTGCGGCTGCTATGTGCAGGCGCACAGCTGTTAACAGTGATAACAATATTGAGAGAAAATAGTTCCAAGCAATTACAAGGTGTGAGATTTTGTTCTGTGACAGTTTTGATATGGAAATAAATCACTCATTCGAACACATAGTATTTTGAGAAGAAACACATTTTATTTTGTTGACCCCAGGGAACCTGCTGAGACTACTTTCGCTTTGACCAAAACCGGACCACAACTGGGCTCAAAGGACACTGTCGGGGGTAAGTCACTGTGGGTGCACCAGAGTAAAGATGCTTATCCCATACAAATTCATCTGAAAAATAGTGAACTATCCCTTTAAGAACATAAATACAGTATATTTTCCAATTTTCTTTTTTTCTTTTTTATTTCAGGCTATTAATATTTAACTGTACTCTGCTTTACTCATTGATTTCTTAGCTAATGGAGGGTCATTCAAGTTAGAATCTCTGGCCCCATGGAATCTGTGGTATGAACTATATTCTATAAATAATTACGTACAGTCAGGTGTTGAGCATATGTGGATGTTGCTCTCCTTCTCCCATGTATAGGAGAGAGAAAGGAAAAATTAGCCATCGGGGTAAAAAAAAAAAAGGCTAACGGGCTCTGGAAAAACTATGAAATGTGGGTGGGGTTATAGGTAGTGCAGCTCCTGTTGGGAACTTGTTGGGAGATAACACCTCATCAGAATGCCTGTAGAGACATACTGTAACTGGTCTGACATCAATTAACCATATCCTTGATTGCTAACAGTTTGTGTCACTATCCGCCCCAGTCCTCCTTCCACTGGCCCAGCTGTATGGACTGGAGAAAAATAACCTCACTACAAAAAAAAAAATGGTACAAATGTTTCACCGTGTTCATATTAACCCCCCCTCCCCATGAGATTTTGTATTCAGTTTCTACTCATGGGACTTGTGATTGCAGGTTAATGTGTGACAGCAGTGTGGCTTCCCTAAGAGTTAATCCACGCTCAGCGACGTGCAGGGGGTGGAGTGGGGCGGTGGTGGCTTAGGCGAGCTCTAATCCAGAACTGGACAGGAGGGACGGACAGAGGGAGGGGGGGATGGTACAGAGCAGGACGGGCAGGTCTATGGCCTGGCAGATGTTGCTCCCTGACCTCGACCGGGCAACGTTTAACCAGAAGTAGAAAGAGAAGCAGATCTGTGAAAGCTATAGCTTGTTCAGTAATACCTGGATTTTCTGCTGGTGTTTGCTTTTTTACCTTCACCCTTTGCTTTTACCATTTGAAATGTGCAGGAATTTATTTCCAGAGGCACAGTTGAAGTCCTGCCAATTTATAAAATCCATCCAGATTTTTGTGTACTGCATTCTGGTGTAGGATGACACTGTCGACATCTAGTACCACTGTTAATTTTGTCGACAATAATGATGATGAAACATTTTCCTCAACGATGGCAAAATATGATGAGACATAAGTTCATTGTCATCGTGATGAGGCAAAGACAAAAATGTGAATGTAAATTTAAAATAAACTACAGTATTTGTGGGCACATCGACTGCAACCATCAGGCTCTTATGATATTACAGAGGACACTGCAGTCAGCCCACTCTATGAGAGCAGCACAGCAGCATCCAGAAGAGAGTGGAAACATTTTATATATATTAACCCATTGAAAGGAAAATGAAATGTATTGTGGAAATGGCTGTTGGCGATGAAGGTGTTTGTGGCCTGAAACCTGGGAGAAAGAATCCCCCAAACTGGAACTTTGTAAAATAGTTCACATTAAAATAAGCGCTTAATGTCAGAAATCAGTGATCAGTCATTGCCAAATTTCATGCGGACATCTCTACTCATGGCCATTTTCACCTTTCAAAAAAAACCCATTACCTCAATTTATGGATGCTGTGCATGTTCATCGCCATGGGAACCAATTTGCGGGGGGGGCTTTGAGGATCATGCCAGTGGTGATGCAAAATCAATTCGCTTCATGACGTTAACGTCATTGTTGAACACCTGGATGTATTGAAGAGGAACTGAAGTGTTAGATTGTAAAAACACAGTTGGAGCATCAGTTTAATGTCCATGTGCCATACTGTATTTTAGTTCAGATGGTGACATAAAGTACTCAGGAAACACAAACTTCTGTATAACTGGTGGAATGGAAACAACCAGACTCATGCTGTAATTGTTGGTCCAGTATGCATCCTGTTACTTTGATCGAGAAAACTCCCACAAGTGCACTTGTGGTATGATGCATGTCTGACTCGGAGGCATAAAGGCCTCAATGCACTTAAAACAACGTGCTTGATGTAATTCACACCGACTTGTTTAAACAATAATAGAATGGAAAACGACTTATTCTTGTTCTGTGCAGAGACAGGCAGTAGTGTGTTATGTATTCTGTAGTGTGTGATGTGTTCGGGGGTGGCTGTGGTTCAGTTGGTAGAGCGCGACGTCCAATGACCAAAGGGTTGGTGGTTCGGGTCCTGACTTTGGCTGTCCATGTGTCGAAGTGTCCTTGAGCAAGACACTGAACCTTGACTTAGGTTCCCAGTAGGACTGACAGAACCTTAGAATCCTACTGGCTTGTGAATATCAGGCTAATGTAAAGTGCTTTGAGCACCATGAAGGTGGAAAAGCGCTATATAAGTGCAGTACATTTTTCCCTTTGTTTATGCATTTTTGAAGAATCAGGAAGTGAAAATAGGATTGTCCATTTGTCCACTTGTCCAACAAAACAAAAGCAATTCTGCTATTGTTAATTGTTAGCAGGTGGAGTTTACACTGATAAACTGTCTATCCAGCATTTATTCAAATACAGTCTCATCACAGAGGTTCTTAAATTTGTGGGTAAGTGTGATGGTGTTGTTTTGAAGATGTGACATCCTCCTTGAAGCTTTCTTTTCCACAAAATCTTTCTTTTAGTGAGTCTTTGTTTCAGATAAGTGAGATATATTGGCTCCTAATTAGGTTTTTATTTAGTTCCAATTCTGGCTTTTATAATTTAGTTAATTTCAGCAGGTTCTAACAAAAAAAAATCTGATGGAATCACTAATGATGCACAACTACAAATGCAAAAATGCAAATTTACTAAACTTGTGAATGTCCACAGTGCCATTATTTTGACATTGTAATTAGGCAAGGCAAATTTATTTGTATAGCACATTTCATGTACAGGACAATTCAAGGTGCTTTACATAAAACATATAAGGAAATTAAAAGGATTAAAATGCATTAAAAGATAATTAAAATAAGAGACATTTAAAATACTATTAATAATTTCAGTAAAAGCTCCAGTGAACAGTAATATTTTCAGGCCTAATTTAAATGAACTGACAGTTTTTCTCAGACCTCAGGTATTCAGGTAGTTTGTTCCACAGGTGAGGAGCAGAACAACTGAATGATGCTTCACTTTGCTTGGTTCTGATTTTGGAAACACACAGTAAACCTGTTCCTGATGACCTATGACCTCAGGGCTCTGGATGCTTCATATGGAACCAGCAGGTCTATGATGTATTTGAGTCCAAGGCCGTTTAGTTCTTTATAGACCAGGAGTAAAATTTTGAATACTATAATTGACCCACAGGAAGACAATGGAAGGATTTGAGGACTGGTGTGATGTGATCCAGTTTCCTGGTACTGGTTGGGACCCTGGCAGCAGCATTTTGGACCTGGTTGATTTTTTTGTTTTTGTTTTGTTTAGACCAGTGAAGACACCATAACAATAATCCATGGTACTGAAAATGAATGAGTTCTTCTGTGTCTGGTTTGGACAAAAAACCCTTTATTCTAGGGATGTTCTTGAGGTGGTAATCGGCAGACTGGGTAATAGCATTTAAATGGTTGTTAAAATTCAGGTCTGAGTCAATAATTACATCGAGATTTCTGACTTGGTTTGTAGAGTTCAGCGACATACTCTCAAGGTGAGCACTGACCTTTGACCTTTCTTTTTTAGGGCCAAAACCAATCACTTGTGTTTTGTCTGCATTAGTACAAAATGTTTATGTAAAACCAAATTAAATAGTAAAATAGACTGCTTGTGTGTGGCAGTATCAACTAGTGCAAAAGTAAGAGCTTCTGAAAAAAGAAATAAATCGGAGCTACTTCACTTTTCCCATCAATTGGTTTGTACAATGCTGTTGTAACATTTGCCCTATATTCAGATAACACTTTGTCAACAGTGTTGTACAAGACACGGTATAAATAGAAATGCATGCACTGAGTGTCTGATCAACAAATTGTTGGTGCATTGATACATTCTGTTCCTCATACTTGTTTTCAAAGTCTCACTTGATGAGTAACGGTACAGATTTATGCAAACTTTAAGCCTGTCTTTCTTCATCCTTCCTACTAATAAGTTAATTAAACACAAACAGCTGCTGGAGCATCATCTTAATCTTTTTACAATCACCTGAGGAATCATCAGTGATGCAGTATGATTACAGTGGCAGCTCTGCCTCCCCCTAAATAAATAAATAACATCAGAAGGTCAGATGGAGAAAGAGCACCAACGTAACTATGGTAGCTGTTGATCAGGGGAAAAAAAGGGGGGTTTAGAGGACTGACTCAAAAGCAGCTCCTATGACGTTGATGTATCTAATGAATGCAGCTGCTTAAGTTAAAAAGTAAGAAAAGAAAACAAGTGGTTGTTTGGGTCTGATGCAATATTCTAAATAATCCCAAGCTGCTGCTGCTGCTGCTGTTGCTGCCACAGCCGCCATCACCATGGGAGTTTGTAAGACGAAACAAGAGATGTATAAACAAAATCCTGCTGCAGCATTATAGGAGTCTGGGATCACAACATCATTGTACTTGTCTTGGCAACATGGAAATGCTGAGATTCTCCCTCTAGTACTGGTCAAAAATACCTGTCTCAGATTTAGATTGGTCATTTTTCAAGTTGAACAGTAATTACGATATTATTATAGGTTACTTCCAGAATACAATTAAAGGTGTCACTCTGCTGAAAACCACTTTTCCACACTTCATTTGGAATCTGATGGGTCACTCCGAGTTACCAACACATGCTGCATTTGAAAGTGGTTTGTCACCTCCACTGGCTGCATATCGCATTCACAGAAAACAACGAGAGGAACGAGGGACCCAGAAAAAGCCACTCCATGTGACGTCAGATGGACTTTACCGTCACCCACGTGACAGGTTATGCCTGTCCCCCATTGCGGCGAATCTGAAGTAGCATTAGCATTAGCATCTACAAGAGAAGACAGCGCCACAGTAGCTGCTGCACAAACTTGAAAAAAATGGCAGTTCATGTGCTCTCTGTGGAAATAAAGCCTAGTTTTTTTCCCCCTGCATGTTTTCAAAACAAGTGACCTAACTGGATGCACAGAGTGAGAGGAGAGGGGGCAGTGTTCCATCACGGCATTTTGAGCCAATCAGAAATGCCTCATCACCGCGTCATGGACATGACCGGTAAACTCTGTTGTTCAACCTAGTCATTTTTGTACCGTGTGGAAACAAAGCAATACAGATGTTTTTAAAAAAAAATAGAACCAACACACAATGTATTCAATAACAATGGAGAACAGAGTAATGTTACTGAAATAATCATGGAATGACTCCTTTAAGCCACAAGGCGCAATTTTTTTTCTACATGTATTTCTAAGTTTACATGTATTTGTAACATATTTTTCCTTCTTTCTTCTCAGATCATTATTTTGAAACATTGACTCAAATCTGAATCACACAGTAATCATTTAGGGCAGTATTTGACTGGTGACCCACTAAAATACGTCATCTCAACATTTCCATTTTTTCTTTTCGGAAAACAAACAATAACAAAAACAAAAACACCAAAACAATGATAGAACAGTGGGTGCCTGATCGTAACAGAAAAAAAAAGATTTACAGTAAGGCTTGCATTTTGCAGTATTTCAGGGCAGGGGTCCAGAACTTTGGCTGATTGTCCATGTTGAACATAATGTGACCATTTCAACCATAATTTGACAAATTTGTGAGTCTGCATTCTCAGTAAGAAAGTTTAGTCTTTCCATCTGCTAGATTTCGCTCACAACATCCATCCATTTTTTTCAGATTTGGTGGATCAGGGAGGAGCCATTGTCTGGGCACAGCCTTCTTGGCAGCTGTTATGACAATTCTATAGAGATACAAGTTATCAGATTGCATTTAAATTTTCATCATAATTAGACTATGTAAATAAGATGATGAGAATGAAACTTTAATACATTACCTCATCTTTAAAAAGGATCTGCAGATGATCAGTTCTTCATGATGTTTGGTACTACTGTGTTTGATTATTTAGATTTTGGCACGAGAAATTATATAATCTGATATGCCATAATGTAGTAGGATGTTCGTGTTCTGATGAGAGAACTTTATACAGTAAATAAATAAAAAAAACAAGAGGTAGGAAGACTATTACCTTACAGAAAGGTTCTTTTTGAAACTCAGAACCAGATACGTGCATACTCTCCCCATATCTCTATGGGTTCTGTCCAGGTACCCCCTCTTCCTCCCACCATAATTCATAAGTTAATGGGTCTGTATAATTTGCCCATATGAAGATGAGGATGATTCATTGTGGTCTTTGTAGGCCAGCCAAGAGTTTAACGTTCTTTTCCAGGCCTTCTGAATCACATATGTGTAAAACACTGTTTCATGTGGGACATCAGAATTTAGTAATATGTATTTCACATTTCATTCCAGTTATCAAGTGTGCTGCCTTTCCTTCCGTTAAGTCAGACTTGCTCTCTAGAGCAACATGTTGCACACCCATGGATTAATGAACATGAAGGTTGTCATTGAAAAGGTCCCACCTCCAATTTCATGGTTCATTTTGACATATATTTGACATAGTTATTAATAGATGGAAATGAAAACACAACTGGAGGTGATAAAAATGAGCTGACTGTGCTTATTCAGTTGGCCTACCTTGCTAACTGAAGTTGACAGAGAGCTAATTAATACACATTTATAGTGACAACAGTATTAGAATTTAACAATAATAAATGAATGTGCAAGACCAGTTATAATCATGAGTACACCAAAGGTTAGATTTGTACCAAATATAGATTTTAAAATTTTTATTTTCAATATTCCTATTATTAAACAGCCAAAAATGTGCATCTTAAACACACATGAGTGGACTTACCTAGTCTTACAAGTGCTTTTAAAAGGATAGAAATGTAGGTGCTGTAGTATATAATAGTGCAGAGGATTGCAGGATACACAAAAGCTTTGTGTATCCTTGTCTATTGACTATTGCCTGAAAGGATGCATCGTCTGGATTCTAGTTATTGGAACAGTCCTTGGTAGAATTATGACATCGTATTCTGGAAAGAAAGCTGGGAAATATCCTTCCTTGACCTTGAGAACTACCGCATTTGTCATCCTTGTGATGACCTAATACAAGGTGCCCCCTGCTTTTGCCCCCTATTAGCTGGGAAATAACAGAACTGGTTTTAACCCTTGTGCGGTCCTTCGTAAAAGGCACACTGGCTGTGTCCTACAATCGGGTCTTAAAAACCCAGATTCCAAAGTTCAGTTCCATAGACTCATCACCCCACCCCCCAAGGATATATTACTGTTTTCAGTAGTAAGCAATGGCATCCTACAGTACGTATAAAAAGGTACATTTGTGAACCACCGGGTCTCTTTGACCCGAAGGACCGCACAAGGGTTAAGGCAAACTATAGTTGTTGTTGGGAATTTACTTAGCAAGTGTAGCTTGTAAAACTACAAGTAGTTTAGCATGGTAGTAGTTCAAACAAACTACATTCCTACCCCTGGAGAAATGTAGTTTGTAAAATGATGGCTAGAGAAAGTAGTTTTAGCAACTGCTTTTTATTTTTAGTGTTCGATTGAGAATTCATATGACACAAAATATGGCCATGATTGGAGTGCTATGTCACTACTGTATCTGGGGTGGTGCTAGTGGGACGACCACATAATGCTAGTAATACTCATACATCTGTGAAGCATTTGAGTGCTGCCAGAACAAACCAGTCAGATATCAAAGCTATTCAGGATGAAAGAAAAAGGAAAAAAATTCAACAAACACACACTTTTGGGATGTAGTCCAGAATTTTTGTTTGCAAATTGAGTAGTTAACCTGCCAAAATAACCCAAACTACAGAAGATGTGAATCTAATTTGACTATGAGCAAGTTGCATCAAAATGTACTTCTTACTTCAAAATGTACTACATAGTTCAACTAAATGTCATTTAAGTCTGTCCAACACTCCGCACAATAATATTTCTCACTTCCGAGCAGGAAATAAGCTTCATTCCCTCTTCTGCACCTATGAATGAGAGGGAGCGAGTGATGGTTGAGTGAGGGATAGATTGAACGCAGAGAAAAAATGATATCAAATATGTTTTTTGAGCATAACCACTGTAATAAAATTCAGAAATGTATAGAGGGTGTTCGAGACACATTTGCTCATTTCTGTTATTCATGTTACCAGTGAGGTTGATAGAAGCAATGGGTAGAAATGCATTTTTTTTTTCATTTTTTTTGGCTTTCAGGCAAGGGAAAAGAACAGAATCAGGACAGAGCTGTGTAACCAGAATCCTCAAGTTTTTGTCTTCCATTACATAAGCATGTGAATTGGGTAGAAATGAAATTAAATCTAAGCAGGGTCTGCAGTTTAATCAAACACCAAACTGACAGGAGGTCAACAGTTTGAGTAATTGTTATCATAATGGTGTACAGAATGGTTTCTTCACAAATGTTGCCTTTAAATCTAGCCATTTTCCTTTCATTTACTGTAGCCTCATTACAATATTTTAGTGCATAGACATGTCCTTGTGTCGAACCCTTTTACTTATTTTTCTTTCCTTGCTTAATATCAGAGTAAGCCTTTAATGCATACTGGTCACTACAGTGGACAGTTATTCTACAACTGTTCTCTTGTATATTCATGGATTTTGTTGTTTTAGTTCCATATCAGTCAGTTCATACTATTACTGTTACTTGGCTGTTCTTAATACCTGATCTGCACTAACATATTTACCTATAAATCAATTGTTTGACTGTAATTAACAGTCTTCTTAAACAAAAACTGCATTCAAATGTTTTATTTCAGTGTTCTGGCATTTCGTTTTAAATACACGTTTCTTTGGTTCAAAGCTTAAACACATGTTGTCTAGTTGCAACTCCGTAAAAAATGTTAATTAAAAAGATTTTAATCACATTGGGTTTTTTTTTCATGCCTAAAGAGGAATGAAAAGACTTAGGAAAAAAAAATCTTGACTAAGATTCTCGTAATTCATGCATCAAAGGGTTAATTATTTCCTCATAATTGGGCTGTTTGTGATTCTGTTTTTGCTCTGAATAAACTAAAATAAAAGGAGATTAGGTATGAGATCAAATTGCCCTTGAGGATTGATGTGAACTTCTCCAATTTTGCGTTGTCTTAACAAATTAATCCATTGATTTATTGGTACTGTAATTGTGTTCTATTTTCTCAATTGAATAGCTTAGTGTAGTTTTCTGAGCCACATTTAATACTATTTCATTGTGTCGATGCTTAAGGACATCTTTTGCAGGTTAAGTAAAGAATTGAGAACCTAGTTTTCCTTTTGAAATGAGACCAAATCCTGTTGTATTATGCAGTCCTGAATCATTTGCATAATAGGCTATTTGATCAAAGCTACCCATCATATCAGTTTTACAGATTTTGGGAAGAAGGAATAGGATTAATGAAACAGAAATGTATAATATATAAGCTGACAAGACACACTATGATGTCTTTGCAGCTAAACTGTGGAACTTTA
Source organism: Siphamia tubifer (assembly GCA_020466265.1). Taxonomy (NCBI): domain Eukaryota; kingdom Metazoa; phylum Chordata; class Actinopteri; order Kurtiformes; family Apogonidae; genus Siphamia; species Siphamia tubifer. The sequence goes on from CM035796.1 coordinate 11,544,571, forward strand.
TTTCATTTAAGAAAGTGAGTAGGCCTATAGTTTAACCGCACTTGTTGTCAGGATAATCTGATCAGTCTGGCTTTATATGTCTGAGTCACAGGCTGAGGTAAAGTAATTTATCCCTCCCTGGCGGCAGTAGAATGTGCATGAAAAAGCTGCAACAGTTGAGTTTGTCTGATTCTTTTCCCAAAAACTGGCTTATAGATCTAACCTTTTTCTTGTTGTTGTGTGAAATTAAGGATAAAGGGACTCTCTCCTCCTGTTGTTTGTGATTTAAAAGAGACAGCGCTGCCCCAAATTGGCTCCTCAAGCTCCAGCGGGACTTGATCCAGTATCTGCTGGCTTCCTCTGGGGTGCGTGGGGACGGGGTGGGGTAAGAGCAGGGTGGCAGCACACTTCCCTTATGAACCAAATCACACTGGGACACCGCGATCATTGCTAAGGACCTGCTGGCTAATCTGCATAACAGCAGTACTATCTGATTCATTCTGACTGAGGCGTGATTTTAATTGAAACAGAAAAGTGCACCACCCGCCAAGTGTCCCAGCTCCCCTGCAAAGGGGCTAATCAAAACCAATTGGACATCCGGATCTCTGCCACATCAATTAGTGCCTATTTGTAGTGGGTGTGTGGGGAGGCCACCAGGACCAGCCATCACCACTTGTGACCCACATGACAGAGCAGGCTCTTGTGTTTTTGCGAGATAAGCCTTAGAGCCGTATGTGTTGACAGGACCTGTGCAGGGTGGTTTGGGGAGAGTGGTGGTAATGTATGCACACAGGTCTCCCCTGAGATGCCTCGCTCTGGCAGTACTGCTGTCTCTTCAGCACAAGACTTGAGCTACAGTGCACTGTTTACTTGTAGTTGTCAGCTGAGGAAGAGATGCTGTCAGAGGAAAAGGGATGTTTGTAAAGGGAAGCATCAGAAAAAGTAGACTAAAGCAGAGGGCTGTGTGTTTGTTTTTTGATCTGGGTTTGACTTGTAACTTCTTTAAATTGAACATATGCACAATTTTCCGACACATGTATTTAGTAGTGGTTCTTCTCTGCACAAAATGGTGGGTTAAAAAAAAAGCACTGTCCCTGATGTTTCAGTTGCCCGTTGCATGTTCTCCTATGTGAAAGTTTTTACTCTGCCATTAACTTCTAAAGTTGACAGACTTTTTAAAGCACTTGATCCCCTCTGTAAATTCTGCAGGTTTGGAGGTGTTTTATAGCTGATTGAAGAATCATATTCTGTGATAAAGGGGGATTTAACAGTTTCCAGGACAGAAGTGCTATCTTGCCTTGGTTGTGCAATGTGTAGGTAAAATGGGTAAAAAATATACAATAAATAGCAGTAGTATACATTTATGTAAAATTATATTTCACAGAGGGCCGGTGTGGCTGCAGGGTTTTATTCCAACCAAGCAGCAGCAGCAGCAGCACACTAGACTTGACTTAATTAATCAACTGATCTCAGTCTTCAGAGGGTCGATTGGTCAAACTGTGTGGTTGGAACAAAAACCTGCAGCCACACCAGCCCTTTGTGGAATAGTTTGGACATTTCTGATCTAATGTATTTCTGTGTTGTGTGTGGACATGTAGACGAAAACGTAACAACTTGATCTTTGATTGATCTTTGTTTTTTTTTTTTACGTGACTTTATAGGATGGATTATTTTGAAAAAAAAAAAAGAAATGAGTACAAGGCCACAGGTCAGATCCTGGGCCAATGAGGTTACACTTTAACACACAGTCTAACAAGTGAACCACAGGGAATATCATCTAATCTCCTCCAGCACTGAGGGGTGTCCATGTCAGCCGAGATAAGCCTCTTCAGCCAGCTCCTCTGGATGTAGAGCGCAGCGGTTCTTCAGCCATCCTCCCCCTGGAAAACATACATTTCTTCAGAAAGATTTGTGTAATTTTAACAATATTATGCCACAACTTATCATTTATACTGTACATATTTATTATGGATCACATTAACAAAAACAATAAACACTTACCAACAGGCAGAGAATGTTTTAAATTGTGCTTAATTTTCTTTAGACATGTCACGTCGTTCATATTTGTTCAGGTTCACATTTTATTGTTGTAGGATTGTTTAATATCAATGTTTTCCAACTTAATTTTTTTGTACTAAAACAGAAAAAAATATGCCATTATTTATAGGCATAATGTAATATTTTTTCACATCAAAATGAGAAGAAAATATAGAGTAATTTTTTTTTTATAATTTTTTTGTGATTATTTTACATTGATGTGCTGCATTTGGCCCCCAGGCTGCATATTTGAGACCTCTGCTATAGAGTAAATCCATTTATGGTATTGGTGATTTTATTGACTCGGTCACTACCCACAGCTCGTGACCAAAGGTGAGGGAAAGAACATGGATCAACTCAGCATGTTCTATATTCACCACATTAAATCAGTAGAAGTCTAGTAAAAGTCTAAATCATTCCAGACTCTATTCCAGTCAACTTCTGGAATTGCGTCCTTATTCTACATACAGGGGTTTGTGCATCATCCTTTGTTGTTTTCAAACTTCAACTGGACTGATTTTCTTCTTTAAAATGCCTTGTCTCTGATCCAAGAGACATGATCAGTTCTATTTGCTGGTAGGGGACAGCAAACTTCTAACCCCGTAGGAAGAGTGATCTGTTGGTTGTTGTTCCAATACGTTAATACAGGAGTTTCAGGGTGATTGACAGATGTCTTTAAGGCTACGTTTATGCAATGACGATGTGGTGTCTCGTGTTCAGTTTTTCATCCACGTTTAGACGAGCGTATTCAACAGGAAATCCTTGTTTATATGAAGATGCAACAGTAGGCGAAATACGATTGGTCCGCTATGTGGTACTGTGATACAGTGCCGACATGTCCTTTTTCTGTTTTTGACATATTTAATTGTACCCCCGTCTCTGTTCGGCTATGGTATCTGTGTAAGTTCTGTACAATAGCTGAAATGACTCCTGTACATTTACTAGAGCTGCTAGTGCTAATGCTAATGCTAATGCAGCTGGAGACACAACCCGGCGCATCTTCAATACGTCCCACTCTGGAAGGAGTTTTCTGATTTGTGCATATTCACATCCTGACAGCGCAGGCATCGTGTAAACCAAAGGCACTTCTGATAAAATATGCTGTCGTATTTAGCCGTACTCATCCTTGTGTAAACGGCCCCTAAACCTATGTTGTCTTGAGCAACGTGTCTCTGGTGAGGGTCTGTCAAGGCCAGCTGAGAAGAGCCAGACTAAGACGAATTCATTAATTCCTTACCTCTTACAATGAGGGAAAACATCATCCTCCCCATCATGTATTTTGAGTAAAGGATCCTTGAAGGTCTGATTTCAGTTTTCTTGGAACAAGAAGCCCTAAAAATGTAATATATAATCCCTTTCAAGTAGGAATTCAAGTCTAGTACATCTGTTACTTTTTGTTAATCTGATCTCATGTTGTACGGTACAAATATAACCATTGCATGTATTATGTTATACTGTACTCACTGCACTTATTTAACATCAGATGTCAGGCTCAAACATGATCAGTTTTAAAACTTGAGCTAAATGCATGTAAATCCTTGTGAGAGAAGAGAAAGGATAAGCCTTCAGTCTGCTCTAATGTGCTGTCATTTTAAACTCTTGGTTTGGATGTCAAATTAATGTCATCTGTTCCAGGCGCAGTATAAACATTTCACACAGATTTCACTTAACCATTATAAATATATTTAGACCTCATGGAAAGGGTAAATCTGAGCTCATGTAATAAAATAAATACATAAAGAGTAATGTGCGTACTCAATACAGTGATCATTTCTGAGGTTTCTCTCTCTCATATTCATCATCTGATTTGTCTCCAAGATAAACAGATGGATTTGACAAGTTGCCATTTCAAAGAATCTATGACGACAACAAGTGACATTTTTCCTTGTCTGCTCATTTACCCACAACCTCCAGAGTTGGCAAAGTTGGTTTGCACGTAAGAAATGTATGGTTGTGTTCAGCAGATTTGTATTTTTATCCAGGCTTTTTATATATTTACACTTTTAAAGGTTATATGTCAAAACATCACACTGCTAAAACATGTCATGTGACCAAACCTTAAAAACTTCTAATTTCTTGATAATGATATTTTACAATTGTTATCGGAGTATTTCTTTTTTAATTTAGGTTTTCTTAAAGTTTTTTTTTTTAAGTGCACATTTGGGCTTGGCAATATGGAAAAAAGACCAATTATGATAATTATTTTATATCGGACGGTATCTGTGCGTTTACGACCCACGTTTACTGTGCTTTGTGTGTCAGTTTAAATTGATTAAGTAGCTCTGAACTGCACCAATTATGATTGGCTGTTCTTATTAGAGACCGACCAATTAATCGGCCAGTTAATTTAATTGGGCTGATCATAGGTTTTCACTGATTAATCGGTATTGGCCAATATGTAGTCAATTTATTAACTTTTTTTATTGTTGCTAAGTTTCTGTCATTCACTGCTCGTGTGTGTGTGTGTGTGTGTGTGTGTGTGTGTGTGTGTGTGTGTGTGTGTGTGTGTGTGTGTGTGTGTGTAAAGCTTGTTAGGCTGATTGTCAGAGCAGAAGTAACAGCAGAACTATCACCTCCACACATGTGCACTTGAAACCACAGACTGCTACCCCCTCACGTCGAGTCCCCCAATCCAAACTCCGCCAGCCCCCCACACACTCGTTCCACATTCTGAACTATGGCGGCTCCATGTGCGCTCATCCGTCAAACCAAAACACCCCCACCTGCGTTCTCCGACATGGACAGCCACCCTATCCGAAAATCATGGAGCCCCCCCTCTCCCCTGTGCGAGCACTTTTCCCCTCGGTCTGAAAGCATGAACTCAGACACACGCACTTCCCATCTACCTCACAATTAATTCTGCAGATAAGGTAAGGGAGACTGGGAACAGTGGAAACACGGGTCAGTTGTAACACTTGTAATTACTCTAATCAGGAACAACTTTGGACTAAACTAATTCACTCTGCACATGCTCAGTTTAGTCCTTACATCTTTTTCTTATATATATATATATATATATATATATATATATATATATATATATATATATATATATATATATATATATATATATATATATATATATATATATATATATATATATATATATATATATATATATATATAATAATTTCACCAAAGAAACTGTAACTATAAATAGTTACTAAAATTCCGCACCACTTCATCACATTGAAAGAAAGCAGATTCAAATATACAGACATGAAAAACAACTCTATTATAACACAAATGATACTGTAATTATCTGGCACTGCCATCAATGAATAATTCTGACATATTCAATGCTACTACTAATACTGGCCAGTATCACCATTTTTTTCAATTATTAGCTAGCTGGATATATTGATACATCGCTATAATAAGTTATTTCAATGAATATCGTGATGTATTTAATCAGATTGTTTTCCTGTTTTAAGAGTGATTCTCACAGATACTCAATGTATCACTATTAAGTATAAAATACTGAATTAAATGTGTGTGTTTTTGCTTGTAATGAACACACCTTGCTTAAATTCTGCCATTTTCTTTGATTTCTTTTCTAATTTCTTTCCTGCTTCATAAGAGACCATTTAGCTTTGCTAAAGAATTATTTGATTTTCTTTTAGTAGAGATTTTGTCACTGAACAGAATTCACTTAATGGCTAATGGAGTTTCCATTGTATATTTTAATGTGAAGTTGTGACAAATACAATAGTTTTTACTTGCTAATTTATACGCTCACTACAGGTACTGTGGGGAAAAAGAAGGTTGAAAGGGGTTTAGTAGTTGAAAGCATTTGTCAGAAATGTCTTTTGCTACTGAGACTTGTTAGTGGTTTAATGTTGCTCTAGAGACCTTTCTAGATGTGCACTAAACACTGTCATAGGATTGTGGGTATTTAATCATGTATAGACTTGAACCCTTCCCCTTCAAATCCTACATGTCAGTGCACTGATGAGGTTTCATTTTTATAAGCTGAAGAACATACTCTGGGGCTTTGCTGCATTTTAGCACATTGTAGGTAATTAAAAGAATGCATTGTAAAACAAACCTGGAGTCAGCATAATGAGGCTCTAACTACAGTCATTTTCTTTGTGAAGCCAGCTGAATTTTCCCAGCAGCCCACTCTAATCACCTATCCACAAAAAGTCAATAATGTGAAGAGAGAAAATTGACAGTTAATTTGTCAAGTGCCGAGAAGGATAATTTAATTTCCCAAAGCTTTGTTCCAGTTTTGTCAGATTTTTTTTTTTTTTTTTTTTTTTTTAACTCTCCTTAGGAATATAGATACAAGTTTCACCGTAGGCTCTAAATCCTTATGCAATGTATGTACTAATATGTTGTATTGAGTCAAAACTAACATTATGTCGACGTGACCATCATGTTACTTTTGCCATCCCTGTTAAAGTGCTGAATCCTCCTCGTAGTTATAGGCGGCCAAATTTTCTGCATCTTTAAATGTGGTTGAAATGAGTGATACCATGTCTTCATCTGGTGTGTATCATAGTCCTGTAATACCACCTCACAACAGAATAAATATGCAGCGTGTTGTGCATATTTGTTGTTGTCACATTTTAACAACGCTGATTTATCTGATATCACCTCCAGACAGTCACAGTTCAGGAAAGTATACACATAATTTAATAAGATCACTATTCTTTTGACAGATTCTAAAAATAAAACAGTGAGGCGTCTTTGCCTTTTACTGAGATGGGACAGAGTGGAAGTATTAGGCTGAGACCTTGAAGCGGTGGTCTTGACTCCAGTCTCAGAACAGTAAGAATAAGAATGCACAGACTTTAAAGACAACACAAGGTCTAAACACAGAGGAGGTGGAAGTTTGTGCTTTCTCTGTCCAAAAGCCATTTCCAGACCTTATCAAAACAGGGCTGCATCAATCCATTTGAAAACATCCCCCGAGCCTCATAATGCTGCTTTCAATGTAAAGAGTGACTTTAGTACTGCCGTGCCCATTGCCGTAGAATCCTATTAAGAGCTGCAAGCTGTCATGCAATAGTAATGACTCACTGTAGTGTCCCATGTTTTCCTGTGATTAACCCCTTACCAACAATAATAATAATAATAATGGATTGGATTGATATAGTGGGTTTTTTTTGGCCACTCAAAGCACTTCACATTAGTGACCCATTGTTCATCCACTCTCACATGCACCCTCTGGTGGTGGTAAACTACATATGTCGCCACAGCTGCCCTGGGGCAGACTGACAGGAGCGTGGCAGCCATTTTGCCCCTCTGGCCTCTGTGAGTGGCACTGGAGGACACAACAGACTGACCTAGGACAGAGCGGGATTCGAACCACCAACCCTTCAGTCATGTAGACCTGTTCACATTATGGGTTATTATTATTACCGGCGCTGTCTCTCAACAGGAGCTCCTGAGTTTAAGTTCGCAGCAGCTCTGCTTGATCTGATACAAACTCTGCCTCTGTCCTCCTGTTATCCCACTAAGCACATTATGTAATAATAATGCCAGCTATTACACAGATCCATTTGGTGTCTGGGGCTGTCATCAGCAGGAAGAAATTTAGTTTGGCTTTAGTTTATCACACTTTGCATGCGTACACTGAGGGAGTTCAATGTTAGTGTTATATGAGCGTTCTTAAAAGCTTCGTAGGGTTTGGTAAGATCTAAAATCCACCTGTTTTATCAGCTTAAAGCAAAAAGTGGAGCTGAGAGGAGTGCTTCACCCCCCCCACACACACACACACACAAACACAAACACACACACCTTGTGAGAAGCCAAAGACTCATTCCATTTGCCTAAATTAAATCCTAGTGCCTGATCACTTCTCTGCCCACACTAAGTGATAAATCAAAACTTAACTAACTTAACCGACTGTGATGAGTGGGCACTCAGTCCACAGAGAGCTGAATTTAGCCATGCAAGTTTTTTAGCCTCTTGTCTCCTCAGCTTCCCCTGTACTGTAGATACACAGCATCCACTCTAATGATGCCACATTAAAGAGTATCTGACTCGAGAAGTTCAAAGATACATACACTGGTATTTGTACTTATGGGCAACATTGACAAGCGCACTTGTTCATTTTTAGATGGAATAAGAACCATTTACCATCACTGCTTGCTCTTTTTCCAGTAGTGTGATTCATAAGATTTTAACTTAACAGAATTAATGGGCTAAAAAAAAAGGCGCAGGCAAGACATATCAGCATTTAGTTATATATAAAAAGCACCACATAATGTCATCTCCTAATAGTGATGATGATGATAATAAGCTTGAACTCATGCCTAATACATTTATCTGTATTTCTGATAAATTATTGTAGTGGTTATTTATTGTACTTTTAGCAGCCTAAGATATTGAGTGAACTCTGGCAGAAATAATAGAATAAATTACTTTTTCTAGGTCAGCTTTTGGCATGAGGTGCATGATTGTTTTGGATATATTTGTTAGATAATTACGATTAAAAGCTGATGCTGTTGCTGCTTTTAAGGGGCTGTTCAGACTAAGACGAGAGTTGAGGATAATGTCAGTTTAATTGGACCGACTAGAAGTTCAATTTAGCTGAATATATATAATATGGATGAAGATTTCCACTGTGATTTGATAATGTATGTTTCAACCAGCTGTTGAATAATATGGTGTTCCATGTTATGTCACTGCATGTTGTTTGATCTAAAGCACACATGAAATCATTAGTAATTTCCAGAAACATAACTACACATTAGTGCCAATATGGCCTTATGTATGTTGAATTTACTGCATGTAATTATTTGCTGAGATGAACTGGTTCTTCATTTAGTGCGTTACTCTTCAGCCTCGAGAGGCTAAATTCAGTTAATGAGAGAATTAATGAGAAAAATAATGACTTTGTATATGCAGCTGGTCACGTTTAATAAAATGGGCCTGGTTCTTCCATTACTGACCTAAACAAAGCTTCAAATATATTATTGTCACAGATTAATAGAAGAAAAACAGCACTATAAAGAATACACTATTTCATAGAAATAGTTATTAATACAGAAACAATAGAAAACCAACTACATTTATACACTCATGATTTTGGCTTCTTATCTCATAATTACGTACTGTATTTGCAGCATTAGTGGCCCATAGTAGTGAATTTCCCTTGAGGATCAATAAACTTAATTTGTATAACAAGCAAAATAAATCACAGTACTTACATTGTGTTAAAAACAGTGTGAAATGATCATTTTTCTGGGCAGAAATACATGGACTTAGTCTCCAGGTTGAGTCATGTGACCACAATTAACGTCCATTTGAGTCCCAATTATAGTTAAGGTTCACTTGTTTTATTGTCTCTAGGGAAATTTGGTGCCTGTGCTTCATACGTCCAAACACACACAGCATGTATCATTAGCATTTAACACATTAGGAGCAGTGAGATGCTACTAAAGGTGCTCAGGGACCAACTTTAGATCTTCATTATCATCGTGGTCAAAGGCACTGACAGGAGGATTAACCCACAGACAGCAGAGTTTCCAACAGTTCAATTTCTACAAGAAAATGAATCCCTTTGTTCCTAAACGGTAATGTCTTTGTTTTACAAAAGTCATAACCTCCATTATCAACAACTGTCACATGGAAATAGGATGAGGGTCAAGTCATGTGCATTTGTAGTTTTTTTTTTTGTAAGAGTAAAATATATTAAATTATATGAATGCCATATAAAACAGCATTAAAAACAAGTATTTAAGAAAGAAAAGACTGAAGTATTTAGTGTAACTGTCCTCTATACTGTACATAACAAACTTTAAACCCTACTGCACAGACATTAAACAGATTAGTTCAGTAAATCTCATAAACTAAATTGTTTTAAATCAGTCCCACATTCACACACTCAGTACTAGGTTTGTCCACATCTGATGTAAATATTGGTATTGGCTGCCGATCGGGCATTTATTTATTTATTTTTTTATCTGATTTTGTCATGAGACCGGGGCAGTCCAGGTCTGATTTGAGTGTTTGTGTGTGTGTATATGTACACTATATGCCCTGCACATCCTGCTCCCTGGGATTAAAGTTTCTGTAGGTATAAGATCTGATCCATGAGTTTACTTTTGTTTACTTTTACTTTGAAGTTGTAGTGGACCCAACCCAACTCCCCAGCAAATATACTGATATTCTTTTAACCTCACAGCCACCTGCTCATCCACGCATCGCTACCATACGGCGCGGAATGTACCCACTATAGTACCTGGATAAACCTGTCCACAGATGTGCTACAGAAATGACAAACATATGGCTTGTGGATCAAAACTGGCCTAAAATAGGTTCTAATATGACCCACAGTATGAGTTGGAAAAGGTAAAACGTATCCTAAAGTTATACACATTCAGCCCATTTGTGATCTCAAGTAAAATATGTGACCCTCCAGCACAAAACCAGTGACTCGATTCAAAATTTAAGAAATTAAAAGATTCATGGAATCTCAAATTATTTCTGCATTTCTCTCTCCTTTTGCAGATTCATGTTATTTTCAGCAGCAGTTGTACAGATAATTAACTGGCATAAGACATCTATGATTGTTTTTACAATACCTACAGCAGTTACAGACAGACGCTTATGTGTATTATTGTCATTTTCTGACAGACTGCTGTGCTGTTATTGACCATTGGTGAAGTCTGTTTGGTTTTTCAACTGACTTCCTCTTAGGCTACATTTGTACGGAGACAAATGATAACAGAAGATGCAAAAGTGTCGTCTCGTCTTGAGTTTTTCATCCGCGTTTAGATGAGCGTGTAAAGTAACTAAGTAAAAGTACTTCATGAATGTACGTAAGTAGATTTTTTAGGCATCTGTACTTACTTTATTTATTTTTCTGGCAACTTTTTACTTTTACTCTCTACAGTTTTGTATAAATATCTGTACTTTATACTTACATTCTGAGAATGGACAGTATGAAAAATAAGTCGCTGTGACTTTATATATTATAGTTATATGACTGTTATCTCATAATTTTGACTTTTTATATCATAATTTTGACTTTTTATATCATAATTTTGACATTTTATCTCACAATTTTGACTATTTTTTCTTAAAATTGTGCATTTTTATCTCTCATTTAGAACTTTTTTCAAATCTAATGACTTTTTATCTCAATTGTGCCCCCCCCCCCCCATTTTTCCTCAATTTTCTGCCCAAATCTACAAAACTGAGTAACTGTGACTTGACCAAACACATCTACACAGTAACTCACTTTTAAAGGCTTTATTTTAGATACTTTTTTTTTTTAAGTTTTCTGATTTTATTTTCTGAAGTATTATTGCATTCATGACAAAAAATGTGTTTTACTTTTTATTTTTGTACTTTATTACAATTGAGAAGTTTTACTTTTTTACTTTGGTAAAAGTAGAAGTACTGATTCAACTCTTCTACTTAGGTAAGAGTATTTTTTCACACAAGTAGCTGTACTTCTACTTTGGAAGACATTAACAAATAGGTAACAAATGGTTAATACAAAATAGACAACCCATTTATAAACGGGTAATAAATGGTTAATATATAGTCAATTGTGTGTAGGTATTATAAAGTGTTACCAATTGTTCTAGTTGGTGTGTGTGTGTGTGTGTGTGTGTGTGTGTGTGTAGACCCACAGTGCGACACATGGCCTCTTGCCTGTTCGTGTTCAGCTCTGTGTGTCGTACACAAAGCAACCGGCCAACAGTTCTTCAGGCTTGAGTAGAGATGCATGACCAAAGAAAGCCCACACTTCTGGTCAGAGGGAATAAAACATCAAAAGGGTTTTGGAAATGAAAATTAAACGTTTCCAAATGCCTGCAGTAGAGGCAAAAATTATGATGTTTTGTGCACGTAAACATATTGATTCGAACAATTCCTTTTCATTGCATCTCTAAATGATTCCTAGTGGACTGACAAAAGCTTTTTTCCACACAGTCATGGATTTTTGCCGATTCCTAACAATGGAAAAGTAAATAGAACTTTCATGTAGTTAATATTTAAATCGTATTCATGACGTTGCCATTTCCCACAAGCTTTCCTTTCATTCAACAACATTCACCAGTGCTTTTGTGTCTGTGTGTGAGTGTGTGTGTGTGTGTGTGCGTGCTCATATATTCAATCCATAAAGTGATGTGCATGACAATTGTATTTTCTCATAGTCAATAGTACAAGTGTTTTTCTCAATGGGCCAAACGTCAGCTGCAGTGCTGTATTGTTCAGACTTTCTGAAAGTCTCAGCCTGACACTTGCTTTACTTCCCTGGTCAAAGAGCTTTCTTTTTTTTCCTCTGTGAGTTTTTTTTTTTTTTTTTTTTTTTTAACTCCCTAAGATGATGCTGAACTTGTGTCCATTCAAACTTTCTACACCCCTGCCCAGCTCGATCAATAACAGACCTCTGCTCTCCATCTTTGAACTCCTGGAATTTCGATCTTACTATGCCAGCCTCTCAGTCTCTGCTCCCACAGGAGGGAAAAGTCTATAAAAGAACAATGTATTTCTGCTGTAGACGCCACACACTGGGATTTCTGGCATTAGAGCAGAGTGTTGGGAGTGAAAATGCTTGCTGAAATCACCTGGACTAATACCAACCACGCAGGAGGCAGGGTTTCCTTGTGTAGGTGTATTGTATGTCTGTGTGTGTGTGTGTGTGTGTGTGTGTTATTGTTTGCTAAAGTGGATTTGATTTCGTTGGAGTGCTGGGTGTCTGACCAGATGGTCTCCAGACAGAGACAAGATTAAACATTATATGTAATCTCTAATCACTCTGTACTGGTAGATTAAGAAATATGACCATACATAATCTATAGTCAATACATATTTCTCCCTTATTCATGACGTATAGTTCATGGTTTTAATTTTCAATGGTGCAACTTGACTCTTCACACAGATCTGTTTTAAAGCGTTGATATATTGTGTTGTTACTTCAAATACTCGCCAACAACAGGGGAAGTCTACCAAAACTACCAATGAATCAATGTTATTTATCCACAGACCATGTTGTTCACTGAATAAAGTATAAAGCTCATTATTTAGACACATTATTATGGCATCATTTACTTCTCTCCTTCAAACTAAAACTCATTGCTACTTAACAGTTGATAATTGTGTTTTATAATCTTCCCATTCTGTGTCAGCTGGTAGTTGACATCAGAGCTCATGCTTTTAGATTGAAAACAGTCACAGTAAAACTACAAATCACATGTGGTTTCTGCACATTTTGGAATTATTGTTATTGGAATTGTTCCATTATTCTTATTAGTAAGAATATAATTAGGGTGATAATAAAAAAGACCAATGCATAAGTAGATAGTAGTATATCTACAGAATTGGGGATTGGAGATTTGGCAGGCAGGCTGTTTTTTTTTTTTTTTTGTTCTTGTTTTGTTTTGCAGTGTTTGGCATGAAGGCAGGCTGTTTTTTTTTTTCCTGATGTGTGATTTAAAGTGAGTGAAATTCAATCATATTGCACCACCACGCTTCAATGATGTTATCACTATTACCTCATGCATGAATCATCCATCAATAAGACACTGATTTTACACAAAATCCATGACAATGAAGTCAGAAAAACAGATATAAGATATAAGGCAGAACCCTTATCATATTACACTGGTATGTAAAATTCAAATTTGACATCTGTTTTGAGATTCAACATGTGAATTTTTTTTTTTTTTTGGGGCGGGGGGTAAAAATCTGTTTAGTTTTCATGATTATATAACACAATACATATCTACTAAAATACAGTCTGGTATATAATAGCAAGTAATAAGTGTAAACAGAATGGAATCCAATATTAGTTCAGAAATGTTTAATTTTGCTGCATCTTCAGCTGAAAATCTGTTCATCAGGCATAAGGCTCCAGCAGTAGTGAACACTGGTGTACTTTAGGTTTTCCTTTGGAATGTGCTTCCGTCTCACTTATATTCTGTTGAAATCTTTCACCATATTCCATCGCACATGCTAACTCTAACGCTAATAAACAATAGAAAATATGTTTATTTGTTTAGAAAGAATATAACATTGATATTGCTAATATAGATCACATGCATAAAATACACAGATTCCAAATTTTCTCGTATAATACTAATGAATAAGGCGAAAGAGCAGCTGTATTTTTGAAATCCTGAGCAAATTCTGGTTCAGATACTGTACATTGGTCACATACTGTATGTAAAATAGCCAACTTTATTGTAAAATATGCCATATGCACAACAAATGGCACAGATGAAATACCATCCTCTCACCTCTCGTACAAACATGCAATAATTAAAAACAGAAAACGAAATAACAACTAGGTAATAAAGTAACATGTACAAGATGTGAGAATAAAAGATCAAATCTAATAGTACAAAACAACATGAAATTACAGACAAGACAGAATACAGTAACAAAAAAACAACAAGACACAGTATTGCACAGAGCATGTATCAATACAAAAAAACATATTTTGAGTGGACCTTGTGTAAAGGCTGCTAAAGTTGAATTAAATAACCATTTGGAATAATAAAATGAGTGTTAAGAAGTGAAATTAGGTAACAAAAATCAAAATTTTTTGCTTAAAGCTCTCTCTGCCTCATTTGAAACAAGCTCTGCTCACTGTAACCTGTGACATTTAATTGTCCTGTCAAGTATCAGGTGTATGTTTAGTCTGCATCTGTGTTTGCCCAATGAAATTTATCAAAATATTGGAAGAGATCAGCTTACATAAAGACACATGACTCGTTTGCTTCTGGCAGTAGCAGTGCTTGAGTCATCTTTTTAAGAAACTACAGGGCTATAAAAGAGGGATACAACTTTTTATTTAGTTATTTTTTTCCAAAAAGTCTACCTTTATCAGTAAATGCAGGGGCGTTCTTCATGGTATTACATTACAGCCTTTCAACATCCACTGTAGCTAAGCAGAAAAACAAAGAGGAGTTATGATTGTTTAATTTTAGTTTTTTTACCGTCTTTTTTTGTTTTTGTTTTTACACATTTTTATTAAACTCATGCACGTGTTGTTCCTTGCACTCTCGGTGGTGAAGCACCAACCCAATCTCATTGCGTGTTTTATTGCACAATGACAATAAACGCTATTCTATTTTCATTCACATCACTGGATCGCCAAGGTTCTTTTTCAGTTTTTTTTCCCTCTATCTTTATTATTTATTTTTTATTTAACCTGTACTGTCCAGCATCATTAACAGAATAGGTGTCTGGCTTCCTTTTGGTGCTGAGCAATTTTGCTTTGCCAATTGAGACTTCATAACATATACGAGGCTCGCCTTGATATTCTACTGAGTTTATGAGTTTAGATAAACCACATTTTGACGCCAGACCTTACAAAGAAAGACAGGGAGGAGAAAAGAAGGGGGGGTTTAGGGAGAAAAAAAGTACCGAAAACCCTCACAAGACAATATCCTCATTACAAACAATAACCGCCATGGTAGCAATAACGGTAGCAACAACAACCAGAAGGAAAACTGGGCAATGGATAGACACAGCCATGCAACCACAGCCACACCCCCTCCAAAGACCAGGAACCGGTGGTCTGTCAAAATGGGCGTCCCGTCATATTGGGCTTCCAAGCACTTCTGAGCATGCACATGACCACCAAGGGTTTTCACAGTGAAAAATCCCATTAATTCAGGCATCTCCAACTAGATCTATGTGCAATTGACTTGGATGCTGGATGTAAGTAATACCTTGAAGTGTAATTATTTCCAGATCTCCCCATTATCAACCTACCCTGAAAATATCATTACAATTCATCCATATTTGTTGGGTTTGTACACAAATCAACCAACCAACACTGGCAAAAACATAACCTCCTTGGTGGAAGTAATTAGGAAAATAAAATATTAAAATACCAGGGGGGCAAGGGACATAAGCCACCCCTGCTGATGCACAGACACTACCCAACGCTGTCCACACATCACACATCACCCCCACTCACACACACCCACATGAAGATGAGTACACACATATACACATATATATATAAAACTAAAGGTTGTTTAAAATAGCATGTGTATATGCAGCTCATCACCTTGGCTATAATGATTTAGGAATGCAAGGACTTTCATATTAGTACAAGGACACTTTGAAAAACATTGTACCTCATATAATTGAGGCCAAACACTGTTCAGACATACAAATGACAGTTTTACATCTTTATATCTGACCAAATGCCCAACTGAGCTGGGAAAACGTCAGTTCAATTACTCAAATGTCTTATGAATGTGATGACATGTTCTATATCTGTGGTTCAACAGAGCTGCTATCTGTTCTTAATTGTGAAAACCCATTAAAAATCCATTCATCTTATCTCGTATTGATCAAATATTTGATTGTAGTACTGTATTAGTTGCAGCTCTTCTGTCAGCTGTTTCATATTCACAACAATCGCTCATTTCAGTTTATGTTCTGTTTGTAACTTTCTCCGCTCTAAACTGGCATGGGGGTTTCCTGACTATTAACTCTTGTCCTTTTGATTTACAGATACTTTGAGGTGTCTGCTTTGCTTTATTGACCTCAGGATTAATGTGATAATGAAGCATAGCAGTGTAAAACTCTTGTGTTATTCTCTAGAGCATTAGCAGGAGCACTCATGTTAAGGCGCAGATCAAAAACACATTGATAGTCCTTTAAAATGCAAATGGGGGCTGGAGTGTACGCAGTCTATGTAGTACATGTGCCGTTACAGAGAACTCACTCACTGTGTTTGCATGGATGAATGTTGGATGTGAGAGGGCTTTATGAAAACATCTCTCTTCCTCTGGGGGTGCAAGAGAACATGAACACAGCAGGTGTGATTTTTAATGTTTGACTAAAAACATATTTTGGTAAATGGAGATACTTAAGTAGTGCTCAGGTGTGTTATGCTCTACAGAATGGCAGTTACAAAGTAAATGTTGGAGTGTGTGGAGGATGTACTCTGGCAAGAATGTAAAGAACAAAAGTGAAATATATATATATATATATATATATTCTGTATATTTATATATATATATATATATATATATATATATATATATATATATATATATATATATATATTCTGTATATTTATATTATTAATATATAATAATAATATAATATATTAATATTTGTCTGGAGCATATTGTGCACTTTGCTTGTATTGATAGCTTTTTAATTGTGATATTGTGTTGTTTGAGCTATATGCATTTGTGTGTGCGTGTGTATATTTAGAGCTCCGCATACATGTAGCAATAGGTAGGTTTCAGTCACATGTCTATGATAACATTGCGATTTCAGCTGGGGGGCAGGAAGTAATCATGGAGAATGGCTATTGAAGAGGGTGCTGATGGTACGGATTTAGATCCGGTGGCGAAACAGAGATACATACTGTTAGTTAAAAAGCGTTACTTATGAAAATTAATTAGTTTGATAGAACCCAAAGATTTCTGCTGTTGATGTCACAAACTACGTGGTCCTGCAGACATCCTACTACACCAGCAGCAGATGAAAGCCTAGAAAAGTTTGCGATAATTATCATTTGGTCTTCGTCAGGGTGAGTGTTTTCTTTGTGAAGATGCCACGTCAAGATGTATTGCATGTTTGTTTACATTAGTCTCTGCTAGCCGCTAATGCACCTTAATGTGTCTAGATAAACCATATTACAACAATGTACATGAACATTTCACCACAATAGCACATCCACAAAAAAAAAAAGTTAGATTTGGAACGTACCTCTTATCAAGTTATAACTGCAGGCACGGACATTAGCATTAGCACTTTTTACTGCCTTTTTCTGTGAGCTTTTTCCATTTCTCACCTTTGTGAATGACAATCTTTGGTACTCAAAAGAAAATAGCTTTTCCTTCTCTCAGTTAGAACGATTGGTGCAGCCGTGTATAGACATTTTTGTCAAGCTACTTCACTTCCGGCCCTCCTTCTGAAAATCGCGCACTGACTATATAGCAATGTGACGCCATGTGAAATCAACCTATTCTAATCAGGGTGTAGATGAACACCCCACCTTTTTCTTTTGTTTTACATCCCTACTTCTGCTGAAGGAATTTCATCCTTGGATGTATCTCAGAATTTGTGAGTGACCCATGCATATAAATACATTGTATACCTTACCTGTCTGTCTCTCTCTCTCTCTCTCTCTCTCGCTCTCTCTCTCCTCTGTCTCTCTCTCTCTCCTCTGTCTCTCTCTCTCTCCTCTGTCTCTCTCCGTCTTTCTCTCTCTCCTCTGTCTTTCTCTTTCTCTCCTCTGTCTCCCTCTCTCTCGCTCTCTCTGTCTCTCTCTCTCTCTCTCCTCTGTCTCTCTCTCTTTCTCAGATATCACATATAGGCCGTACTTAAACACGCAACAAACACAAAGTAGGATATTTTTCATGGATCTCTATTTCTGTAGCTACATCTATGGCTTCCAAATCATGTTGCAGAGATCCACAATTGTGGCAAAAAATGAAGAAGATCCAACAACAACAAGCAGAAAGCGTCTTCATTTTGACTTCTGGTCCAATTTTTACATTATTCAAGTCAACAGAACAAGAAGCATCTCAAGTGTACAATTGTGAGTATTAACATAATGCTCAACTTGGCAATGTTCATTCATGCAGAATCATACTGAACTTAATGTAAGAACAAACGAACAAATAGGAGGAATGCTGAAAAAGTGGGCACATTTAATAAATAGCACCTAGAACAAAAAAAGAAATAGTTTTAACCTTTTGTTTGTAGTGTATGTGTGCAGGCACCAATGTAAATGTTAAACTGATTATGTAGTCTAATTACCTAGATTATTTTGACATGAAATCTAAATTTATTAAGGTTTTATGTTACAATTTACAGTGTGATTGTGTTTCCCATTTACCATAAATTGCTTGTTTTTTCATGCTAAAAAAAAAAAACTGAGACTCTACAGTTCTCCTGTGCTCTGCTAGTGTGTTTTTTTGTTGTTGTTTTTTTGTTACAGTCCGCATTATGACTACTGAGTTAACAGTTTGATTCAACCTCAGGTAAACCCACGCTACCTGCCAACAGCTGAACATAGTGTGAAATTAGTACAGAAGCAGAGACGTGTTTTCATTTATTAAAGTAAAGCTGATTGTCAAGTGGAGAAAACCAGGACAAGCAGCACTCAAAACTATTATGTGCATTTGTGTCTGTAAATTATCCTCACAAATGTAAAACAAGTGTCATTGTTAATCTCACCTAATATTGGTTGGGAGAGATTATTATAATCAGTATGTGTGTCTGCAGAGATATATCATGCTATAACTCAATGGATACTTGAGATATCACCATAAAATGATGTGGGCATATACATATCGCTAATGGACATCAGATGCAATGATCCATTTGAGTAAAGGTCAAAGGTCAAAATCACACTATCAGTTATAACTCTGGAACAGAGGGTCACAGAACTTTCAGATTGGGACCAATTGATATGGAATGAAGATTTCTACAAGTCTCATTGTTATCGCCTACAAACAATAGTTATTGAGATCTCTGGATGTCAATGGTGACAGGTCGCAAAATTAACTTGTGTCACACTGTTTGTGTGTGTCAAGCATAGACATATCATGCAATTGCTTAATCAATACTGGATATATTATCATAATATTATACGCACTGAAGCATATATACATATATTGAAAAAGGTCAAAGGTCAAGGTTGCATTTAGCAGAATGGTCAAAACCACATTATTGGCTCTAATTCAAGAAAGGGGTGTCATAGAAACTTGAAATTGGCACAAAATAAGGGCGAGATTAGGCATTCTCTGAATACTTGTTCTATAAAGTATATAGGTGAACAGTAAAAAGTTGAAGTTTCAAAAGTGATCAACAGTTCTGTGATTTAAATTGATGGCCTGTTAACAGGGTGAAATTATCCGTAACACAGTTCTTTTTCCACATTGAACGACTCTTTTTTTTCTTTTTTTTTTCTTCCTAGTAAACCTCAGAAATCAGATCAGGGAGAATCACCCTGCATCTGCTCAGTCTTCTCCACACCATTAAGATTTGTCTTCAATCCATCGGGTACAAACCTGTATCTTGCAGATTCACCGGTGATGGAATGGATTTAAAGGAGTATACCTATTTATAATAGATGAACTGCCAGTAGATTTCAAGAGGCTGACATAAGTAGGATAGTTTTTATATTATCCACAACTTTTTTTTTTCCGATTTAAAGTCACTAATTCCAGTTAAGAAAGCTGATATCGGCTGCCTACCAAATGTATATAATCTGTATTTCTGCAGTCTTGTAGTAGCGATTTAAAGTAGCATATGACTTTCATTCCAAATTTGTCATCAGATGTGTTAAACCTGAGTCATAGCCTAACTATCAGTGCCTAACTAGCATAACTATGTGTGATAAAGCATCACACACAGTATGTTTAAGTCAGAAGAACAGTGGGTGCGTTTGTACGAAAGATAAGTGAAGTGAATGTTTTATACTTTTGACAATCTAACAATCGTATGACGTCAAGGAACTGGTTGGAGCAGGTATTAGCGAGGGTGACTGGTGACTGAGGAAGGACTATAAAAAGATACATGTCAAAATAAACTGAGCCTTTTCCTACTCAAATTCAAAAATGATGAAAATCCATGACAACGTTTACGGTTATTATTCCATTTCAAACACATGCAATTGCACCTTCACCTCATTTGTTAAAATGCTAAACTGAAAGATGAAATATTATTTTCTGGAATATTCTACTTAAGTAAAATACATAAAGAACCAAGAGCACAATGGATTTTCACATATCCAAGCTTTTCTTCTGAAAAGCAATAAACCACTGAGAATCACACACTAGAAGATGCATCCCATAGCTCTTGAAACAATAATTTCAAGGTAGTTTGATGTCACAGTTTAAATGAACTGATGCTCAGAGTTTCAGAGGTTTGACGCCCCACAGGTTCTCATCTTTCTGTGTGTGTTCTGACTCACAGGGAATCTTATAGTCTGTGTGAAAAGATTTTAAAGCATTATCTGTCATAAAGAATAAGTAGAAAGTATTTCATTCCGTGCCCCAAATGTAGTTGTATCTCATAGTATTTATTGATTGAGAACTTGGATAACCTTCAGTGCTCAGTGATTTGAGCGTTTCCAAAGGAGTGCGTGGACTACATTTGGATTTTGTACTGTATGTAGCTACATTAAGTGAAACAAGACATCACCTTTTATTTTCAATATTGCAATTGTTAAATATCACAGTCGCCGACTTATCCGTGGAAATGCTTTGTAACATTCTGTAGGTGGAAAACTGACAGAAATTTAAATGCACTGTATTGATGTATTCATAAAGTATCAGAAGACCTGAGAACACTTGTCTGCTTTGTTCTTTCTGGGTTTAGAGTTGTAGCTTGATCGCTGTAGGAGTTTTCCTCTTACATAAACCACTTCATTCAACAGCAGGATTAGAGAATTGTGTAATATGCCATATGTTTTAAACGAAAACAGGGGATTGCCTCGGGTTCTCATCAGTATCCTGCTCATTCAAGGTCCACCATCAGCAGATAAAATGTACACAAACACCACATTACGTTGTAATATATGGAATGGATTTATATTGTGTCTTGACAGTGTAGTATTTCTTTATTTTGTGTGTGTGTGTGTGTGTGTGTGTGTGTGTGTGTGTGTGTGCTCTGTCTGGAACATAACTCATTATAATTATTTTTCTAAATATTCTGATTCCAGCTTCGTTCTTCATTAAATAGAAATAATTCCATAACATATACCATCAGGAATCAATATCTGTGGAATTCCAGACTTGCTAGAAATAAAAAAAAAATGGAGACCCACCAAACCTTTCAGCAGACATGTAATTTTATGATGGAGTATGGACATGATCGTTCATAGCCACCAAGCTTGAGTTGAGATTCAGTTTCCTGGTAAATAAAGAGAACATGAAGACCACTTGTTGCAATCATTTGTTGACACACAGTGGAGCAGTAAATAATCAGTGCGTGCTGCCCATACCAACAAGATGATTGTGATTTCACAGTGGATCTGACTTTGCTTTGATCCAGTGTGCTTGGACAAGGGGAAACTAGGGAAGTTGAAGAACATAAAGAGTGGTAAATGAGAGTGGTGCTGGATGTTTGAACGATCAATGAATTCTCACCAGGGTAAAGATTCTGAACTGACCATCTGTACCTGTGGTCTCTTTGTGAATTCTGTAGTTATTTCCCATTTAATATCTGCACCCAAAGTTTTGGATAATGATGTAAATTTTATCAAAAGGAGCTGTATGTGGTAATTATACTGTGAAATATATAAAAATAACAAACCCCCCCCCCCCTAAAATTATGTCTAATTTTTTTCAGTTGATGGTGTTTATTATATATACAGTACAGTCTAAATGTTTGGATGCATTTTCTTTATTTTCATGACTATTTCCATTGTAGATTCTCACTGAAAGCATAAAAACTATGAATGAACAGTCGCAGTCGACAAGTGCAATCGCAAAAATCACCAAGCGCTACAACGAAACTGTCTGACATGAAGACCGACCCAGGAAAGGAAGACCAAGTATCAACCTAACCCTAACAGACAAGGGGAAAACACCTACTATATATATACACACGCACACAGGTGACACATAAGGAACAAGGAAGAATCAGCACACACATGGGGAAACAAGGGCAAAGGTCAGACTACACAGAACACAAAAGGAAATCTAACAAAAATAAACAGGAAGTGACAGACAAACAGAAACAAAGCACAAAATAATACATTATAATTGCTTGAATATGACAGAGCAGGTGTGTCTACATATATGTATATATATATATATATATATATATATATATATATATATATATGCACAAACTGTGTGAAAAAGTGATTGTAAAGTCAAAAGTGAATGTGAACTTCCCTTTACTGTTAAGGGTTTGGAATATCAACACAACATATGGGCCCTGAAAATATTTGTAAAGACCCTGATCTGAAGCATTTTATTCTGTCAAAGATGTGGTTGGCAGATGAGTAAATTACATGACGTGTGTGTGTGTATATATATGTGTCTATGCTGATGCAATAACTGAAGCATTAATGTACCTATAAAAGCTCCATTGGCTGTATACGGACAGAAAAACACATTTTATACTTGGTGTGTACCAGCATTTTAGAGCAGTGAAATAAATGGCCCTGTGATTTTTTTTAATTATTTTTTTTTTTTGTAGACTTTCAACATCACAGATCTTATTTATTTATCTCACTTTTTACTGAGAAAAAGTTAATATTTCATGCCTTTTTCCAGACCTTGCTCACAAGAAATCCTTCATGGGGTTACAAGTTACGCTTATGACACATTGACTTTTCAATGCTTTCTCATAAAGTTAAAGGAATTGTTCAGCATTTTCTTGATGGTTTGGTGTATGTTAGAACATGTTTTTTTTGGCCATTTCTATGTATCTAACGGAATGAAAAGTGCTGACTTTTATTTTATTTTACCATCACAACTCTAGTGTAATTGAATCCCCTTAGCTCACACCGTTTAATTATTACACAGCCGCTGCATGTTTAAATGACAGTTTTGATCTAAAATATAAAACAAAACAAGCAGCAGATTTGTTCCACTCACCCTTTTTTAGTGTATTCATCTCCTGCAGAATGGTCTGTTTTTGTGCTAGTGCAGCATATTACAGAAAATAGCACTCTGATGGTCTGTGCGAAGATTTAAGGGTGTTTTGCTGTGTAGCTTTGTTGCGAAACACCATTTCACCATTCGTCATCAAGGTCAATCCTACCCCTGCTCTTTGGCTGCAGAGATTGCGGGTTCTCTGAAAAGCTCCATTTGTATAGATCTGAGTGCACTCTGATTGGATCCTGTTGAATCTACAGTAATGAGTCAGCAACACCTTAGTGAACTGCCCCCTGAACCCCCCCCCCCCCCCCCCCCCCCCCCCCCCCTTCAGTGATGCACTTACACCCAACACCAAACAAGGTCCCAAAGTGGCATGTTGGTGCCAGGCTGTTTCTATTTTCACTGTCACTCATATTGCAGCAGACATATTTAGTTATATTCGATTAATATAGGAAAACTGCACGTCCACTATGTCTATCACATCGACACACAAAAGCCATAGCCGAACAAACACTGAATCAATATGGCGTCCTATTTATTGGATTAGTATTGGGAAAATATTATTCCTCCATCATGTTACCATACAAAATTTCCACTGGAACCGACACTACATCGATATGACATGCGGTGTCTGCATAAACATAAGCAAATGAGACACAACCCAGAGTCTGAATTTTTCACTGTGCTGTAAATGAGGTTAGTAAAGGCCATGGTGGAGGACTGAAATGATTTCTGCTCTTTGTGAAGATGAATGTTTATGCTCTCCGACATGCCCCTTGACCTTTATGGCATTTATGACTCGTAAATTGTACGACTAGAAGACTTGTATTAAGGCACAAAGTATTCCACTTGACCAGGCACACTATTGACGCTTTGACCAGACCTGATACTGTAATAGAACGGCTTCACCGCAGGAGGTTCAGGTACAAGCAGTGTTCGACGTGGAGTAAAACCACCCCCAGACTCTATGGCATTTCAAACCAAAGCAGTGCAGCATGATTCATCTTTGTTTGAAAAATGGTAGACTGAAAGCTTTTTTGGCCTTTTTAAATCCATATTCCATGGATGTCATTGTGTGAGTCCCTGATTTTTTTTTTTACCAATTCCCGTCAAATTTCAATGCAACAATGCTATTCTGAATCTTGCTGTCAGTAGTGACCCTGAAGGCACCGTTTTATGTGTTTGCTTGGAAGATGTTGTTTTTATTACAATGGTGTGAACTAGTGCTGAGTGATATTTTATTCATTTAATCAATATTTTGGGTTATTTAAAGCCACTCTTAGTTACTAGAATAGAATAGAAGGGAACACTTCACAATACCTACACATATTCCACTATGTAGAAACCATTTGTTACCTGTGTGTAAATGGTTTGTTCATGATGTATTAACCATTTATTACCCATTTCTTAATGTTTATTAATGTATTGGTTATACATAATTTATCGTAAAGCATTTGTTCACATGGCTACAAATGGTTTGTTCATAGAGAAGAAGAAGAAACGCTTTGTTTATGATAAATTGTGTATGAATAAACCATTAACAAATAGGTAACAAATGGTTAATACATAATGAACAAACATTAACTAGTTCTGACTCACTTCAGATTGAATGGGTCTGAATGTGAAACCTGAACTAAAGTGATTATTAATATCTGAATATCTATTTTTGCATTTCACAAATTCATCCCAAGGGCCAGACTGGACCCTTTGGCGGGCCGGAATAGGCCCCCGGGCCACATGTTTGACACCCCTGATATAGAGGATTACTTCAGAAATGTTTAACTTGTCAAATGTTAAAAGGGCAGAAAAGGGTCAACCTGCTTCTGTTGATACCAAGGCTTAATGACAATACAGACCTGAGACGACCTCAGATAAGGTGCTGTGTTTTGAAGTGTTAAATAGGTTGAGACATTGAGTGAATTGTTGAAATGCAGCGTTTTGAACCACAGAAAAAAAAAAGAGCTGCTCACTCAGCGTTTCATCATTTTCTATGTTATCAGCTTTTCACGGCACTGTCTAGAATAGGTTTCATGTACTACAAGGTGCACCAGCTAATGCAGTATTTGGCCGCCATCCTCCGCATTTCTTTTTCTTTCCTCTTTTGCTTGTTGCTTGTACAATTTCATCATGTTCTTTTGTTTGATGCTTTATCAACTTTTGTAATGTTGAGTCTTCCCATGCTGACTCTGCCTCTTTCAAACACTCGTCCTGCACACGTTGCATTCTGCTCCTTTGCTGTGTGTGAGGTAAAATGTTCCTACACAGCTGACATTATCACATCACATTTCACCCTTTATTATGTCGGTAGGTATTGGACTATAACATTTACCTTTATTTCCATTGGTGGAGGAAGAATTATTCAGATATTTTATTTTGAATATTACCTATTACTGCATTAATGTATATTTCCAGTTGACATTGTGCAGTGATTATGGCTCAAGGTTGTCCAATAACTGAATGGTTGGCAGTTCGAATCCCGCTTTGTCCTAGACTGTCCGTTGTGTCCTTGGATAAGACACTTCACCCTCCATGCCTCCAGTGTTACTCACACAGCATATGAATGTTCAGTGGTGGTCGGAAGGGCTGTAGGTGTAAATTGTCAGTTTACCCCAGGGCAGCTGTGGATGCAATGTAGTTTACCACCACCAGAGGGAGAATGTGAGAGTGAATAAATAATGGATCAATAATATAAAGCAGTTTGGGTGCCTTGAAAAGCACTATAGAAATCAAATCTATTATTGGTTTGGTTTGTGTGTTTGTTTGTTTGTTGGTTTGTTTGTTTGTAAGCAGTTTTACGCAAAAATTACTAGACCAATTTTCATCACATTTCCTGAAAAGGTGCAAGCTGGTCCAGAATATATCTCATAACATTTTGGTGAATGTAGGTGAAAGGTCACAGTCACCAAACTGTCTTTTCACAATGATGAAACGTAGGCCAAATCAGGTAAAATGTGTGCTAGGGGGGGTTTGTTTGTTTGTTTGTTTATTAAAATCCCCATTAGCATCTGCATAGCATCCTCTATTCTTCCTGGGGTCCGTATACATGGAGACTAGAAAAGAATACACATTCACATTGAACAATATAGACTTAGACATAAAACAACACAAACAGTAAATACAAACAATCAACCAGATAGACGAATACAAAATCATACACAGTATCCCTTAACATTCACTACATAGGCAACACCACCACAAAATAACTAGACAAGACACATCCCACCGAGTTTCCATAATATCATCATACCATCCGCAAATATTTAATTGATTTTACTGTAACAACTATCTATACAATCTGATAATACTAATAATACTAATAATAATAATACACTAACCCATATTTTCTATCATTATTATGGGGTTTGTTGTCCCAGGTACCATTTATTATTATATTCCATTCATTCATTTGACCTTTATTTCAACTCTGAATGCAAATTCTAATGATGTAAGCCAGTAAAATAATAAAAATGGCAATCTTTAAAAAAACACCAGCAATTGTGAACCACAATGGAATAAAGTATTCACAATGCCCTACGGATAAAAATCTGTATTGAGTGTATTAGTTCCAGTTTATTTAGGAGCAGTCATGCACCTTGGTGGCTGTTAGAAACCCCCAACAAACACTAATAATAGGAAGACAAAAAGTGTTTCCAAATAGTCCTTTTACATAGGAACACTCCTTACTTGATTCTTTATGAAAATCAAGGCTCAACAGAAGAGACGGTTTCATCTTATGGCACAACTGTACATTGTGTCTATCTTTCCTCCTCTTTCAATTGAAAGGTGACCCTCTTCCATCTCAACTCAGTGTTGGTATACTGTTAACAAACACAATATCCTGTTCATTATATTGTATATGTTGCTTATTCCTGAAGCAGAACCATTGCAGATGTAGGATACTTTAGATTCATTCATTGTAGGTGAACTGACAGATGAACATTGTAACAGGTTTGTTAAATTAAAGTCCCTACACTAGGGCGGCACAGTGGTGCAGTGGTTAGAGCAAGAAGGACCTCGGTTCAAATCCCACACCAGACATTTCTGTGTGGAGACCTAATATTATCAACTCAGGCTGTATGTTACTGTGTAAAGTACCATCAACATCAACAGCCAATGGGCAAATCTTCTAATGGTAACAGTGTTCCAGTTATTAGCACTCCTACCTAACAGTGAGAAGGACCCTGGTTTGAATCCCATACCAGACCTTTCTATGTGGAGTTTGTATGTTCTCCCCATGTCATCATAGGTTTCCTCCCACCATCCACTCATAGGTTAATTGGTTAATCTAAATTGTCCATAGGTGTAAATGTGAGAGTGATTGTTTGTGTATATATGTTCAGCCCTGAGATGAACTGGAGCCTCATACAGGGTGTACCCCACCTTCACCCATTGTAGCTGGATTAGGCCCCTAGTGACCCCCGCGACCCTAGTGAGGATAAAGCGGGTTCAGATGATGAGAAGTCCCGACACTAGACCCAAGTGGTAAAAAATGAAATAGACTCCATTCTAGTTTAACTGCTGTCATGCTACTGTGGCACAAAGTGCAGATGGATGCTAGAAAGCAAAATGCGTCAATGTTGTTTTTTTTAATGGTCACTCAGACTGACCAAACAAAGAAACCACTGCCAGCTTTTATCGACCACCAAATGTTGATGCTCATATAGAGAAAAAAAAAAAGGCTCATCAGTCACTTGTCTTATTCACTGTCTCTGTGGGCGTACACCGGTGATAGATTTAGAACAACAGCTGCAAGCAACACCACTAACTCTTAAATCTTAAATAATGTAATGTGTCATGCAGTAATAATGAGCTACATGACCTCTCCATCTTGTTCTTGTATGATCCCCAGACCTTTGACAATGGGTAGTTAAGAATGGTACAGATGCACAGATATAAAGCTTCAGGTGGTTGAGGTAGTGTGATTGTATGTGTGTATGTGACTACAGGTGTGTGTATGTATATATGGCTATGTGTGTATATATGCACTTACAATTATATATAATTAGTGTAAATGTATTATTTATTAGTGATATACTCTAGTTATAATCAATTTATCATAGGATATATATTTATGGGGATAATTATTGATGTGCAGGTGTGTGTGTGTGTATGTATGTATGTATGTATATGTATATATATATATATATATATATATATATATATATATATATATATATATATATATATATAGTACAACATCATCATACAACTTTATTGGTATTGTTAATATTATTATTATTGTTATTGAAGGTATGAATATTGATATAGTTATGTTGTTGTGATATAGAAAACCTTGATATTGGGATGTTATGTAAGTCAAATTAAGTTAGATCCCAAGGACTTGATTTATTTATTTCATATTATGTTGACAGGACATTAACGTATAGATTATTTTGAGGTGAAGGGGTGGGGTTTAACAAAGTTTTACTTCCTCCCACTCCTTTTTGAGTGTGCAAATGAAGCAATGTTTTTTTGTTTTTATATATATATATATATATATATATATATATATATATATATATATATATAATTTTATTTTTTTAAGCATCGTTTTTATTTGTTGCATATTTGAAAATTAAAAAAAAAATTCTGTTAAATGTATGTCTGACATGGGTTGTGTGCAAATAAGATGACATGTATCTGTTGTGTGACATTGAAAATTTCAACTAGTTTGTAATATTACATTTTTCATTGACAGGATGTGAGAGACAGTATAGTTGTTTTTTTTTTTTTTTTTTTTTTTTTTTTAATAATGGTTAGGACTGTAGTAGTCCAAAATTTCAGTCTTACAAATCAACATCACACTATTGTTTAGAGCTGTTTCTGACGTAAGCTGACAAAGCAAACGGTGAATCATCGTGCAATGAAACCACCAAGAAAAGAGTAGTCTGTCCCCTTTTTCATTTCATTTATTTTCTTCAGTAGATGTGTCTAGTCTTTTATCTGCTGAAAAATGATTCCTCTTGATAAAAGAAGGAACATGTCCAAGAAATGTTGTGCTTTTCTGTCTTAGCTGTTGAGAAATCCTTAAACTGTGTTCTAGCCAAAACTTTTTACCATAACGGTAAGAAAAGCCTCTACTACATTAATCTCAGGCCTTTGACAAACCAACACACACACACACACACACACACACACACACACACGCACACATACTTGTTTACATGTGTCATGAGGACCAAGTTTGTAATCAAGTAACCATTGGGTAATGAATGTAAACTTTTCTCTCTTTTTTTAAAATAAAATTTAAAAAAATAATTATAAAAATGTTACATTCCATTAAATTAAAAAAAGGAAAAATTAATAAATACAAATAAAATAATACAATTTAAAAATAGATGAATAAAAAAATTTAAATAAATAACAATATGTTAAGAAATAATAAATAAATAAATAAGAAAACATAAAAATTAATACTTTTTTAAAAAAAGTAACCCCATCTTCAAACCTTTGAAAAATACAAGTTTCACTTTCTCTCATGCTTTATGAGGACTTCTGGAAAAAAAAAAAAAAAAACAAATTAATGTATTCATAGGGCCACATCATTTGTATTTTATTTTATTAGTGGGGACCTTTATTTATATTCAACCCTCATGGGGACCTGAAATTTGGTCCCCATAGTGTCAGAGGTCCCCATGGTGTGACTGTGTGAACATATCAGTGTCCCCATCATGATATGGAAATACACACACATGCATACTTCTTTCCATGTCTTATAAGGACCGAATTTTTAATCAAGTCGACAATGGGTAATGAGTGTAAACGTATCTAAAAAATATTTTTAAAAAATACAATAATAATAATTACAAAATAAACTAATACAAATAATAAAATAAACAATAATAATATTTTTTTTAAATCAACACAAAAAGTAAAGAATAAATAAATAAAATAAATAATAAAAATACTGAAAAAAAATAATAAAACCAAAAAGTAAACACATTTTCAAATCTTTGAAAAATACACCTTTCACTTTACACCTGTTTCCCTCATGCTTTTACGGGGACTTCCTGAAAAACAAATTCATGTATTTATAGCACCACATTATTTCTCTTTCACTAGTGGGACACTTTATTTATGTTTAATCCTCATGGGGACTTGAATTTTGGTCCCTGTAGTGTCAGACTTCCCCATGGTATGACTGTGTAAACATATCAATGTCCCCATAACGTTAGGAACACACACACACACACACACACACACACACACACACACACAGTTGGATTTTGAAAAATCTCTGAGGCTGGTGATTTCCAAATAAAAAGTTTTGTTAAAAACCACTAGTATCAACATAGCTGAGCATGTGAGGAGACAGACAGAGTGTGAAGGAACCTGCAGAACAATTACTCTGGTCTGGCATCAACGCAGTCTCTTCAGTGTGAACATGGAAAAAAGAGTGAATGAACATTTCACAGTGCGGCGCTGACTTGTCTTGGTTGAATGCACCCCATGATGAAGCCCAGCGTCTAAATGCTCATGTGTCACTCTTGGTGAATGCATTTTGCTACGGCATTGTCTTCCTTTTATTGCTGCACATGTGCTATTTATTTCACTTTTTTTTCCTTTTTTTTTTTAACAACGAACGCACTATCTTCCAACCTATGTGTTCTGTCGTTACACAGTTTATGGTCGATACCACCTGGCTGGGTGGATTCTTCAAGCAGAAAGTCTACACACTCTACAATCTATACCTAATCTGTTCTTGGTTGGGCCTCGCTGGGTTTTGAGATTTTCCTATTGTGTGTGTGTGTGTGTGTGTGTGTGTGTGTGTGTGTGTGTGGCGTTGCAGTTTTTTTTTTTTTTTTTTTTTTCCTCCCCGTCTTATAGTTCACAGCAGACGTGTTCAAATTACTCACATTCTGTACTTAAGTAGAAATACAGCTACATGTGTGTGAAAAATACTCTGGTAAAAGTAGAAGTACTGATTCAACTCCTTTTATTGAAGTAAAAGTAAAAAAGTACAACTTCTCAATTGTAATGAAGTACAAAGTAAAACTGCATTTTTTACTGATTTAAGCAGGAAAAAAACAGAAAAAATATCCAAAATTAAAGCCTTTAGTGTGGAGATGATGTGTTTTATTGGGTCATGACACTCAGTTTAGTGGGTATGGACAGGACATTCAGGAAAAAGTAAAAAAAAAAAAAAGTCGAAATTATGATGAGAATAAGTCAAAACTATGAGAAAAATCAGAATTATGAGATAAAGTCACAATTATGAGATAAGAAATGGGTAATTATGAGATAAAATGCTGATATAGTGAGTCAGAATTTCTCATTTACGACTTATTTTTCGTACTGTTGCATTTGTTTAGTTGGAAAAACTAATGAGTCTATTCTGAAAATGTAAAGAGTATGAAGTACAGATATTTGTAGAAAAATGTAGGGAGTAAAAGTACAAAGTTACCAGGAAAATAAATACTCAAATAACTTAAAAACTCTACTTAAGTACAGTAAAGGAAGTACTTCTACTTCATTACTCTAGGCGTAGAGAGAAAGATGAGGACATGCACTAAGATCTGGTCTGAGCTGGATTCATACACTGGATGTCGTGTTTACACCGCCTCAGGCATTAGGATGCCCTCTGAGTTTCAAAATATAACCCAGACCCCTCTACGGGAATCTGACCGAAGTTTATTCCAACTGTCAGAAAATGTCCTGGAGGCTTGACACAACACAGTCTGAGGCCACGTTTAACCCACCACAAGCAGACGCATATGCAACGTCTGGTCCTCTGCAAAGCTCACATTAACCTTACATTTTTGGACTCTGTGTTGGTTTCAGACCTCCTGTTCTTCAAGGTGCTGCACCAGCTGACACCATTAAGGGGAGTTATTAGAATCTGACACAGAGGAGTCCACAACACAACTCACAAAAACAAATGTTTAATGGAAAACGCTTCATATACTGTACAAAAAGCCTATCCAAATCTGCCAGAGGTCACCAGAAATGCTGGTGTATGGCCACGTTAATAGAACAAAAGACAGTCGAATCACACAGATTTTAACACTAGAGAGAAGATGGCTGTAACATTTAACCCAGGAGGACAAAGATGAATGAGTTTACAGATTAAATACACTGCAGTTCAATTCACTTTTATTTGTAGAGGCCGATATCACAACAAGGTATGTCTCATAGGGCTTTCCAGAATTGTTAATTTAATTGCAAGACAACACAAGAAAGCAGGAAGTAAACTGTCACAGAAACACGGGGGGGAAGTAATTTATAAACTAGAAAAGCACAAACCTCCACCAAGGTAGACCCCCCCACCCCCTTCAAATGAAGAGAGGTCCGCCAAGGAGGTTACGATTGTCTGTTAGTTAGCAAGATAACTCAAATAGTTATCGGCAAATCTTAATGAAATTTACAGGGTAGGTTATTAATGGGCACATGTGGAAAGGATTAGATTTTGGCGGTGATTTTACATTGTGGTAAATGGAGAATAAATTTCAAAGTCTTCCTAATCACCATCAAAATGTAATCATTTGTTCCTTGTGACACTCCCAACACATGCTGAAAATGTAATCAAAATCCACTCCAAATTTTTGGAGTTATCTTGACCCCCATCCCTCGGATCACTACCTAACTCTAATCATTTCCAGATGTCCCCATTACTAATGTCATCAAGATCCCTCCATAACTTTTTGAGTTATCTTGCTAACTAACAGACAAACTGGCAAACACATAACCTCCTTGGCGGATGTAATAAAAGTATACAAAATGAACAGTAGCAGGACATAAACATGGTCTAGTACTAGTGATCTGTAGATTGAGGTGAATTCACATCCTTAACTTTTAATTTTACCCCTATTCTAAGTCCTTCAGAGTCAGAATATCCACATTTCAGGGACATCGACATCATAAAAAACCACAGTATATTTATTCAGAATCAAATGAGACTCTATAAAAACTGGTCTTACTTTTTGATCTGGTTTTACAGTACCACGTAAAAATCAGTTTACATTATTTTTAACAGTATTATTTCAACATTTTGTCATCTTACCGTCTTTAATTATTTCCAAGAGGACGTACATTAACCAAATGTCCCAAATAAAACCTCCTTCAATACATTATTTAACATTTTACTTGACAAGTAACTGATCAAAGCAGTGTTTTTTTGGTGGATCAACACCTCTGGATATAGACAGTGACATAAGTCATATTAACCCTGCACTACTACTAACCTAACCCTTTATGTATGTATCTCATATCTGCCCTCAGAATGACCTTTACTCATTATGGATGCTGAGCACCCTCTGTTTTTAACCTTCTGCCTCAGTATGTCACTGGGCCTGTCATAGACCCTTCTGCTGACACAACTGATGTATACTAAAGATCATTTTCACAGCTGTTCTGGACCATAAGGATTGCAAATCATTATCATTTATGTACATTTAAGTCACGATAAGAAGTCTTTGCATTGAGACATTGGTTTTCATATCCTGGTCTTACATTCGGCCTCGCTAACATCTGTCCTCAAGCTTCAATTAAATACTTTTTCCTCTTCATAACCCTTGGAACCAGTGGCGGTCCGTGCATTTCACACCTAGGCCTTCAGTGATGTCCTACTTAGTCCTACTTGAACAAATACCCGTCATAATACCATAATTTATGACACAACAGCTGGAGATATCATTGACAAAAGCACATGCACGCTCTACTGGGCGTGGCATCACCTTAACCGTCTACAACACAGGTTATTTTCCGTGTATATTTGTCATTTCATTTATTTACCATTGATTTCATATGAATAAAATAAAATTACAAAAACATATTAAAAGTGAAAAAATAAGTAACTAAAAATGTTTGCACTGACCAAAACGGCTGTCCTCCAAAACACTTATTTAAATACAAAATCTATTCTTCTTTCTTTCCTCAAGAACACTTATATATATATATATATAAATAAATTTTTAAATTAATCTTCAAACCTTTGAAAAATACATGTTTCACTTTGCACCTATTTCCCTAGTGCTTTATTGGGACTTCTGGAAAAAACAAATTCATGTATTTATAGGGCCATATCATTTCGATTTTACTAGTGGGGACCTCCATTTATATTTAACCTTTATGGGGACCTGAATTTTAGTCCATATAGTGTCAGAGGTCCCCATGGTGTGATTGTGTAGACATATCGATGTTCCCACAAAGATAGGAATACACACACACACACACACACACACACACACACACACACACACATAACCCTTCCTGTGTTTGGGTCGTTCCTCATGGACAGTGGATCTGTACTTTTCCACCCTGCTGCACCTCATGTCGCTCCATTATCATAAACATGTTGTGAGGTCGAGGCTTGTTGATATGTACTGAACCTCATTTTATATTTTTGTGTCTTTCAAGCAAACCAGTCAGAAAAATGATGCGTTTGGCTTTCATTTTGTGTAATCAGGAGGTATTTTTGAAGGTGAACAGCAGGGTTTGAACCGTAATTGCTAATTTAAATGTGTGTTTACTTTTTCTCGGTTGGTACTATTTTAGAAAGCACATTTATCTCAGTGTCTTGGGTTTTGTACTCGCCCTCCTCTTTCTCTGTGGAGTACCTTCAGTCTCATCATCTGCCTTCTTCAGATTGTGGTGCTGTTCTTGATTGAGAGAGCCTTCCTCATCCACATCACTTGTCTCTCACTGTGGGGACTGTGTGCGTTTGTGCAATTGATGCTTGTCTTGTCATTTGTATCAGTGTAAAGTGTCACAGCTTCGTTCCCTTTGGAATAACTGAATTGAACCGCATATAGTGATGTTGAAACTGCTTTAATATTTTTTATTTTCCTGTAGTTATAATGTAAGTATATGCTGAGTGTATGTGTGTGTGTAATGGGCTGTATCCAGTGTCAGTATCAGTAGTGTCTCCAGGGTTTCCGGTTTTCCCACTAAATATTCTCCACTCAGTTTGTCACATGTTTATGATCAGTAAAAGAAAGTGAATGCTTTTGTAATTTTCTATCCCAACCTCTAAAGAAATACAATTATTTTGTGCCGATGCTTCAAATATTATATTATATACATTTATAGTATAATAAACATTCATCACACTGCGGAACATAATTTTTGTTGAGTTAGGTGTGACGGCTGTTAACAAATTTTTGGGTGCAGAATCCAAAAAAAATCTCTGTCGTGTCAAGTTTTTGAACTATAGATCCCTATTTTGTTTTTAAAGCATATGAAAAATACTGTACTTAAAGGAATAGTAAATCTTTATGGCATCACCGTCTTGACCCTCCGTTAGCTAACAAATCCATGAGTGAGGCAGAGTACAGTGAAATATTAATAGCCTGAAATAAGAAAAAATTGGAAAATATGCTGTATCTGTGTATTAATGTTCTTAAAGGGATAGTTAGCTATTTCTCACATGAATTTGTATGGGATCAGCATTTTTACTCTGTTGCACCCACAGTGAGTTACCCCTGACACTGTCTTGTGAGTTAAGTTCTGGTCCGGTTTTGGTCAAAGCTAAAGTAGTCCCGGCAGGTTTCCTGAGGTCAACAAAGTAAAAGGTGTTTCTTCTCAAAACAGTATGTGTTTGAATGAATGATTTATTTGTATAACAAAACCATCACAGAACAAAAACTTGCACCTCGTAATTGCTTGGAACTATTTTCTCTCAATAGCGATCAATGCGCATTGTCCCTGCTAACAGCTGTGCGCCTTAGCAAACTACTTTCATCAGTTGTTCGTCAGTGTTTGCGGCTGCTACGTGCAGGCGCGCAGCTGTTAGCAGAGACAACATGGGCTCTTTTTGTTCTGTGACGGTTTTGTTATGCAAATAAATCATTCATTCAAACACATACTGTTTTGAGAAGAAACACCTCTTATCTTGTTGACCCCAGGAAACCTGCCGGGACTACTTTTGCTTTG
Source organism: Siphamia tubifer (assembly GCA_020466265.1). Taxonomy (NCBI): domain Eukaryota; kingdom Metazoa; phylum Chordata; class Actinopteri; order Kurtiformes; family Apogonidae; genus Siphamia; species Siphamia tubifer. Next base: position 11,580,966 of record CM035796.1, read on the forward strand.
ACCAAAACCGGACCAGAACTCGACTCACAGAACACTGTCAGGGATAAGTCACTGTGGGTGCACCAGAGTAAAGACAGAGATGCCATACAGATTCATGTGAAAAATAGTGAACTATCCCTTTAACAGGAACGTGTTTGTTTTAGAAAAAAATCCAAACATTGACATTGAATAAAATTTGAAAAAAAACGGGCATAGCTACAATGTTTAACACTATTATATTTTTTTTTACAAAAGATATGCCTACTGTATTTCTACTGTAATTGGACTGAGCTGCACACAACTCTCACCACACTGTCTCCATGGTGACTGCACAAACAAGTTTCCACATAGCTGTAGGTGAGTTAAATTGTAATCAGCTGGCAAGTCTTACTACAACTAATCAGTAGAATGTAGCTTATCTGGATGGTTAGCTGTCTCTGCATTTTGTTGTAAAAATCCCGTATTTCCACCTATTTAACTTACTGATGATGCAAATGTTGAGTAAAAAAAATATTACAGTAAATAAAAACAAGTGTTTACATCCAGTCAAACTGCATGGGTTTTATTGATGAATCAGTGTTTTCACACTCACAATAGTCCAAATCAGACTTAGATGGGTTTCACTAAACAGCTGAAAAATTGCATTTTTACCAGAATTATTTGAATGTGTCGATCAAATTAGTTGAATAAATGTTTTAGATCAGCAGACTGTTTGGGTCACAGTCAGCTGTTTATGTCTTTCAGGGTAAAATATACACAATACTGCACTTTAGAAATGGACTGATAAAACTGATGATGCCTTGTAGCAGAAAAAAAACTGAGTAATTGCTTAAATAAGTGACTATGAAAAATGCAGGCTTGAAAATATGATTGAAAAGTACTGTATGATGTGCGCGTAAATAATTAAAGTGATCTGGAACTGGACATCAAATTACCTGTAGAAAATATAGAACTCATTTTTATTCTTTGTCATAGTATTTGCATCAAAGGCAGTGATTTCAGTTGAAAATAATACCTGTCAATCACATTCTGAGCCCATTTCTGTTGATGCTGTTGTTTGTAAAATGTTCCGTCTATCACAACTGGCATTCAACGGCTCAACCAGTTTATCTTCTACCGTATTTTATCTTCAATGACCAGAGGCAAGACTGATCAGAGGGGATTTATGTCAGAGATGTAAACAAGTACAGGTATGCATCCTAAGTGAGCCTATTTGTGTGGTAACCTTGATGACTGACTGGCAGAACAAAGGACCAGGGAAACAGTGTTTTGATCCAACTCATATTCCATTGTACTCTCAATAAAATGTCATATTATGTTCCACGTAATATCACAACATCACTGAAATAGGTCATATTTAATCATTTTAACAGCTTTTTCCTTTCATTTTCCCATAGATTTCTTTTGTTTTAACAAGGAAACTTGGTTTATATATTGTGTTATTCCCTCTGATGTGAATGATTAAGTGATTAAGAAAATGGATGGATGGATATTATTAATATATCGGTAACACTTTATAATACCTACACACAATTGACTATGTATTAACCATTTATTACCCATTTATAAATGTTGTTCATTATGTATTAACCATTTGTTACCTATTTGTTAATGTCTTGTAAAGGTTCATACTAGTGTCTTCCAAAGATAAATGTAAAATTTGATTATTTTTAACCAACAGGTGCAGTGTTTGTATATCTGCTTTACAAGTAAACAAAGAAACCGTTGTAAACACTGCACCTGTTGGTTAAAAATAATCTAATATTACATTTACACTAGTATGAACCTTTACAAGACATTAACAAATAGGTAATAAATGGTTAATACATAATGAACAACATTTATAAATGGGTAATAAATGGTTAATACATAGTCAATTGTGTATAGGTATTATAAAGTGTGACCAATATATCTTATATTACTTATATTATATTTTCCACTGCTATTTGGCGACCCACTGAAAACAGCTCTGCATACTGTTTTGGTTCCTGAACCTACATTTCTGAAACATACGAGTCATTTTTATTCAATTCACTAAAGAAGTGCACCAGCTTGGCTATTATTTTACACAGTGTATCACATTGCACTGCATTTCCTTTTACTTAGCCATTTTTTTTTTATTACAGGCCATGAATTTAAACAGTTTTAATAGCTAAATGAACAAGTTTCCCTTTTTTCTGATACGCTTTCTTTTCATTTCTTCAGTTGATTGCATATACTGTACATGGTCTTACTGAGTAATACAAAGGGGTAGGACTAAATAAGTTTTATTAATGTCATCCTACACCCTTTCAAACAAGGTACAATTATCTACGATGCTAAAGAATTGTCGCTTTAATTTCTGCTTAAACACTTTGTGTTTTATTTATTTTTGTTTTAACCTGTTCGAATAAACAAATAAATGAAAATAGGTTTTTTTAAAAAAGAAATCTACAGTATTAATTTATTGTTCTTGGCTTGTTCTTGAATTGGACATGAATCAATGATCATTATAACTCCAGTTTGTTTGATTTGATCCTTAAACCATATATCACAGACTATAGCCTAATGGTGCACTAGATCTTGTGCTTATGCGTAATTATTATTATTATTATTATGAACCTTTATTTGTTATAGAGGGACAATGCACATTAATAAACATTTTATAGAGAAGCAAAATGTAAATGCATAAAACATAGAATTCAGTATATAAAACATGACAGTGAAGACATAAAATCATTATATAAAACTTGACGTGTGAACATCACTAGTGCTGACAGATTTGATTGTGTAGCAGCCATTTTATGAGTTGCGTTTTAAATGATCTGTATGAAGTGGACTCTCTTAAATGAACCACCAGTAGGAGTTATTGAAATAAACATGATTATTGAGATCACTATAGGTCATAAGTGGCATTGTGTCCCATTATATCACCGTCAGTATATTACAGTATCCACATGAGATATTATGGCAGTTAATGTGACAGGCCTGTGTATATTCAGATGATCTCCTCAACACGGTCATGGGTGATGTTTGGTCACATTACGTCATGTAAAAAGGCTGTTAATGGGAAGTTCAATAAATGCTGCACAGTAAAATCCTGTGAGAGAGTTAAACCAAACTATTGAGTTGACACTTAGTTACATTCTAGGTTAATGCAAAACATATTGGTCAGTGATTTTCAGCTGATTTCTAAAATATTTCTTAGGGAAGGACAAGCGTTTTTGTACCTGCAGTGATGTGGTGTCACAGAGGAGGTGAACCTGTGATTATCACAGATAACAAGGTTAAGTCTTGTTTGGCTTTTTCACTGTCAGTCAGGCTACAGACAAGTGTCAGCTGTCACTCTTCCATTTACTGTCCTCTGTGTGCTCGGATACACTGTTAGAACCTAGTCAAATTCAACATGTTGTTGTTCTCAGTCACATATTTCTGCCTTTTTGTAGTTTGTTTAGTGTGAAATAGTTACTGTCATCATAAAACTTTAAATGTTAAATTTTAGATGAATAGTATTTTTATTTGAAAAGCCCATCCTGACTATATGGATGGATAGTGTATATAGATTCACCTTGGTAGGTAAATAGTCTAGTATCTGCATGAATGTGATAAACACTAAAGGTGAGGAAGAGTAGGTGGTCTTGCAGCAAATAGCCCAGGATGCTGTAAGATGTGGTACCGTCCCGCGTCACAGCATTTTAAATGGGATCATTTTGTGCTTATATTTATCAAACGGGAACATTTCGTACATTTTATAATCTCTGGAGCACAGTCTGAAGGACTGACAGATTTTGTTCTGCTACAGCTTGACTGACACATTGCTAATATTTACACAAAGGAGCTAATTAATTAGATCAGCATTGTTCGTCCTTACGTTTATAAAAGGCACGGTGACAGCAGAATGTACTGGTGGGACTGTGTATTTCACGGTCACTCTGTTTCAAAACTGAAACAAATAAAGGAGTATTTATTGAATTTAGCAGGAAAATATACGAATTTAAGTAAAAATTGTGTAAAAATTTAATGAATGGAATTAAAAGTGGTGTGATTTTTATTTTCTGTAATGCAAAATAAAATCCAATTTCCAATGATGTCTCTTCCAATTTAGACAAAAATATTTTCCTTCCTGGAGAAATTGGATTTCTCAAACTAGTTTTATCATCACATTTACAAGTTTACATTAAACAGTTTACAAAACCAAATGACATACTTGACTGCTTCTTCGAAACCAGATAAATAGCGCTGCAACATTCAGTCCAGATGTAGGGGTATTTACGTCTATTTTCTTCTAATTAATGGAATAATACAGTGACAGTATCATATTCCTCCTATGAGATCAGAAGGACCTGTAGGCTATAGGTTCATGTATATTTTGGTATTTGGATTTTCCTTTTATGAATGGGAATTAAAAAACAAAAACGACTAGTTTATTTGACTTTCATTTTGAAGCACAAAACCAACAATTGAATTACGCCGCATTTTATTTTGTTTTATTTCATCTACTTCATTTATTTCAAATTCAAAGTCAACAAAAAAAAAAACAAAAAAAACAAGCAATATTCATATTCTCGCACCTGAAGCTGCCATTCAGACTGTAATAAAGAATGAATAATGCAAGAATAACAACCAAGAATTATGTCTTTGGAGCCAAACTTGGAAATTATTTTAGAATGTGTGAAACAAAGCCTGTCATCATTGGAAATCCCCACTATGCACTCTTGTCTGAATTCCAGTGCGAGAATATGAATAATGCTTGTTTTTGGTCCATTTTTTTTTAGTTCCTGTTGACTTTGAATTTGTTTTTGTAAAGTGAAATAAAAAAAAAAAAATTTTTAAAGAAAATGATGCATAATTCAGTTGTTGGTTTCAAAATGAAAGTCAAATAAATAACACATGAAAAATAACAATATGTAAGTTTAATTTCATCAACAAACAACTGGTAATATGACAAACTTAAAGAATGACAACAATCAAATTTGGCAAAGTAGGTCATTCAGATCTCTCTAATATCTCTAATCTCTCTAATCTCAATTCAATCTGTTCAATCAATTCCTTGATCTTTTTAAAATGTCATACAGCAGGTAAATGTCAGGTGCTCACCAGAATTCTGGCACCCCAGTGAAATAATATAATATAATATAATATAATATAATATAATATAATATAATATAATATAATATAATATAATATAATATAATATAACACTTGTCATAAATGTCATAATAATAATAATAAATGCACTTCTTTACTTGTTTATTGCAACTCATATTATGTTATCATACAATGTACTACTAAGAATTGTACATATACATGTTTATAGGTATCTTCTACCATTTGGTGTGTATCACATAAATAACAGCCTGTAGGTTTGTAAACTGCTGCAGATTCAGCTGTGTCGTCCTGCATCAGTCTTCTTTGTGCTTCCTGTGTCAGTCCTCTGAGCTCTCCATGTTGTCACAGATCTTATCTGGATCTTGTGGCAGACGGTGCCTGTTTAGTTCAGATCCAGTAAGGTGTGGCTGTCATGGCTCTATCCTCACCCGTGAACAGCATCATCAGTCAAACGCCTCAGTTCTCTCACAAATGTACCAAATGGGTCTAAGAGATAAAAGCAATTACAGCTGACTCTTTCCCTTCAGCTCTTCTAGGCTGTCTCTCCCTATTGTTCCCACCAAAAGAATAAGCTTTTGTTCCTAAAAAATCCCAGTCTGATTTCTCACTTTCACGAAGATAAATTGTGCTATTAATTGGGAGTGAAATTCTAAGCATTATAATGAGCCCCCGCATACATTTTGTTACTCATTCTCATTTTTCACAAGCCAAAAATACGGTTCATATTGAGCCCAAATGGTCATTTCCAATTAATCCCGGGAGTCACTGTAATTGGCTCCCACAGCTGGACCCTCTGAATCAGAAAATCCATTATTTATTCCCTTTTTCTTAAACACTTGCAGCCTTTGTGTCGCCTGTTTCCTGCCAAAAAGTGGATACCCATGGCTCATTTATTGCCAGTGAGGTGAAAGCATTAGTAATCATGAGTCATATCCCCATCCGTTCACCTTATTGTGTTTGTCCTCATACTGCTTTCACAGGACATGTGACTTTTAGAGCTTATGTTCAGCCGGAACATGGAAGATGACTAGAAGTGTCAATGTACCAGAATTACACAATTCTTTACTGTCATTTATTGCCTTGTCCATCCACCCATGGGGCTATTATACAACATTTATATTTTTCCCGGGCCACTTGTGTACTTGTAAATGCTGTTTTAGGTTACAACCGTAGAGACTTTTAAAAACTGTAATTTTGTGTGGACTGTTTTGTGCATGTCTAATATTGCTCTCTGCCACAAAGCTGCATCGGAAACATCAAATCCAGGTGTCAAATCAGTGTATGACCTTTAGTAGAGCAAGGTCAGTGCAGATAGCCTCTATGTTAAAGGAGTCATTCCATGGTTGCTGTGTTTTCCATTGTTATTGAATGCATTGTGTGTTGGTTCTATTTAAAAAAAAAACAAACATCCAGATTGCTTTGTTACCAGCTGAAAATGACTTGAGGTCGAACAACAGAGTTGGCATACATGTCCATGGCACGGTAATGAGGCGTCTCTGATTGGCTCAGAATGTATGAAGGGACACTCCCCTCTTGCTCTGTGTGTGTTTACCATCCCAGAGTAGCATCCAGCTAGGTTTCGTGCTGTTGTTTGTTTTGAAAATGTACAATCAAGTTTGTGCTGCAACTACTGTGGTGCCATCTTCTTTTGTAGATGCTAATGCTAATGCTACTTCAGATTCGCTGCAATGAGGGATGGGTTTAACCCCATGTGAGTGACGCCAATGTCCTCGTGGACAGACTTTTTCTGAGTCGCTCGTTTCCATGTTGTTTTCTATGAATGCTAAATACAGCCAATGGACGTGACACAACACGCAGCAAACGCAGCATGTGTTGGGAACTCGGGATGACCCATCAGATTCCAACAGGAGCGTGGAAAAGTGGTTTTCAGTGGAATGATACCATTAAGAACACACACAATTCAAACATGCACCTTTGCCACATGTCTCAAATCCAATATTGTCAGATTTACTACATTTTACAGTTTTTGCATTGTGCGAACAGGGATATTTTCAAAGACAAAGGTGGTGGGAACAAAAAAAAATTAATGTAAAAAGATCTGATGACTGGTCGTTCACATATCTATCAGCAGCCCCAAGTGTAAAGCAACAGCCAGCCTCACATTTTTAGCCAAAATAGTTACACCTCTGGTTATATTGATGAGCTCCCTAACTGTTCAGCTGTAGGATGTTATCATAGGACATACAATATCTGACTGCAGTAATAAATAATAGTAAGTTTGTTTAATATAATTTAATGTTAGTGATTAATGAAACATTAAGAATATGAATATGAAAGAAGAGTGTGAAAGTACTGTGCGTATAACAGCAGATTTTCTCAAAATGCAGCATGAAATATGTAAAAAAACCCAAAACAAAAAAAAACCTGTGTGAATGTGGACGAAAACATATAAAATGTAGCTGGTTGAGCTTATGTTTGCAAAGAAGAACATGACTATCTCCTATCCTCACTTATCATTGATTGACTTGGCAGATATGTATTTAGTTTCTGTGCAGACAATTAGACCATCAATCTAAGACTAGGTCATGGCCCACATATACAGTAGGTTGCAGAAGAGTTCATCTGTGTTAAATGAATTACAGTTGGATGATTTTAAATGCTTATGCAGAGGCAGAAGCTTGTTTGACGGTCTTGAAAGGTCTCATAACTGAACAATTGTAACAGGGATTGATCCAGAGAACTGCACAACACCAAGCACTTCTGTTCTGTTTGAGCATTCAGAGGATCATAGGATCTCCAACATGCCAACTGTTGGCATAGCAACATCTCATTCACAGTTTTTCTGTAGATTGAAAGAGCTAGCGTCATAGCTCTGCTCAAGTGTTAACAGCTCCAGAGTAAAAATCATTAATTATGAGGCAGCAACATGACTCTAAAACCATGATATTTAAGAAGATAAATGGGGTAATTGTGGGGGAAATTGACTTACCTTTTGTCTATTGGTTTGGTCCCAGTTGTTCCATTAGTGATGTTACAAGATGTGCCGAGGCTTTGAAGTGTGTGCGTAGTCCTGGAGGGGGTGTTTCCACGAAGTGCATATCGAAGCTTGCTTCATTTAGGGGTGGGACTGAATATAATGACGTCCGAAGCCTCACTGGTCAGCTGTAACACATGACTATTTCAGAATAGTAACATAAACAGTAGGGCTGGGACGATATGCTTTTATGTTGATTCTTTTCCGATTTTTTTGGGTGCGGATTCGATTTAAATCGCGATTCTTGGATATTCCCGATTTTTCACTTGCGTAAAGATCATTTCAGGAGCCATTTTTCCCCTAAAAAATTTATTTTGCAGCAGCTCTGCTTCGTTCGTCTGGGGTGCTAAGCATTCCCAAGTGGAAAATCCAGTTGAAAACCAGTTGAAAATTCCAGTAGAAAACCAATAGAAAACCAGTAGGAAACCAATAGGGTTCAGCTGGCTGTTATACTATGGAAATTGAAACACTATGTAACTCAATATTCACTGGTCAAAGTCACTTTGAACGTTTAAAAACATTAAAAAGTTCAAACTCCTTTAAGTTACATTAACAAAGAACAACATGAACAGGTAGACTTTGGATGATACTGTAAATTTATTCAAATTAAGAAAAAAAGGTATGGTTCAATTAACATTTCCACAAATTGTGGTTCCTCAAACACACACACACACACACACACACACACACACACACACACACACACACACACACACCAGTTGAAGCCTACTGGTTTAAACTGAACCGAACTGGTGAGGAGTCTTAATCCAGTAGCTCTAATGGTTCTACTGGACCTCAACCATTGTCAAATGGTATCCTAACTGGACCTACCAGTAGAAATGTTCAAAAACCTTTTGCTCCAGTACAGACCAAAAGAGACCAGTTCGGACCAGTTCATACCAGTAGAATTCCTATTGGATTTTCAACTGGATTTTACACTAGGGTTAGGTAAGCAGCTGACACTACACATGGACATTTGTTATGTTAAAAGGAGGCTACATTTACTTAGTCAGACTTACTTACATTTTCAACTTCTTCATACTTTTATCAAACTTCCAAACCTGGTGCTGTTATGTAAACGCTCACTCCTTTGAGCCTGTATTTGCTGAATTCATTGATGGTCAAAGAATGAAGATAAGATAACAAGATAAGAACAGATATTTCAACTTACTCGTCACTCACCTGTGACGAGTAAGTCACAGTGCATTCAACACTAGGTTTTTCAGTTTCCTGTATGGAGCAATCCCTTTAAGCCAGGGGTCTCAAACATGCGGCCCTCCAACGGTTCCAATGCGGTTCGCGGGATGAAGAGCGTAATAATCTATTAAATGATTCCGTATTTTCTTCTCAGTTGTTTCTTTGCCTATAAATGATGACAACTTCAAATTTTTGTCATTGTTTGACTGGAAAAATAATATTAAATTACGAAAATATTTATATTTACAAACTATCATGTAACAATAACATGTGAGTAACCTGAACAAATGTGAGCAACCTGAAATGTCTAAAGAAAATTAGACAAAATTTGAACCATTTTCTGATTCTGTTACTAAAGATTTAGTGTCTTTGTAGAACGGATCAACACTTGCACAAATGATAAATTGAGGCAGAATATTGTTAAAATTGCCCTTATTTTCCTTTTGAAATGTAACTTTTTTTTTTGCATTTGGATAATTTACAGAAGTTCATTCATAATTTTATGTTGATGGGGGGTTTTTTTTGCACTAAAATAATGACAAAAATGAGGAGTTTTCATTATTTCTAGGTTATTATGCTTTCATTTTACTGGTCCGGCCCATTGGAGATCAAATCAGGGTGAATGTGTTATATATATTGCACAGCCTTTAGCATCTTATACACCAGCTCACAGAAAATTCCTTACCTCACATGGAAGTGGAAATTATATATTTAAAATGTTAATGTCTTTTATTCATGGTGAAGTTTGATTCCATTTATTTCTAACGGCTATAAAACATCATATAACCAGCATTAGAGCAAGAGTAAAGACTTCATTTGAGGAAAAACATGAAGTAAGAAACATGTACACAAGAAAATAGATTCACTGTTTGTATCTGTGGTGAGAATCTGGTGCAGCCCTGCAGAAGCACTCAGCAGGCTTTTTCCTGCTGGCCTGTAGAACACAGTATCAGACCACAGACTCCTGCTGGCTAACATAATGCAATCCGTCTGTCTCCTCCTCTCCACACTTACAAGACTCTCAAATGCTTTGTCCCCTTTTATTTGATCACAGTGCACTGAAACAACCAGCCTGCCTTTTTGGTAAACGTCACAGCACACAGCCTCTCTACCAAAAGCACACGTTTAGAATTTTGTGTTGTGTGCCCATATAGCAACAGGTTTTTCTGATGATTGAGCTTTTTCGCTATATTTAATGTCGCATAATTAATTTATCTCTATTTATTACTGTATATATCCTCAGGTGTATCCTATATAGTTGTCTATTGTCACAGAGCCAATCAGTGCCCTTGTTATATCAAGTGTAGAGACTAGTAACCTATCTTAAGCTCATATTTCACAACACAATATACAATATAATGTTAATTAACCCTGAAGCTTAGATGTAAATGTCACATTCTGAAAACTACCAAGGCAATCAGATAGCAAATAGGTCTGATCTGAAGACAGTAGAAGTGTAGCTCATGAAGTAGCTACAATGCTTTCTGCAAATGTTCGAAGCACAGATGACTCTAGTAGAATTGTTAACATTTGTTGCCTCTGTGGTAATTGACAAACTGATATTTCATCCCACAGTACTGTGGCGGTAGCCATTGGCAATTAATTTACTGATTATGTACATGTTCATAAAAGGTCAGAGTGAATTAAAATGTATTATATCATAAGAGAAAACTGAAGAAATGGATATATTTTCAGGCTAATATATAATTTACTGAACATCTGAAGTGTCTTACAGCCTTTATCGTTCATCAAACTACCTGGGTTTTATTGGTCGATCAATACTTTGGAGCCTGTTAATGTCCAAATGGGTCATGTCTAATATTTGTGAAAAGCAGAGAAACTATGTTTTACCTGCATTATTTAAACACATTGATAGTATTAGACGTATATATGTTTTTTGGCATTTGTATTATTGTTTGGTACAATAAGGTTGGGAGATAATAATTGTATATTTATTTTTTTACTTCTTCCCACTTCCTTTCGAATATGTTACTTGCCTTGTTATTTTTTTATTTAGGCTATATTGTTTAGTTTAGTCATTTTATTTTGAATATATCAAACACAAAAACATTTGATCTTTCAAAATCCAATAATTGATCAAATAACAAGACAAAGACAATATAGCATAAACAAAACATAAGAAGGCAAGTAACATATTTGAAAGGGAGTGGGAAGAAGTAAAAAAAAAAAAAAAAGATTATCTCCCACCCCTATTGTACCAAACAATAATACAAATGGCAAAAAAAAAAAAAATCTATTCCAGTTGGTTTATCTAAATGATGCAAAAATATCTCATATATAAAATATCGTATAATATATATTACTATGCCTTTACCCCTATACACTCATATACACCTGTACAAATATTATATGTACACACATACTAACATTTTATAAGTTATACGCTCTATATCTTTACATCTGCCTATACCTTCATATACACTCATCTACATGTATACATATGTACATACATTTCCACATACATACACATAAAACATAAATACATTGCCATTGTCAATTGTCTTTGTTTTGTTATTTGATCAATTATTGGCTTTTGAAAGATAACATGTTTTTGTGCTTGACATATTCAACATAAAATGACTAAACTAAAAACTATTAGAGGTTGAAAATATATCAAACATTTTAGATCAGTAGATGTTTTCAGTCACCTGTAACTGTTTTGTTCTTTGAGGGTTAAAATAAATGACTGAGGTAGAAAATAAAGTCATATATTTTCTGTTGTCTGTGATAAAGGCAGAAATTAAAGCTTAATTCTTAGTAATGTGCTCAAATTAAGTTAGCCATTGTGTCAGACCTATATTGATTCATATTCTCATTTGCCAAAACGCACATCTGGGTACGAGTGTGTTATTGTCGTATGTAACCACCTCCTCTCAAGCTGTTGACAGTGAATGCTTTTCACTTATTCAGCCATGTGGCACCAGGCCACGTTCATTTCCCTTGTGGCTAAAAGTGTGACTGAGTCTGAATTGAAACATTTTAAAGTGATTTGGGAAAAGCAAGCCTGAAATCAATATTACAAGTTCACTTCATTAAAGGTTTTCATTTGAGGATTGAAGTTTAGTCCTCAGGCACTGCATTTAATGTGGTGTATTAAAAGGATATGTGTCAAATACAAGCTAAACTCAACTTTGGAACCAATAATAGACATTTTAATTAGATAATGGACATAGGAGTTGCAGTTAGTGTTTGGTTGATTAACTCAAAAACATTCTGTTGTATATTTCAACACTTGCGTGAACAATAGTACTAGTCTTATATTTATTTCCTGAGCTGCTCAGTGGTTTGTCTGGTCGAGGGGAAGCTTATCATAAATGATCCACCTCTTTCCCTGCTCTCAAAGAAGATCAGGTATTTTCAGTCCAATATACTCAGTTTATTATTTATAAAATTAAATGTCCGTGGTGGACACTTGACAAACACTAAACACTAATGAAATGCAGCATAAAATAAAACATCATCCCAAACCTCCCTTTAAATGGGCTGACTATTTTTTTAGGATGTTCAGAAGACTCACAAATATTTACAAATGAGTTGAAAATACCAGAGGTGGTCAAAGTACTCACATTCTGTACTTAAGTAGAAGTACAGCTACTTGTGTGAAAAAAATACTCTGGTAAAAGTAGAAGTACTGATTGAACTCCTTTACTTAAGTAAAAGTAAAAAAAAAAAAAAAAGTACAACTTCTCAATTGTAATAAAGTAAAAAGTAAAACTGCATTTATTTTATTTTATTTTATTTTTTGCCATAGATGAAATAATACTTATTTAACCAGGAAAAAACAAGAAAGTTTCAGGAGTATCCAAAAAATAAAGCCTTTAAAAGTGAGATAGTGTTTGATCAGGTCACAGTTACTCAGTTTTGTGGGTATGGGCAGGAAATTTTGGGGAAAAAATGGGGGGGGGGTAGCCTCAAAAAGATCATGTGTGAGATTCAAAAAAATCTAATTATGAGGAAAAGAGTTTAAATAATGAGCTAAAATTCATAACTATGAATTTTTTTAAGTTTTGAAGTCACAATTTCTCTCGACTCATTTTCCCTCTGAAGCCACTTATTTTTCAAAGTTTACTTTGAACAAGTACCAAGTCTATTCTAAGAATGTAAAGAGTATAAAGTACAGATATTTATGCAAAAATTTAGGGAGTAAAAGTAAAAAGTTGCCAGAAAAACAAGTACAGACACAAGGTATCTGTACAAGTCAAGTACAGATACCTAAAAAGTCTATTTAAGTACAGTAATGAAGTACTTTTACTAAGTTACTTCCAACCTCTGGAAAATACCGTACCTGTACTATCGCTTGGCTTCAGACAGATAGAGGGGTTAAATATATGTCTGACAGGTAATTACTGGTTATACTGTATCATCAGGTTATGTGTTTTTATTTAGTTTTTTGATTTGGACTGAAAGGAGATAATTAGCCAATCAGAACCACCTACTTTCCAGGACATCCCGAATAAGGGTTGGCAACCATACGCTACTCTGATGATGGGGTGGTATTTTATAGGCTGCTGACGATTAAAATAAATTACTATATTCAAATAAAATAGAGTGTGCTTAGTGTTCAAATACAATAAATGTGTTTTAAGGGCTATTAAAATTTGCTACGCTGTGTTTATTATGTACGTTGCCTCAGTTATAAAGCCATAAGGGGTTAGTCTGTCACCCTCCCTGTCTCTGTCATTTACTGGCTGCAGGTCATGTCAATCACGGTCTGTGGAGAGAGTGTTAGGGGAGGCGGTGCTTAAGGGGATCAGGTTTGGTAGACTGGGACTGGTTGAGTGTGTGTTTTTGACCTGATCACATGTCTGTGTGTCAAGTTCTGCTGTTAAGAGCAATAATCGTTTCAGACACTACAGTATCATAGGTAAATCCATACACAAAACACTCGTCAAAACCCGCTCCCTCCTCTCTGATCAGCACCGATCTCCCGTTTGAGATAAGTTGACGGAAATCCGACAGAAAACTTTAATTCCTGTACATAGTTTTTTTATGTTGGAAAAGTGTTTTTAACAAAGTTATAAATCAAAAAAAGTTTGTTTAAGGAGCGCTACCTGGACTCAAAATAAGCAATAATAATTAGAGGTGCTCTATTGGATTGGAAAATAGCAAGACAAAAAAAGAAAGGTCCAAGGCACTCTCTTATAAGTGAAAATTAAAAAGCCTTAAAAAACCTATAAAAAAATCATATTAAAACCCCAACGCGTTTCAGTATCATAGCCTTCATCAGGGACTCAGGAAATCAATATAAATCAGTTGTAATATAAATTATTTATCCTTCAAGTGTTATTTTATCATGGATGGAGTTCTTTTTATTATTATTATTATTATTATTATTTTGATGCTCTGATTGAAAATGTTATCTTCCTATATTTAGGAAGTGGTCAGTGAGTGTTCACCTCTGACGGGTGTCCTGTCTACATCTTTGTAGAACGACTGCTGTGATGAAATGCTTGAGTTACAGTCCAGACTTTTCGGAGGCAGAGGGCAGATACTTCAGCCTCCTGACAGCCTGATGGATCAGACTGTTTCTCAGTCTGGTGGAGGGGGCTCAGAGGCTCTGGTATCTTCTCCCAGATGGCAGGAGACTGAAGAGGTTATCAGAGAGATGGGTGGGTTCACTCCCACTGCTGATTGCTTTGTGGGTTAGGTGGGTGTTGTAAATGTCCAGGAAGAGAGAGAGAGGGGGGGGGGGGGGGGGGGGTGAGCATTAGCCAGCCACATTCACCATGCACCACAGAGTCTTGCGGTTGGACAGAGTGCAGCTCCCAAAACCACAAACTGATGGCTGAGCTTTTACCTTCTCCTGGCTTTTATTTGTCACACTGACTCTGCTTACACACACACTCTAATATTCCACTCTTACTCTGTAAACAGGATGTTTGGCTTGAACATTTGGAATTAAAGCTTAAGCCTTTGTTTGCAATGTCCTGAAAAGCTGCCAGATGACATGAATGCAACCAGAGGGTGTATTGTTTTCATTGCAATGATGTTCCTAATTTCCATTGTAACAGCCAGCACAGGAGCTGATTGTAAATTGTCGCATCTTGAAATGTGATAATATGTGATAATGATAGGCATTTACATCCAATTGAATTGCTTAATAATTGAAAAGGTTGAACATTTCTCTGATAACTTTCTGTTTCCTCATATCCACTCCAGCAATGAATATGTGCTGAGAAAACCACCCTGTATAATGCAATATCTCTAAAACAAGCTGAGTGGAAGGGGATGACATTGAGGTGTTCAAGACAATGTAAGACAAGTAAGATATGCCGACATTGTTCAGTATTCTTGGTAACCAGTCTCCTGCACATTTTAGCTGTGTTTCCATTAGTATCACTTCTACCCAATTCTACCCCATTCTTCTGGCTTTGGGGCGTTTACACTATGAAAAAAGGACCTGGTTCCATGGTACCCAGTACTAGATTTTTGGTATCTATTCCAAGTGATCCTATAATGTTAGCACTGATTGGTGGAGTTGTCTCTGTGTTAATGTGTTATCAACATGCAACCCACCATTTAAAAAAAAAAAAGGACTTACAGTAAACAGCAGTAAGTTAAATTCAGTCTGCAACGTAATGATGGCATTCGACAAAACTACACTGTGGTTGGTCATGGAGGTTGAGACATTTCTGCCTTTGGAGGCTGACGGGGAAAAAAAAATCAGTGTGAGCTTGATAATGTCCAGGTACTACAGTATCTGTATGGAAACGCTCTCAAGAAATAGTTCCTGGTATCTGGTTAGAATCAAATGTCAACATGGATGAAGGAAGTTGAACCTGTCCAAGACTGAACTACTATTGACCCCAGCTAAAGACTCAATTTGTCACAACATCAACCTCTACCACTGTGAACCCAAAGAAAGTCACCAAAAAGCTTTGTGTCATGATCAATGCCCATCTGTCATTCTCCAACCACATTGCATCAAACACCTGGACCTGCCAAATTGTGCTGTACAACATACAGAAAATCAGACGTTACCTTCCACAAAATTCAGCGCAACTCCTGATTCAGGCCATGGTCATCTCCCATCTGGATTACTGCAACTTCCTACTGGCTGTCCTACCAGCCTGTGCTATAAAACCCCTGCAGATGCTGCAGAACGCTGCAGCATGTTTGGTATTCACTCAACCCAAAAGGGCCCATGTTACTCCTCTCTTTATCCAGTTGCACTGGCTACCAGTGGCTGCCTGGATCAAGCACAAGACCTTGACCCTTGCCTACAAAACCATCTTAGGAACAGCCCCCATTTATCTGAAGGATATGCTAAAGCCGTATGCTCCTGCCAGAGATGTACAACCTGCCAACACATGCCAACTAGCAGTGCCCTCTGCTCGCTCTAAGCGGCCCCAGGCAAAACTAACAACACTAGCATCATCTCTCTCAACCTTCAAGAAGCATGTGAAGACTCTCCTCATTTGGGTCTATTTACTGCACTGATGCCTCTGCTGGCCCAGACCCATGGTAGACTCAAGGCAGGGCTGGACTGGACCAATTTTTCAGGCCAGGCATTTTTTAGTTAGCTCAGGCCACCACCTTTTATTTATTTACTTATTTGTTTGTTTGTTTGTTTGTTTATTATATTGGTGTGGCGTACAGGAAATGTAAACATCTGGGATATTTTTAAGTATTTTGCAGCATCCAACTGAAGGGCAATTTTTTTTTCTGATCCCTGGCTCTTTCTACAAGTACATCACCCTTTCTCTTCTTGCCACGATCCCTTGTCAGTTACCGCTTAGGGGTAATTGGCCTGCCCTCACCTCATCGCTCCACCATCCAGCACACATCAATCATGACCAATGTGCCGAGTCTATGCTTTATATACCACTATCTGCCTATAGTGATATGTTAAATTCATGTAGTTTAAAAAAAAAAAAAAAACCTAGGCCGGCATTTGCCCTTTGTGCCTTGTTGCCAGTACAGTGACTCTAGGCATGCTGCATAGTGTGTGTGTGTGTGTGTGTGTGTGTGTGTGTCTGTCTCTGTTTATGTCAACTCCACTATACCCTGTGTCAAAGTATTTGAGAAAAAAAAACAACCTACGACCCCCAGAGAGCATTTGCACCTATTGTTCTGTATATTTCCTGTCTACCTTATAACTGCTAGTGCTATAGGCTATAATTATGTCCTCTATTGTAAGTCATTTTGTATAAAAGCGTCTGCCAAATACAATGTAATGTAAAGTAACGAGTAGGGCCGATACCATTTAGTGGAAACTATGCATGTCAGTAGATGATTTATGATTCCATTTTTACGACAAAAATCATTAACATAGAAGTAAAATAAGTCACATTGTTAACATACATTTGAATAACCACCATGATATACCAGTGGTAATGCTAAAATAGAACAATGTAATGTGGGAAAATGAGCATAATAGTTTAGCTAATGTTCAGAAATTGTTAACGACTAATCTGGGACATTTAGACAGTCATTGGCCGGTATATGCCGCTAAGCACTGAAATGTTTTATGTAATGTCCTTCTGGTTAAGGTGAAGGATCAAAACACTTTTAGGGCTGAAATACTCATAAGAATTACTATTAGTGGAATTAAGGAGATTTACGGAACAGAAAAGTGAACTTGAAACCATGAGTGAAAGAAGCTGCTGGACTGAAGGTGACTCTCTCTACTGAATAAAGATTATTGTGCTCAATAGGATAAAATATAAATATGTTTTATCATAGTTTCCAATGCCTGTTTATGATCATTTCTATGAACAACTAGTCAAGAGTTGTCCAGGCTGAAGAAGACTGAAGGCTGAAGTGGACAAGCCATCATTACTGACCAGAAAATAAACTACATTATGTATTATTTGTTTGGATATGAGTAAATATTACAACATTTGTGCTTTTAAAGTGATTGAAAAGGGAAAGTGTCATAGAGGTCAATCATCACTGGAGGAAAAAGCCCTACATCAGTGGAAAAATCACTTTGATTATCCATGTCAACAACTGTCAACCCAAGTCATTCTGAATTATTATCTATTTATTGTTCTCTGATACCCTACACAAACATCAGGAATAACAGGAGTGAAATATATTAAGACAATGAAAAATGTTGGAAACAAGTTTATAAAAAGTAAATTGCATATAATGAAATCATTAAAATAATTAAGCCATACAATGTATTATTATTATTATTATTATTATTATTAGTTTTAAATCTCAGTTAAAAACATTTATTTAGAAAAAAATAAAAGAATATTTTACAAAAATTAAAATGTCATCCGAAGGACAGTCTAAGATCTTCCACAGAATAAAATTAAAAAAAAAAAAAATTATATATACATATATATCTATATCTATATATATATATATATATATATATATATATATATATATATATATATATATATATATATATATATATCTATATCTATATCTATATCTATATATATATATATATATATATATATATATATATATATATATATATCTTTTATATCTTTGAGACTTAACAGAAAAACAATGTCTTGACTCCTTTTGTTGTGTAAAATGACTCATTACTCACAAATTTTGGTTCCATCTACTTGCCTCCAAACATGTTATCACAGTCACAGTCAGACATGTAAGACTGCAGTCACAAATTCTAGGTTGTAGTGAAGTAACAACAGATACTGTGCTGGTTATATTATGAAACTTGATGTGTGTTTTTTTTCATCTCAGGCTTGTTTGTTACACCATTACTGTCATTTTTCTTCATGCAGCTGACTTGATCAAACGGGGGACAAATGTGTCTGTTGTTCTCTCCTCATGGTTTCAGTTTCTATCAGATAAAAGTAGTGTTGTTGCAGATGATGGTGGGAGGCCAAAGAGAGCAGCCATCACTTTTCTTCAGGGAATTGCCAAACTGTAGAGTATTGGCATGCAAACCAAGAAGACGAAAAGAAATTCCCCTTTCAGATTACTCCAGCATTGACAAATCAAAGTCCAATCATCGACTGCAAAAAGCAGGTCAAGGGCCAATCAAACTATCTAACACAAGGACACTTCTGTGCTTTAAGTCATCTTGAATCTGACAGCAATGTGGCTTTCACAGATAATCTAAGCAGACAAAAGGGACTATTTCAGGTTTTATAAGGCCTTGAGGAAGAAATACAGTTTGTTGATTTCCGGTCTTATTTTATGTGGAATACTAAAGGAAGGATAATCTGTGTATCATTCGTTTTTCAAAAAGAAACTAAAAATAAGACAACGAAAAAACCAAAATGAAAAAAACCAATAACGATCTGTTTTTAATTTTTCGTTTTTGTGTTGAAATGAATAATGGAAAAAAAAAACGGATTACGGCCATTTCCGGCTTCATCAAATTTTGACCTGAAGCAAGTTGAGCAAACCAGAACTGACTGTGACCCACAGTGACAAAGATAGAAACCTATGTCAGGAAACTAAAAGGGTCACCCTAAGACCTGAAGATATGACCATGGAGACAATTAGTGTCATATTCCAGGTATGTTCTTTTTATAATAACACACAAAAAATATTTATATGACAAGTGTATATGTATATCTTTCATATGCGTACAGCTTGTACTTACCTTATGTATTAATGACAGGATAACCGTTTCCAGTTCTGTATCTGACATACCTCTTTTACACCTGAGTTGGTGTTAAGCACAGAATCTTCTCACCGACATTTCCGAGGATGTCTGACTACCTAAGTGTGTTAGCGTGTTAGAAATCTCAGCATGTGTTTTTCCATCGTCAAACTGTTTAATCATACCATAATGATCTTCACGTCGGTTGGACATGTTTCTTTTGGTTGTTAAGATTCATTTCTGGTTTACTCAATTTGCTTCCGGGAAACGGCCATTATCCATTTTTTCCATTATTAATTTCAACACAAAAACGAAAAATGAAAAACGGATTGTTAGCGTTTTTTTCATTTTGGTTTCGGAAACAAATAATGAAGAAACGAGTTGTTTTTTTGTTATCTTATTTTTGGTTTAATTTTGAAAAAATGAATCGGCAAATAATAAATGGATTAAGAATGAAGAAGAGGAAACCAATCATGTTCAGCCTTGTTATTCACCCGATCAATTTCAACTTTAATTCCAAAATTCTAATATATTTTGCCAAAACCAAACAGGGTCAGGTTGACATTTTTTCTTGCGTCAACAGAATAACTTTAACAAAATGTTTGTTTTGAAACCATTCTTTCACCGCAAACTGAGAAATATTTTAGCTGATCAACGAGGCAATGTTGGCAGCTCAGAACACTTAAAGTCAAATTCAAAATTCTTCTTCAATAGGTTACACATTAAAAAAAATAGTTGAGTGAACCAAATTAAATTACAAAATTACAGAGGGTTGGAGTTATTTTAATTGAATTTGGTTCACTCAATACATTTTTGTTTTATATGTGATGGATTAAAGAATAATTTTGAAGTTAATTATTTTTTTTACACTTTCTACAGTGTAGAATGACAATGATGAAGTTTGAACTGGAGGTTAATTACCAGTGTATTTATTTTATATAACCTATCCTAAAACCAATATTCACTCTTTCAGCCTGAATTGAAAAAAAAAAAAATCAGCAATAATAAACAAGAAGAATCTTTACTGAAAATGACCCATCACTAGCTGAACATGTAGAAATAAACCACACATTATAAGACCACTGGGCTACCATCTCAGGAGGTTGGGGGGGGGCAAATAAGCACCTTGCTCAAGGTCACATGTACTAACAGTTTCTCTGCTAGGCAGGGTAATCTAAGCAGCATACATTCTTTGAATATATAAATCACGAGTACATGTGAACACTAATAAATATTTTGATCTAAAAAGGAATGAATCTGAATCAAAATGTTCAAATACATAATACTGCATCTCCTGTAATGCTATTCATATAAAAGAAATAATCAATGGCTTCACATTCCTTACACACTTTTCCCATCAATGAGCCACTGTCACCCAGGGTTAAACAATTATCTGAAGCCAGTGTTGTATGGACACGAGCCAATCAAACTATCAGCTTCAAGGATCCTTATACACTTTAATTTTGCCCGGAGATGACACCTTAAGAGGATTTTTTTTTTTTTTTTAACTCTGTGACCTGTCTGATTGCTTGATTGCATATTTTATAACAGCAGCCTTGAGCAGCAGACCAGTTCAGTTTGATGGCTTCTTTTCAGAGCTTTGAGGAGCGATGGTGCAATACTCGTTACCTGTCAGTGTGTTAGACAGGATGGACTGGTGTTTGGACATATCACTTCATCAAAACTCACCATTATGTCACATTATATGTAGAACTTGTCATTTATAGCCTGTTTTATGACTTCAAACTTGATATAATGCAGTTTTTGGCCTAGACCCTAAATCTGAGTTTTAATACAGATACGCATCTTTTTAGTCAATCCATTTAACTGTGAAGCATCACATGTGTTCTGTTACTTTGAAAAATGGCAATATACCTCGAAAAAGACAAGGTAAAGCATGTAACATTTATCACTTGTGTTTGTGAATGCAACTGTTCAATCTCTGCCCCGTCGACACTCTGTGATGGTCAAATGAGTAATAAACTGAAGGAGAGAGGGAGAAATGTAACAGGAAATACCTATGAAATAGAGAAATAAAACTATATGTCCTGATTCTGCCACAGTGTGTGTGTTGACTGTTAGAGGCTGAAAGGTTGGTGTGTTTGCTTTGCCCCCAAAATAATATAATAGAAATAGAAAAGCAAGTGCAGACCCCCCCTCCCCCACCTGGATCACCACCAAAATTTTATAATTTCCAGATCGCCCCATTTCCAACCAACCCTGTAAATTTCATCTTAATCCATCCATATCTTTTTGAGTTATCTTGCTAACTAGCAGACAGACAACTGTGGCAAAAACATAACCTCCTTGGCGAGGTAATAAAAAGGCCAAAAGTCACCATATTTTAACAAAAGAGGGTTGGGATCCATCTGCAAGTCATGGGTAAATTAAGTATCTTGACACAGTGAATTATTTTACATTAATTGTTGACATAACCTATTAACTTCAACTGTAGTGGATCTGTCAGGAAATTAATTATTTAATTAACATTAATTTAGTAAAATACAAAGGGAGTTTTGGACTCACTTTTGGATTCCTATTTTTTTACAGAGAAATTCAATGCAAATCTAAGGTCTTCTGAAGGAGCAGTGGTATTTATGTAGATTTGAAAATTGGCTTCACTGTGTAGTTGAGGTCCTTTCTCTTTGGCCACAGTTTACACCCTGTATGAGTCTCCAGTTCATCTCAGGGCTGAACATATATAGACAAACAATCACTCTCGCATTCACACCTATGGGCAATTTAGATTAACCAATGAACCTATCAGTGCATGTGTTTGGATGGTGGGAGGAAACTGGAGTATCTGGAGAAAACCCACGCAGACAAGGGGAGAACATGCAAACTCCACACAGAATGATCTGGTGTGGGAATCAAATCGGGGTCCTTCTTGTTGTGAGGCACGAGTGCTAACCACTGTGCTGCCCGACAAAAGGAAAATATTAAATATAAATGAAGGGCAGGGTCCATACTGATGAACACACTACCAGAACCTCTATACTTGGTTCTATTGAAAATGTTACATGCTTTGCAAGTTCTTATCTGGAAGCTTTACTAGAACTAGAGCTAGTTTTCATCATGGATGAGAGCAGGTCTAATAATAGCACACTTGGTTTAACCTCTTTTTTTTGTCAGCATAAGTAGCCCACTTCAGCTGGTCAGAAGAATAATGGAAAATTAAAAACCATTTACAGTTTTTTATAAATGCACTCACATATTCGCTCATATGTGAACTGCCCACAAACATGAACCAGTCACAGCATGTTCTTTCTTCATTGTGTTAAATGCAAGAAGATAATTATTCTTCAGTTAGTTTTCTTCACTGCTGGAGTTTCTGGGAGAATTCCTTTTTTCAGTGACAAGATACAATCTCACAGTTGTTCAAGAAGGCACATAATGATTTGTATGAAATTAGAGGCTGTTAGTTCTACAAACTTGGGGCTGCAAAATGTTGGAAACGTTCAACATTTTCATGCTGGAATAGAGTTTATTTGTTGAGACCTTTTTTCTCCACAATGATGCAAAAGGCTTTCGAGTTTACTCTGTGTATCAGATGAAAGGTTGTCGTGTCGACTGTTCAACAAATGAATTAATCTCACTGATTTACTCTGTCTGTATTATTGCATCATATACTGTCTGTAGTTATGAATACACTGCATATCAGACAGACGAAGTAAGGAAATAATAAAAGCGATACATCTGGGATGGAATTGAAATGGTTCGAGCTTAGATTTTTTTATTAAGTCATTGTTTACATCTTCTATATTTACTGCATATTTTTCTGTGTATCAGTATTTTCTCCCTAATAGATTTTCATGTGTATGATGTCTTAAATTCTACGAATAAAACATCTTTCATGCTTTGTGATTAAAATTACATTCCAGTCTTCATTATGCTGATTATCACAGGCTCAACACATGCTTTTATATCAGAAAAAAAGGTTCCCACACAATCAAAACAAAAATGAACAAAAAGAATGATGAAAAATAGCAGCCTTATGTCACAAAATGTGGCATTTGGAATCATTGCCAAGTGGATTGTGACATTACATCCAATCTTTTAATGTTTCTTCAAAGCTCCACAAAGAACAGCCAATTTGTTTTAATCTCATGATGGCACAGCTACAATGAATCCTTTGGAGGCTTGCAGGATATTTGCTCGTAAACGGCAATAGATCCACTCCCTTATTATATTTAGTCCTTTTTTCAGATCAGGAGTAGCTCGTACATGTCTGTACAAATGATCAAAACTCCAAATATTTTGATGTCACAAAAAGTACGCTGCCTGCAAGGGAAGAAATATCCTCATCTCGAGCCCAAAAACAAAACTTTCACATTAAAGTTTTGTCATGTTACTTGCTACCAAAGACAAAAAGTACACTGCTAGCATCGGTGTGTTAGCTAAATAACCCTGTTTTAATTGATCCATGGCTGTAGCAGCTTGAAGGAATCACCAATAGGGATCCTGTGGATGGTGGAGTGTACAAAGTTTGACGGTGCAATTGAATACTCTTGGGAATTTATCGCGTTATTCATCAATCAGTGGAAAAATGAAATGGGTGTAGTGTATTGTGACGAATGGTACATGCTGTTCCTCCTTCTTCATGTTCTGTTTACGATGTTCTCTGCTCTCTTTGCTCATTTTGTCTCACTCTGCTCTTTTTGGAGTGAATATATGTGGTTGTAAAGATCCTGCTGACAGCTGTCTCCATGGAAAGCTGCTTAGACATTTTGCAAATAGCTACGATGTTTAACAATCAGCATTAAAGTTATCGATGGTATGCAGATATATCAGACCATCGTAGAAAAGCTGACACAGTATCATTACTCAAGATACTTCCTTATTCCTTTCGTCTCGATTTTTTTAAAGCCTGCATTTTATCCGCAAGATCATCTGCCTGCTCATGAAACGACTCTTATTGGTGTTGGGAGAAAAAAGAAAGAAAAGAAACAGTTGGACTCTGAACTTGGAATCTTTGATACAAATTGGCCCTAACTAATTGGGTATAAATACATTTAAAATGTGCTTTAAATAGGATCGTAACAAATTACTGGGTTTTTAAAATGAATTTTCAGTTGCAAGTTTCTTTTGGGGAAACATCTGATCACACTGTAATGAAATGAACTTGGAATCAATGAGCATGAATGCAAATTGTGGAGTCTACTCACAATTTATTTTTAGTGCACCCACTTTGTGTGTTGTGTGTCGAATGCTCTCCTATAAAAATAGGGCCTGAATTTCCACCAGATAGAATCACAAGTAATGACTCTGGGCCTATAATATTTAGGTAGTGTTTTTCACAGTAGGACATTATTTATCTATATCGGAAGAACAGAACGTAAGTAAAAATGATCACCTTTGGAAAGTTGACAAAATAGATTTAGCTTTCAGTGTCTTGCCCAAGGACACTTTATCAAGTGGACAGTCAGGATTTGAACTGTCAACCCTTAGGTCATTGGTAGGTCTGCTGTACTGTACCACAGCTGCCCAATTTTCCAATGTTTTCCACCAGGTTTCATTCAACACATGTGTTTCTAATTGTTATCGTTTCTTGTTATGGGGTCAAGTGTCATGGTGACATGATTTTAACCTTCAAAACACATTTAGTTCCATTTCCGTCTGTCTTTTATGGCTTTGCACATATTCCCTGTATTTTTACTCCACCAAGGAACGGCGAAGGTTATGTTTTCACCAGGGTTTATCGGTCTGTCTTTCTGTCTGTTAGCAAAGATAACTCAAAAAGTTATGAATGGAATTGGCTGAAATTTTCAGGCAATCTTGATACTGGCACAAGAAACAAATGATAATTTTTGGCAGTGATTGTTGGAGGTATGTGGACACACAAACCCATGTTTTTCATTGGGTTGGTCGGGGCAGACTGCTGCTTACAGAAGTGAAAGTAAATTCCGGAGGCTCATGTTGCAATACAACAAGGATGGTCACGAAAAGACCAAACTCAAATTATTCTGAAAAGTCACATTTCAGAAGATGACGAGACATGTTTGACAGCTATAGTAAGAAACATTTTTCTACCTTTCAACAGATATTTGTAACTGGTCAACCTGCCCTTGACATCAGAACTGTGGAATAATATAGTAAATGTGTGTACAACATAGTTTATGTTAATCCCATACAAACAGGGCTTTAAACGGCGCTAACAGAATGCTGTGTGTCCTTGGGTTGTTAGAAAACCAGCAATAAATGTATTTACATTCTGTCTCGGTGTTCCTCCCTCCTATCAATCATAAATAGGAGAAAGGACACACCTATAGGACGCCTCCTGAATGTAAATCCCTACAATTTTCGGACAGTTTTTAAGGAATAAAAAGTAATACTCAGCATTAATTCTTCATAAGGACAGTTTGTCCTTCATCTGTAGAGGTCATTATTTTCATACATATCATATGATTGCATTAAAGGTCACATAAGGATAACACAGTCTGCATGGTTTATTAGTTCTTCTCTCAAATTCTCTCCATTTGTGAGAAAAGGCATAGGTATAGTCTAGGTAGGGCAGCCTGATGCACCATGAAATGTTTTGGTATTCAACCCAGGGATGAAAGCAAGATCACTCAAGTCATGTCTGACAGCAGGTTATCGATCTGGAAGCAATTTTATTCCAGCATCAGGAGAAATGAACAGGCCCTCTAATTCTCCGTGTGACCAAATCCTATCACTGCACACATCTTTAATCCCTCTGACGGCTGGCCGATTGGCTGTAGGCTCAACACACTGACATGTGAATGCATGTGTTACAACTGCGGAGTTAATACACTTTATACCTTCATTCATTCATAAGTCTTTGCTTTATAATGTTTGACTGCTGCTGGTTTTTCACACAATGCTATGAATATTAACTCCTACTCTTTCCAATCAGGAGTTATTTAATTTTAATGTTTCTAGCTGTTAAACACCAATCTACAAATCCCTTTGTTTCAATTATCTTTGCATCACATGCTCCCTAAAGGCATTCTGGGAGTTTTCTTTTGCTATGTACACCATGTCAGATGCTCACAGCTGGTTAAGGCATCTTGACTAATTATAACAAAAGTGTTGTTTTTGATGCCTGCTTGCTAGTAGCGATTAAAACAAGGTGATGTAGTTACAAGCCTGCGGCTGGTGCTCATGTTGACATGTTGACAGAAAGTGGCTCACTCCATTTTATGTAAATTGGAAGAGTTTTATAGCAAGATGTCATGTTCATAAGGTCCTTAAAGATTGATAGTAAATGGATTTATAGGCTTTTAGACAGAAGATGAGAACATCCTTTACCTTCACAAAGAACAATAGCAACACAGTGCACTTTGTTCTCTCTTTATTACAAGTAGCAATGTGTGGTACGAGCAAAATCTCACATTTCATTCAGATAACGAAACATAAGATACAACCCTTTTGTTACAGTTCAGTGAAGGAATTTATAGAAAACACCCACGTTACTTATATCACATTACATCTTCTTTTCATGGCATGCTTTTCTGATCTGACCTTTCACATCCAAACCACATCCATCCAGGGGTAGTCTCTTGTGTTTGTGGATTATGTGTCCGCTGTATTGGGGGGGGGGTCTAAATGTTACCAAGTGTATTTCTTCATTTCTTGTCACAATATTTCATCACACTTAGAATAAGACATAATCAAATGAAGAGTAACTTTTCAATGAGATTTAACCCCTTAAATTGTAAGGGGTTAAATCTCACTGAAACGTTACTGTGTCATGATTCTGTGTCATGCGTCATTATCACTCCCCTCCATGTTTGCACTTTCTGCATTCATAACTCACGTCTGTACAACAGTGGCGGATCTAGACAACTATTTTTAGACGGGCCTAAGTGAAGTCGGGGTGGGAAAGAACCCCATCAGGTGCACCCACAACGTAATAGCATTTCTGGAATTTTTCCTTTTTTTTTTTTTAAATTAACACAAATAATTAAATATACATAGTTTATTTCCATTGACATTTACAAAAACATAACTATATTAAGAATATTGATCAACATTTCAGTTTGATGAGGCAACAAAAATCGTTCTAGAATTCTGTTTCTGAGCTTGTGATTGTGCTCACACAGCTGTCAATCAGGGTGGGCCCCACCCACCCGGGCCCGCCCTTAGATCCGCCCCTGTGTCTATATCCAGCTTATATAGAAGAAACCTCTAGAAAAATGTGAATACTGTATGCACTTCTGTCACAATACTTTTTTGTGTCGTTATCTGCTATATGTTAAGACAGAGTTGGGGATCTTTTGGGGTAGAATTACAGTTCAAAATCTCATCGATTTTCTCATCTCTTATAAAGTTACAGTGGAACTATAAGTTGTTTTTCTCAAATTTCTGGAGGCTTAAGTTATACTTGATGGGGTTTTTTTGGTAGTTATCTCACCAGAAATGCTCCATTTTTGCATCAACTTCAATACAGTATTTTAACAAAACCTAGATGAAACCAAAGTGAACGCATATTTTCCTGCACATAACTCTAAGGAATCTGTGTAAATCAGACTCACTGCATCTGAATTAAAGAGCTGAACACAAACTCAAATACTTCAGTGTGAAAGATGATGAAGTATCTCTAGAAATGGACTGAACAAAAACCTCACTAGCTCTGTGACGTGTGCTAGTGAAGTGTCTTTGCCATAAAGTAGTGCAACACTATAAAACACCATAATCACACGGACAGATGAGCTATTTAACTGAATTTTTTGTAGGAGTACAACCGTTTACAGTAGAACATATTCACTTAATTTTTAATATAAGAATCTTTTTTTTTTTAAAGGTGCCAAATTAAAAATAATCTAAGACTGTAAAATCACCCACTCTATTTTTATAAGACTCTACTAATCATGAGAAAGATGGTAAAATTAATTCCATGTCTTTGTTTCATTTGCTCTCTCCTCAAATGCTCCATTTGTGTAAATGTTCATTATCAGTACAAATGTTACTGCATTCTCTCCTTTTGCCTTTTTGACACTAAATTCAGTGATTCAGTAGATCTTATTTAATCCCCTGAGTTCCCTCCTCAGTGGACTGGAAGACACTCAGAGCCAGCGCTAAATGAGATTAAATGGGCAATTGGCTGTATATAAAGATGGAGGCCATGTCACATTAATTTACTTTTGGAGCCAGTTTGAAAGCGTGAGTTGGCTCGGTTGTGGTCTACACAGCATTTTTCCACTTATTTCCAAATAAAAGGTGCATGATGTTTCCATTAACACCCTGGAAACTCACCCTCCTACCTCAGGCTTATTAAAAATCTAGTGAAATCTACTGAAAGTGCTATTAATAACCACCATAATTCTAATCTTTTACTCTTTTTATTTGCACATGAAAAAAACAATACAGAAGGTAAAATATAATACATACGAATGAACAGAATATCAAATAAATAACTTATACAGAAAGAATGTGCTGGAGGGGGAACAAAAGCCTAAGGGCTTATTCGTGTCCCCCTCCATTATGATTAAAACCTTAAATAATAATAATAACAATAATTAATAAAGGTAAGTAAATAACACATGAAAAATAACAATATGTAAGCTTAATTTCATCAACAAAATTAAGTGGTAATATTACAAACTTAAAGAACGACAACAACAACAAAAATTCAAAAATCAAATTTGGCGAAGTAGGTCATTCAGATCTCTCTAATATCTCTAATCTCTATAATCTCAATTCAATCTGTTCAATCAATTTCTTGATCTTTTTAAAATGTCATACAGCAGGTAAATGTCAGGTGCTCACCAGATTCCTGGCACCCCAGTGAAATAATATAATATAATATAATATATAATATAATATAATATAATATAATATAATTAATATAATATAGTATAATATAATGTACACTTGTCATAAATGTCATTAAGATTATACTCTTTAGAGGCATTATTTGTATTCCTCTGTCATTATTAAGACCTAGGACTATTTTAAGGATTACCAAATTATGTTTTTGTCCTTTTTAGCCTTTCATAAGTAGTTTATCACCTATAATCACAATACCATCCTCTGTATTTTACATTTTAAGTGTAAACCTAGTGTTTTATTTATTTATTATTATTTATTTTCTAAAACCTCAGTGTGAATTCAATAGACAAAGCAGAGTAAAATTAAATGTGCAGTGACTTTAACAATAAAATATATCATTAACTGAATATAAAAATCAGCATCTAATACAACCACTGTTGTTTTGTCAAACTACCGGGAATTTATTGATGAATCACTGCCGCACAAGGTGACAGTGTTTCCACATTGATTGCAGAGCTGCTGAATATTCAAATGGGTCATATCTGATGCCACTGCAAAAGCTGGGAAAACTGCATTTTTCCTGAATTATTTCAATGCATTGATGGGATTATTGGTTCACAAGTTATTAAATATTTTAAATGAGTAGATGCTCTTAGTCACCAGTGGCTTTTTAACATTAACGTTTGGTCTAAAGCTGGAGACGAACTGCAGAAAACTCTACCAGAGGGAGTTTATTTGGATTCGCTGCTGTTTTTTTGTAACAGGGAGGCATTAGAAGCTGTTCCATTATTTTTCTACCCAGGCTCAGCTGGGTCCTCCAAGATAAGGGCCTTCGCTGCCATGGATGTGGTCCTCCAAAAGTCATCAAAACCTTCCTCATGATGATGTTTTATTTCCTCCCTGTGAGCTGGGGACACATTGACAGTTGTGTTGTGAGAGAAAATTTCAGCAGCATCTGTTTCAGTGTGAAGAAGTGTCAAATCTCTGCAGTTGCATTAGGAGTCCGTTGGCTTTTCCCCCTGTATTCCTTCTGTTGAGCAGTGATAGGTCCGTCAACAAACAGCAGACATGTTAAAGCAGTCGAGTCTGAGGATGCTGTATTTGGAAACCATCATGCTGGGCACAGAGTTCGCCTGTATTTTTTTTTTTAATGCTGAAATGCCTTTAACCAAGCAAGCTGTTATCAGGTCATAAAAGAGCACTGGAAAGTTCCAAGATGATCGCATATTTTGGAAAACAGCTTGCACTTCTACACTAACAATGCATCCTACACAGCAGATATCCAAGGCTAACGGCTCCTTTTATTTCTTCATAAGCCTGGAGACTGACACTATCGACATCCGTGACACTGTCGACATCCGTGACACTGTCGACATCCGTGACACTGTCGACATCCGTGGCACTGTCGACATCCGTGACACTGTCGACATCCGTGACACTGTCGACATCCGTGGCACTGTCGACATCCGTGGCACTGTCAACATCCGTGGCACTGTCGACATCCGTGACACTGTCGACATCCGTGGCACTGTCGACATCCGTGGCACTGTCGACATCCGTGACACTGTCGACATCCGTGGCACTGTCTACAGCCATGGCTCAGTTACAGTAGATAACTGATTTCTGCCAGATCTCAAAGTAAAGCATCTTTCAGTGGTCCAAGAGGTGCATCTACTTTAAGTATGGTAGCTATGATGGGACTGTTTCTGTAGAGTGGTGACCATATTCAGAATTTCCCCTGGGAATTAATAAAGTCTACTTACCTACCTACTAAGGATGTTAACCTATGACCATTTGTCCTATGGTTGACTGCGTCAGCATTGTCCGGTCATAATCTTCTGGCAGCCTGCATCAGTCATTCCGCTGCACAAACTCTTTTGCATTGTTGTGTAGACTATAAAGAGGAAGCTTTGTGATCGCTCCATAGCAGATCTTTAAAAATTATGAATTTGAACATTAGCAATACGAGACGGAATTTATTAATGGGAAACACAGAGCTCAATTAATCCATGTGGTACGATCATTTTACGCCAGTTTAGAAAGTTTGCTCAGAACCTAAACAAAACACAAAGCTGATGTGAAGTAATAGAACTTCTACTGTAGATACTGGGAAAACAAGTTGTCACCATGAAACCCAAAAGCGTGGTGGATGAGTTGTGTTATCCATCTGACAGACCTACTTAAAATGCCATGACAGGTGGGCTACAGCAAATGGAGTTTGTGCAGAACTGACGCAGGCTGGTGGACATCGCTAAGGGTTGATATTTAGCAGCATAATTTCCTGTTACATCAAATATTTTCTCTGTGTGACTGTTTAAAATGAGCTTTTAACATAACATTGCTCGCCCTCGCAGTGTGCCTCGTGTTTAAAAAGCGAAATGACTGAAGCACACTGCAATTCATAATGGCTGTACGTGTGTGAGATGGCAAAGCAACTGTTTTTGTTCCTCTGTGATCGACTTCAACCAGTCAATGAGGCGCAGTGATCTGTCAAGAGTTTTTAGGAATTTCGCCATCCCTACTACCTACCTACCAGTAGCGATTTCTATCAGACTGCAAGGAAACTTGACTTGTCCTAAAATGTCACAAATTAAACGATCAAATATGTTCGGTTTTGTTAACATTTCATTGACTACAAGTGTTCATTTCTTTCAGAATCAGCTACTTATGACACAGTGGCTGAGTAGATGTTGTTCACTTCTCATATATTCTTTCTTCTAATATATTTCCCTGGGCACCTGATATGACAACTCATTGCTCCTAGTTGCTAGTGATGGGTTAAGTGCAGAGGACACCTTTCAGTGTGTATAATACATGTTAACAGGTGTGTAAAACTTACTGACAATAAAGACTATTCTATTCACATAGCGCAGTTTTCTTCAATGCATTTGCCTGTTGATGCTCAGATTCAGTGAGATTCAATGGAGCCCTGTTGTGCAGTTTTTTCATTACCTTGAGACTTGACTGTCATTGGATAAATGCCATGACTTTGTCCTGCCCCCAGATGCTCAGCGTCTGTGGGGGTGAATCAGCTGTGGGTGTGGTCTTGGCAGGATGCTGGGCTTCTTCATAATAATTAGATACCGTTCTGATTGACAGGTATTTTGAGATATAAAACCCTGACTTGACATCTCAGTCCAAGTCCTATCACAGACTTTGCAAGGGAAGTCGGAACAAACGGCATCACATTTGTTGGTACTTGCTTGGCGGAATTACTAGTTTATTTCTTACACTGTAAATAAAACACAATATTTCCTTGTTTTATTTTCACATAATTTCAACATTTCCTTATTCAAGTCCGTGGAAAAGATGCCTACTTGGTACGACAAGGTCACAGAGCATTTTATAGAAAAGGAGTGGAGATAAAATTTGCAAAGAAATAAATTGACAAATTTTATGATGTAAGTCGACAGTGAGCTTCGGCTGTTTGTAAGATCTGCAGCTACCACTGCTGCCTACCAACCTGTCCATCCATAGCTTCTATGTTTTCAGTCTAAAAATGAAAACACACACGCAGCTGCTCCACAACTGTAATGTCAGCTGTTTCATCTGTAATGATGCTAAAGGAATTGGCACCTTTTATTGTAGCAGTCACTCTTCACAATGGATTATGGACCTTCATTTCATTGGTAATGTCAGGAGAAAGCCATTTGATCTCCTTGTAAAATATCCATGACTTTACCTCTGAAATATTTTGTGTTAACTTCTCTTCTCTTCTTCACCAAATCAAATGTGAAGGATTATGAGTATGCAAAGACTTTGGTCTAGATATGAATCATGCAAATGTTACAGCAGGTCAGTGTTTTAATTTGGTTTTCTCATTCATGACAATGGAAAGACACTGCAGTATACTGTGTTTTTAAGGCAAGAAAAAAAAGTTTGTGTGAAGTTAAATTAGTTGGAGGAAATCTAATCTAAAATATGAGCTTGTGACAGTGAGCACACCGAAGAGATTAATGTATATAGTGAGAGGAAATGTTTGGCAAAAAAGAAAATGTTTGCAGTAGCTGGAGAATATTTAAAAGATGAACAAATATCAAGACACCTATTCTTTGTGGATCTGCAGCTAGGCAGAAGTAAATGCATGCTTAGTGTGAAACCCACAAGTTGTGAGAAATGCTGAGTAGAAGGCAGTTGAAAAAGAGCAGTAAAGATTGAGTGTGAACCTGAAGCTCTGAGACATTTATCTACCTCCGTGTAGTTAAAATGTGGACCCTGTGTTCCTGTTTTTCTGTAAAGAATTCATGTAAGAATAACAGATTTTCTTTCAGTAAGAAATCAGCCAAGTGGACTGAAACACAGTCAACCTTAAAGTTATATTAACCCAGGGGTGTCAAACTCGTTTATGTTCAGGGGCCACATTCAGCCCAATATGATCTCAAATGGGCCGGGTCAGTCAAGTAACAATTAAAAAACAGCTAAATTACATTATGACAATATTTATGTCATACAATGGCGCCTTGAAAATCTGAATAACATGATCAACTTGAAATGTCTTAAGAAAAAGAATGGCAATTTTAACTATATTTTTGCCTCAATTACAACTATCATTACAATTACAAATACATAAAATATTGGTAAAATTACATTCACTTCTCTTAAGACATTTCAGGTTTTTCATTTTTGTTCACATTATTCACATTTTTTGTAAAAAGATACTTAGTCAATATAAAGATTTTCATGTAATTTTCCCTTTTTACACTAAAACAAAAATAAAATCTGCAGATTTTATTATTTATAGGCGATTATGATCATATTTTACTGGTCTTACCCAACTGAGATCTAATTATTTTGTATATGGAACCTAAATAAAAATTATTTTTACACTACCGATTCTTAACATATTCAGTGTAATTCATCCTATGGGCCAGATTGGATCCTTTGGCGGGCCACATTTGGCCCCTGGGCCTTATGTTTGACACCTGTGTATTCACCAGTCCCTCCAGGATTTCTTGGGCCTTTTTTGAGATTGTTTAATCTTAAAATGTCTGATGTTACATGAGTTTTTCTGAAAAATTACAATGAAAGTTGCAGTGCTTTTTTGGCGTTTGTTGTGGGACGAAGTGAAAGTTGCGATAAATAGTTGTGATTTTCCCTTTTTGTAATCAAAACTAAGTAATATTTCAAATATTTAGTTACTGTTACAAAGTCATTGTGATGTGGTCCTCAAAACTACCCTTTACCAAGATGGCAAATAAATGATTACGAAGATTACAAAGATGCAACCATTTTTTTTTTTCCAAATGCATCTGTTGGTTCAAAGGTTAAAGTTCATATGACCTCACAACACTACATGAAGTTGGAAAACATAATATAAATGTCTCAGCCAGTCCAAAAAAATATTATTACTAGTACTGTGTACTGTAAAAATAGAACAAAGACACTGAGATATTAAGGCAACCTTTCAAATATGGCAAAAAAACTATTACCTGGATGACAAAAATCCAGCAAAAAAAGTACTCTTCTAAATGCACCTGTTGGTACTAGTGCATCATTTTAGTCGTCAAATGCGAACATCTGGTCACACACATGTGGCTTCGTACTGTAAGGTAAACAAGAAGGAGGAGCTTAAGGCGTGACAAATGATTGGTCACATTTGTAAAGTGATTGGTTAAATTGAAACATTTCACTGAATTCACAGGGATTGGCTTTTTTTTTTTTTGCATTGAAGTTGGAAGGTCTGATTAACTACGGGTACGCGGTCATTGTTTTTTTTGTTTCTTTTACAACCAATTCTGATAACAAATTAGTTTCTGCTTCTTTTAACTAATCCTGATAACAAACAGTAGTTCCCATTGTTCAACTTATTTTCTTATTATTTCAAGTCAGCAGTAAAACTCAGTTCATATTAGAATTCTACAGAACCAAAAGACTATATGGCTGCTTGACCTGGACAATAGACTAATAGAAAATAATTTAGAATAATAATAGAATAAAATAATAACTTTTTAAGGGGAAAGTTGATCCTACAACCTGAAACATTAAAACAAGCATGTATTAGTTATGTGACTTTTGGTGACATTATAATCAGAATATACAGGTTATATACCGGGTATTTTTTGCTCTTTTATAAGCAATTGGGGAAGAGCGAGCAATATATAGTTTTCATTTTACATCAAAACAAAGGTTCCTTCCACTGCTGGCAGTTGTTTTTGTTTTACAAGGTTTATAGCACAAATTATGCATGTTTGTTTCTCATTTAGATGCACTGTGTGACAAGGAGACAAGCCTGGGTTATACATCTGCAGAACCCCACCATAGGAAAAAGCTCAAAAAATGAAAATATACTGTATGTATTCTTAGATCTCCTGAGGCTGTGTATAAATTACACTAGTCTCTCTTCCATTGCGACAGGTCATCAAGACACTCAGTATACTTATTAAAACTGTACGAAGTGTTGACCTGATTCAGTAAACAGGTTTAGACTAGATTCGTCACTGAATATTGAATTAACCTAATGAGAGTAGTTTTGCTGTCAGTACCACCACAGCAGGTGTAAGAAGTGAGACGCCATTAAGAGATAATTAGCCAACTAAGCATACATAATTAAATGATCCATTCAGATGAAAAAATATATAGAATAATTCTTTATACTTTCATCCAATAGCTGTGTTACAACCAGATTCTCCTCCATAGGTATGTATGTGCAGCTCAGGCAGATAATGTACTATTTCAGTGAGTAAATACTACATGGGATGCTATACTGTATATCAGGGGTCTCCAAACTATTCCACAAAGGGCCGGTGTGGCTGCAGGTTTTTGTTCCAACCAACCACTAGTTCACAGTTCAACCAATTGACTCTATTGACGACTGACATCAGTTGATTAATTGATTCAAGTCTGGTGTGTTGCTGCTTGGTTGGAACAAAAACCTGTAGCCACTTTGTGGAATAGTTTGGAGACCCCTCCTGTATATAGACCCACATGTCCAAAACTTGTCATATATTTGTGTTAAATTCTTTTTAGGTGTGAGTCTAAGTACACTAGTCTAAGCTCTCCTGTATAATACAAAAACACTGGGGTCGCGTCTCCATCTAAATGGCAAGAAACGAACATGTTCACATTGTGTGTGTCTATACGTCACATATGTTCACATCACATAGACTTTGACGTTATGTTCATACGCCGAGCAGGTAAAGCAACAAACATGTGGGACAACCTCAAACCTACAGATTGTCAAGCTGCATTAGCATTAGCATTAGCAGCTCGAGTAAATGTACAGGAGTCATTCAGCTATTGTATAGAATATATAAGCATACCATAGCCGAACAGAGATGAGTGTACAATTACCTACGTCAAAAACAGTAAAGAACATGGTGGCATTGTATCACAGTACCACATGGGCGGTCTGAGATGACTATCCAATCATATTTCGCCTACTGTTTCGACTTTGTATAAACAAGGATTTCCTGCTGAATACGCTCGTCTAAACTGAAAAACTGAAGACGATATGCCACTTTTGCATCTTCTGTTTTCATCGTCAACGTATAAACATAGCCACAGTTAGTGTTGCTGTAAAACCTAGTTCTTCTTTTATGGCAAGTTACTCTTGTTTAGGAAGTAAGTAAATGAAGTGTTTATTCATGTAGCACCCTTCACAGTTCAAGTACACAGCCTGCTTTACAGTAAAAACACAATAAGAATAAAATAAAAACACGGTAAAAAGACAAAACATTTAGAATAAGAACAAAAAATTTAGAACCAGTGCATTATAAAGTACAAGTGAATCGTCACCAGTAAACACGAACAGATCAAATACTATAAAGTACAAAACCTGAGAGGGGATACTTCAGGCTTATGCTAAAAAAGCTTATTAATAGCATAGCATAGACTACATTAGCATAATGGTTAGACCACATTCCAGGGCAGAGCGATCAAATGAACCCTCTGTAGTCTCCAAAAGTATAGGGATCAAGGGATCCATAAAGGAGTCTTAAAAAATCAGAACCAGGTAAAGAGTGTGTGTGTTCAGGAGTTTCCTCTCAGTACCTGTCGGGGCCCCCCCCTCAAACATTTATCCTACATCAGGGTCATCAATAGGTCTGTTTGACAATTGAAGTGCGAACTAACTAGCTAACATGCTAATCTTGTTTTTAACCTTCGCTTTCCCATTTTTACAGCATCATTTATTTAAAACCTGCAGCGTAAATTATCAGCTTCATCCATGTCTGTTGCTCTGTAATATCACATATAAAATAGCAGAGTGACAACTGGACTAAAGAACACAGTGCTACAGCAGAATACAGTGAGTGTCAGTGGTTATGTTGCAACAGTCCTCTTAATAAAAAAAAAAATCCCACAATAGTCCCCAGCAATATTGTACTGTGCGTGTCTGTGACAGGTCTGTTGGAGGTGATAGGCTGAAAGGTCTTTATGTGCAGACTTCAAAAGAGGACAAAGTCATTTTTAGCTATTGCTAAAAATGTACATTATGCAATGTCATTATTTACTGACTGTTCAAAGTAAATGCCTGAAAGTCGACGCCCCAGAAACATCCCAAACACAACAACATAAGAAGTAAATACAGAATACAGGTAAAAGGCAGGGTTTTGTATAAGTAAAACATTGTCAGAGGGTCAGTAATGATTAAAGAGGATTATTATTATAGAGTATATGATTTTTTTATTTCTTTTTTTAGGAAAATGCTAAATACATTATTTGCCTTGAATGAATTGGATGTAGCTGTTTCTCCCTTCACTGTTCATAAGCTACTTAACAGTCAGCTTTGGTACTATAGGGAGATGATAAAAAAAGAAACATTTTGCATGACAAATGATATAAAAGACAATTTTTTTTGCAGAAAATATTTATGGAAATCAGTAAATACCCATAAAAATGAATGAATGTTATGCTCTTTTCTGTTACAATCTCAGTACCAGTGGTGGATCCGATAGCAGGACTCAGACACGACAGACTGCGTTTATAGATTTTATTGAAAAAAATATATAAATATATTCAATGGGTGACTCCTCAGTAGGGAACCATGAGAAACCAGGAAGACAGAGAACCTCTGTAACTGAGGACGGAGGCCAGACAGGCAGGGGTCATACACAGGCAGAACACTAGTATCCAGGAAAATCCAAAAATCATACAGAGTTTCAGAAGCAGGGTCGAGTCCAGGGTCCGAAAGGAGATGAAGCACCAACAGGGGATACGCAAACTCATAGTTGGGACAGGCAAGAAATCACACACAAGATCCAGGTGAGACAGACAGGGGCAAAGACAGTTATTTATATATATATATATATATATATATATATATATATATATATATATATATATATATATGAAAAGAGAATACCAAACAAAAAAAAAACACAGCGAAATGTCTTGCTTATAAGTCGCTACAAGGGCTGATACAAAGGGGAAACATATCTACAGGGACAGACAGGTGGGACACATCAAGGAGAGATTAACAAGGGGTGGGGAAAACACTGGTGACAGGAAGCAAAGAGCGTAAGTGTGAACATGAAACACAGATCCCAAAATAAAAGCCCAAACACTAACGAAAAAAAAATACGTGCATGAAGACACACAAAAAATAGGACAAAACATAACACCTTCAGTCCAGATTATGACACTTTCAGGGACAAACATTTGTTCATTTTAATCCATCTCTTGACCTCTGCTTGGCTTAAATCATCTGTTGTTACAATGACCACATGCAGTCATGGTACATTTTCTTATATGATTGTTTCCAGCCAAATCCATATCCCTCTACCTCAACCACCCATTTATTCGCCTGCTTTATATTAGATCAAGTCCAGCTCAATGTGGTAAGCTATTTGATGGGAATACTAAATTGTCTGCCTCATCCATTCCCCAGCTTGCCCAGTTCCTAGCAACCAACAAGATTAGACTGTCTGTTTCTCAGTGGTTTGGAAAGACCCAGAGTACAGGCAGATACCATAATCACATTATACAGCCTTAATGCATGCATGCAAGCACACCAGATAAACACATGCAGCATGTTCCTGCAGACACACACATCTAATAAATAATGTCACAGAGGGCAAACCCACATCTATTCACATCAGTTACTGAGAAAATAAAACCATGCATTAGTTATAAATTCCACAAAACAAACCTCAACTTCAGACGACATGTTTACAACCCAATAATAGAGTAAATAAAATGAATAGAAATGTTTCCAAAGACAAAATAGCACAACTTTGTGTTTCTG
This sequence comes from Siphamia tubifer, assembly GCA_020466265.1. Classification (NCBI taxonomy): domain Eukaryota; kingdom Metazoa; phylum Chordata; class Actinopteri; order Kurtiformes; family Apogonidae; genus Siphamia; species Siphamia tubifer. The sequence continues at coordinate 11,620,698 of CM035796.1, forward strand.
CAAATATATGAAGTAAACCAAAATTACATTTCTTATCAACATTAATAGATTTGTAAGCCAGCGTGATAGTGCTTTAACTGCATGTGGCACATGTTCAGAGGAAAATAAATGGAGGATGCAATGAGAACTGCATCCCCGAGAAATGACAGGAGTATTAAAATATCAGACACACATACGAGTAGGTGTAGGAATGGGTAAGAATTTAATGATCCCAATTCAATTATCAGTTTTGTTTATAGCAGAAAAAAAGTCTGTTTGGAGACGTACCTGGAACTTGTCTTCAGTAGTGATGGTGCTCTTAGGTGACAGGCTTAATCCATTTCAAAAACATCAAATTTCCAAGGAACTCATCTAGAGAGTGCCTTTGAAATGGGATGTTTTTGGTATCAATTTTGTTTATTGATCTGATTTCTTTTTGATTGCATTATTTATTCTTATTTAGTGAAGGAATCCGTGTGTAGAAAGAAGTTGGTTTGCATTAATTGTCTTAATTTACATTTCAGAAAATATACAGTATGCACAAATAACAATGGTCTGGTTTCAGGGTAGGGGTCATGGCATATGACTGCACAAAGTGAAAGATAAACCTAAAGGCATAGTTCAGTATTTTTTACGTGAATTTGTATGCGATCAGCATCTTTACTCTGGTGCACCCACAGTGACTTACCCCCGACAGTGTCCTGTCAATCGAGTTCTGGTCCAGTTTTGGTCAAAGAGAAAGTAGTCCCGGCAGGTGTCCTGCAGTCACAAAAATAAATTGTGTTTCTTCTCAAAACAATGTGTTTGAGTGATTTATTTGCATAATAAATCCATCACAGAGCAAAAACTCACACCTTGTCATTGCTTGGAGCTATTTTCTCTCGATAGCGATCAATGCATGTTGTCACTGCGAACAGCTGTGCCCCTTAGCAAACTACTTTCATCAGTTTTTGGGTGATGTTTATGGCTGCTATGTGTAGGCGCACAGCTGTTAGCAGTGACAACGCGCATCGATTGCTATTGAGAGAAAGAAGCTCAAAGCAATGACAAGGTGTGAGTTTCTGTTCCGTGATGGTTTTGTTATGAAAATAAATCATTCATTCAAACACATATTGTTTTGAGAAGACATTTTATTTTTGTGACCCAAGGAAACCTGCCGGGACTACTTTCGCTTTGGCCAAAACTGGACCAGATCTCGACTCACAGGACACTGTCGGGGGGTAAGTCACTGTGGGTGCACCAGAGTAAAGACACTGATTCTATACAAATATGTGTGAAAAATACTGTACTATCCCTTTAAGATGCTTTACCAATCCATCCACCTCATTTTACTTTCCCTACCTTCAGAAACTTTTATTTGAAGGGACAGGACATTTGTTACACCCCACCCCCATCCCCACCCTCAGGACCTGGCACAGATGATGCCCTGGTGATTGCCCTTCCTCTAGATTGACAAGTACAGCTAAGTAGCATATCAAACATGTGACATTCATGCAAATGAATTGCATGCTGTGTGGACGAATGTTGTACCATATTGGAGGAATTTTGCCCTTTGAAGATATGGAAGCTAAGCGAGTGTGTAAGTGTTACTGTCACATTATGTACAATGAAGGTGTAATCATTAAGCAGAATCCTTAAGCAGTCAGGCAAACATTTCTAGGAACTTGAGCTACTGGGAACTGATTCTTAATTCCAATTCTTACATATGAGACACACACAACCTGTTTGGCTTTAAATGTTGTTTTCTTCTTTATTTTCTTTTACCACAGAAGGGGGTAATTACTTTCTTACTAGTTCTTACATGATGGCCCAATCACTTATTTTACTCTGATGCTAAAATGATGATAGATCTTTGAGAAATCTATCATTATTTTACACTGCTTGAGGTGTAACTGGTGCTCTTTTAATGACTGTGTTTACATGTGCAACATATTAATATGTTTGCCCTTATTTTGAAAAAAAAAACTGCTAATAAGCTGGTTAACATGCATCCTATTAAAAAACACTTTTTCGAAATCTCCGATGTCTGGCAGATGCTCCACTGTGTGAACTCATCTTTCCTCTTTTCTCCTTCAAACACTGTCTGGAAAAGGTCAGATGTTTGATATTTGCTCATATCCATAAACCTGCTGATATCCTCTATCATAGCATTTCAAAGTCTTACTCCTTTCTGCCAGAAATGTGGTCTTTTAGTTTGAGCATCCATCTTTACCAGAGAAGATATTTGTACTTTATTACAGCCAAGCGTCGGCAGGAGGTCTATGTCACAATTTGCAGCAAAGCATTGAAATTCAATTGTTTCTAAATGTGCTGTATATACGTTCAAGGAATCTAAATAAAACCACAGTAATATTTATATTATTTATCCATACTCCGTTTGGGAAAAAAAGGCCTAATTCAAGGTTGTCCAAATAGAATATACTGTTTACATCGTACATGTTAAAGTCACTGTATCATATTTGGAAGAATAGTGCTCTGTACAACGCTGGATCTGACTGAGGTTCTATCGAACGGTCCATGTCTCCGGGCTTTTGGAGTCCAAATTTTAAAAAAAAATTTCTTCAGCTGATGAATAGTCAAATTTGAAATTTGATGTGAACTGCGATGCGCTCTGCAAAAAAGGTTAGCAACGCTCTTCTGTCTCAGGAAACTTGCTAAATTCCAGGTACACAGAAGCTTGATGAAAATGTTCTACGGTGCCTTTATGGAGTCTGTCATTTCCTTGTGCATTATCTGTTGGTATGGCAACATCTCAGTCAAAGACAAGAACTCTCTAGGGAGAATTGTACGGGTGTCCTCCAAAGTTGCAGGGGTGAAGTTTCACAGCTTGGAAGACATTTTTAAGACTAAGTTACTTAAGACTGCAAAATCCATCCAAAATGATGGCACCCACCGCTTCAACCAGGAATACAGACTGCTTCCTTCCGGCCACCGCCTAAAGGTTCCTTCAGCTACCAGGAACAGAAATAAATTTTCCTTTGTGCCTCCCTCTATCCATGCACTAAACAACGCGGAGAAGAAGCAATAGACTGTACTCAGACTGCACTCAGACCTCTTGATGCTTGCTGTTACTTTATACATACAGATCTAATTATTGTACCAAAGCGTACATTGGTATATATATATATATATATATATATATATATATATATATATATATATATATATATGTGTGTGTGTGCACATGTGTATATGTATACACACGGACATATACACTTTTTATTATCTTTTTATTTTTCCGGCACTTTCCATGTCCCATGTACTCTGCTGGTTTCTCAGCGTTTTATGTTTACCTATGCTCAATCTGTGACCATGCTGCTGAATGTTTGTTTGTTTGACAATCATGTTTGTTTGTTTATCGTCCTGCTGCACAACAAATCACCTCTCGGGGACAATTAATTAATAAAGTGAAAGTGAAAGTATGCCGGTCATATACACTTCTTGCACAGTTCAGCTAAACTTTTGATACTAAAAGCGGTGGTCTAGGTGGAGAAATTACTGGTAAAGTGGCTGTGTTAACAGGAGCCACGGCAACCACAGCCAAACAGGGCAACACCATTTTTCGAATATGTACTCTAATTAAGTTTAAATGAGCACACTTAGAAAAACTCAGGAAATAACAATTACTGCATGATGAATGAGGGTCAAAGGGTAACGAAAAGCATCATGGGTAGCTCCCTCATAGCCAATGGGATGCTACGTACAGTACGTACATGACTTATTTACATACATTAATGCACTGTATTTATATCTCGGAAGTTTCAGTTTCCTTTCGTAAATAGAATTTTCTTTCGTATTCAGAGACGAAAAATTGAGGCAGGGGTTTTTCATTACTTGGATCATTCATTCGCTGGGTCTTTCGTAAGTAGCGGTACCACTGTAGTGGAAATGTGGCATAAGGCACTATTTTAAAAACAACAAAAATAAACATGAAAGTGGATGCGAAATAACACAGGGCAACACAATGAGGTTGCTACAGCTTATGGAAACACAGAGAGGAAACTATACACAGCTTAAAAGAGAAAACCATTGTCAGCTACAGTAAGAAAGATACTAAACTGAGCGCAGCATGCGGTAGCTGCAGGGACAAACAGTATAATGGACGATAACATGAAAACAAAGGCAGAACAAATGCTGTGAGATAAGAGACGTACAAGAAAACATGAGGGTTGATTGATAGGATTACTATATATAATACATAATAGGCCTATCCTCTGTTAGGTGCTTGACAGACAGAAGACGTACAGTTACACACACACACACATGAAACACACATTCAGGTTCAGGGATGTACAGTTCCCTTTTTATATGTAGATGTTTTCTATTAACATGCCGAGACCTACAGTGTGTCGTGCTCTATTCTACTGTCACTGCATCCGTCAGGCTTTTGGTGACACTCATGTATCAGGGCAGGTGCTTCACATTTGGTTCCCAGCCCTGATCAGCCACAAAGATTAAGCACTGCATCAATCAAGCAGCACTCCATCAGCCTGTCTTCACCACAGTACACCTCAGTGCACACCTTAACACTGGCACTCTGCAACATACATATTCATACAACATACATCTTCCTAATGGAACACAAGTACCGTGGATTTATCACTCTGCAGACTCATGTGGTGCCGTGAAATACAGCTGGGTGCATAACCTGTTTTAAAAATATTTTGTTTTAATATTTTGTCCGACATCTAGTTCACAGTAAAGATGGAAAAAAGTAATATTATACTACTTTCTGCACAGGTGGACTGCACAGGTTTGGTTGTTAGTCTTTGCTCTTTGGGTGTCAACACAAGCAGATAGCTTGAAATTTATTTTGGTTATTAACACCGTCACATTTTTTGTAACCCTCACTATCTGATATAAGAACTGTGACAAACCACCATGAGAAAACCAATATCAAACTAAAAGAAAATTACTTTTTTTTTTTTTAATATTCATTTTTAGTGGAGGAGGACTGAAAGGATCCTCTAACACTCATATCCCCATGAAACCTAATTAATTGAAAGGTTCAAACTGGAATTTTTTAAGTAAAATAAAGTAAAGTTAACTTTTTCTGTCCCTGTAGGGAAATTCAACCTTTGTGTTTCATCCAAATAAATTCAGCAGTGTCACTGAAGGTATCCAGGGGCCAAATCCAGACCTATGCTAGAATGAGGGTACTGGTTTGGAGAATTGACACTAAGGCTACATTTATACGGAGACAATGAAAACAGAAGACACAAAAGTGGCATCTCGTCTTCAGTTTTTCATCCGCATTTAGACAAGTGTATCCAGAACGAAATCCTTGTTTCATACAAAGACGCAACAGTAAGTGAAATACGATTGGATATTCATGCCAGACCGCTAGGTGGTAGGTACTGTGATAGACCGCTGACATGTCCTTTTCTGTTTTTGACATATGTAATTGTCCACCTGTCTCTGTTCGGGTATGCGTGTAATGTCTGTACAATAGCTAAAATGACTCCTGTACATTAACTAGAGCTACTAATGCTAATGCTAGTGCAGCTGGAACATCTGTGGGATCGAGTTTGTCCCAAATGTTTGTTACTTTACCTGCTCAGTGTATGAATATAATGTGATAGTATATGTGACGTCAACATATGTGATGTAAAGACGGCTGCAACGTGAACATTTAGATGGAGACCTTATCCAACGCGTCTTCAATACGTCCCACTCTGGTAGGAGTCGGCAGATTTATACGTATTCACACCCTGATGGCGTCAGCTTTGTGTAAATGAATGACACTTCTGATAAAATATGCTGTCGTATTTAGCCGCAATCATCCTTGTGTAAATGGCCTCTAACGTAGATATTTGTGATAGTGGTGGAAACTGGATGACCCAGAAGAGATAATGCCAACTCCACCTAGTCCCACTTGTTTTCCATAGGCTTCGCTTTTACACCAAACTCACATGAAGTTTGCATCTGAGCCTGTTCTGATGGGAGCAGGTCCTTTTGAAGCTAGTTGTCTTCTTCCCTGATTTCTATGCAGTGGACTTAGTGAAAAGCTGTATATTTGCTCATCATTTCTGTTTTGCTTCCTCTAGCTGCTGCAAACCACATTTGTTCTATGCATATGTAAGTACTACTTACTGTTGCTTGTATTCCTCTATAATTTACAACAACTTCTGTAATTTAACGATAATGAATAAAAATGTCTACCATCTTTTTTTTTTTCTTTTTTTTTTTTAGCTGTGAAATATAAAGTAAACGTGCGCAAATATAAGTGACAGGAAGTGGTATTCTCCCACATTGTGATGGAGGAACCCCGTCAGGTGCTGCGGGATAACTCCTACAGTCACCGAAAACATGGCCACTTACATGCACACATTCACAGATTCGATACCTGGTTCTCCACCTACTCTGTTTCCCATAATGCTTATCATTGAATATTAAAAAGACTGTCTGCATGATGTTTGTTAATCAGCCAATCATGATCGAACACTCTGGTGTGTTCTGGGAGGAGAGGAGCTCGAGGTGGGGGTCGTCATATTTCCGACACTCTCCTTCAGGAAATCAAGAAAGTGTGTGACACTGTTAAATATGGCAGATCAAGAACTCACTGACAGATACAGCAGCATTAATGTTTTTTACCTTTATGGTTGTTAGCATGTTCCACAGCACAAAACTATTAAATCCCTATATAAGAAAGAACTAAAAAATTTTCGACAAAAAAAAAAATAGATTCATTTCATATGTGTCACATTTTAAACAAATGGAAATTTTTAAGCTTTCAAAATGTTAAGACATTTAGATGTGCTTGTTTTATGTACAAAACCCTTCATGGTCTTGCACCACCGCCACTGAAATGTTTTTTTACCAGGAGATCTGTGAGTGGAATGAACACTGGGGCGTGTGATAGAGGCGACTGTCAGATACCCCCATAGGAGAACCTCCTGTGGGATGAATGTGTTGTCTGTTGTAGGTGGGAACATCTGGAACAGCCTTCCCTCCACAATAAGAGCTTGCCCCTCATATTCCTCTTTTAAGGAGAAGCGAAAAAAAAAAAAAAAAAAAGGCTCAAAACAACACAAACTTGCGAGTATTAACTGTTTTATTGTATTTTATTTAGGTTTTATTTGTATTTTATCTGTATATTTGTAATATATTAATTTTTTTAATTTTTTTTAACCTATACTGCATGTTCTTCTGTGTTTCTCCTGGTCCTATATTAATGTCATTAAGTACTGTGCGTCCATTAATTCTTCTTTGTTGATTTTTTATTTTTACCACAGGGTGACTGCCAATACAAAGTAGCCTTTTAGGTACAATTGGGTGCCTTCACAGAAATGTTCATTAATGCACATTGTTCCTTTATTCCAAAATAATATAATATAAAATGAAATGAATGAATGAATGAAATGAAATCCCTCTTTCCCTCTTATTTAGTGCTGGACACTCATTGCAGTAGTCTTGGGTGCACACTTGTCAACTGTTAAATAATTCTTCTTCTCATAGTTTTGTCATCTCAAACTTTAACACACCTCACATTCACCAGACTCTCCTGTCAAACCGTGCTGACACTATGCATACTTCTGCATTACATTGCATTGTGAGTGGGACGCAGTCCTCTGCCAGTTTTGTGCTGGAATAATTTTATTAATATATATATATATATATAATATATATTTATATAATTTTCCTGGGCATTTTAGGGACACAGTATCAATTGTCTTTTATGCATTTTATTTTGTGATGATTTATTATAACCATGGTTGTAGAAAATATCGTATCGTGTTGGAAATATGATCAAATTATGTGGTTAATTACCTGGGGGAGGAGCTTCAGGACTATAAAAGAGGGCATTTCTCCATCATGGGTTAGTCAACACTGAGATGGTTACATTGAAGGAAGCCAAGAGGTGAATACGTAAGGAAATAGTGATTCTTATTGACTGCTGTTGTTGCACCCTCAAAGAAAAGACAAGTTTCTGGTCTTCTTTTTAGGCAACTTTACATGAATAATACAGCTCTCTTTTTGTTTTACAGCTCGGGCATGTTTTCTTTTTCTTCCTTCAGTTAAATTCGCTCGCGCACCATGATGATGTCATCAGCCGCTTGAACTTTAACCTTCTGTGTCAAATGTAATGTAGATGTAATTTAATGTGAGTTAAAAAAAATACATTGAAATAAAAATGTTCATACTAAAACCTTTCCTCATAATAATTAACTATAAATTAGGTGAAATCCTTCTAGGTCGCAACACCATAAATGTTACTGCACACCAAGTTTTGCAACTTAAAAGACGAGCACAATAAATCACTTAAAGCTGTCATCCCATAGTTATTTCATTAATATTACTGTGTTCTCCATTATTATTGAATACATTGTGTATTGGTTCTATTTAAAAAAAACAAACATCCGGATTGCTTTGTTTCCAGCTGTTTTTTCACGGTAGAAATATTATGATGATGCGGTGATGAGGCGTCTGATTGGTTGAGAATGCGTGAAGGAACACTCCCCCCTCCCCTCTGTGTGTGTGTGTGTGTGTGTTTACCCTACCGGAGTAGCATCCAGCTAGGTTTCATGCCATTGCTTGTTCTTGAAAACGTGCAGGGAAAAAAACAGGCTTTATTTCCACAGAGAGCACATGAACCAGTTTGATCCATCATTGCATTCAATAACAATGGAGAACACAGTAATATTAATGAAATCCTTTAACTCACAACAGGTTAAGATAAGCCAGGGATGTACAAACTATTCCACAAAGGGCAGGTGTGGCTGCAAGTTTTTTGTTCCAACCAAGCAGCAGCACACCAGACTTGACTCAATTAATCAACTAATTAATACTACAATATTCCTGAAATTGTGTAAATGAGCATAAGCACTAATTTAAACAATGTACATAAAGCCTAAACCAATACCAGCGAAGACACTGTATCATCGACATGAATGGGAAGTACTTAATGAGAGGGATATGTGGAAGATATTTTTAGATTTGATTTTTAAAAAAAAATGTGTGAGAGAATGATCCAGAGATGAGGTGCTGAGTAGCTGAATATTATAAATCCTATACTGGTCAGTCAGGAAGAAGGTGTAATGAGTTGGATGGCAGGAGGATCTGAGAGTGCAGAAGGCTACGTCAAGCTGTAGGAGGTCAAAAAGATACGGGGGAGCTTGGTCATCAAGAGCCATAGAGAAGCCATATCTTTTAATTACTGTGGTATTTGAGAGGAGACCAGAGGCAGAGCTAGGATTACATACTGTGTGGAGTATGCTTTAGGAATAATGTGACCTGCAGAGTTCGGGACTAGCTGAAGTTTATGAAGACAAATATGTAGTAGTCAGTAGTCTGTAGTCAATACGTCATGTAGCAAGGCAGTGATTGACAATGGCATTGGCCTTGTGTGTTGAATTCAGGTACAATTCAGATGGTTAGAGTCTGCAGCCCTGGTGACAGTTATGTATGATATAAGGAATGGGACCCAAAGTTTTCACCTGAGTAACTTTATCTGAAACATTGGAAGAGCTGATGAACGTCACCAAAGCCAAGTGAAATATATGGATGTAGAAGACACACACAACATGGTATATCCTGGTTTTAACCATGAATGGATGGAGGGATGGGACACAATATGACAAAAGTAGTAAATAAATTGAGAGAAATACAGTGAGATAAAAACGATACAAAAACAACATTATGTAACATCACATGACATAACAAAAAAAGAAAGAAAATCTGTAAAAGACAAATACAAGACATCCAAAGATGAAAATTGCATTAAAAAGACTGTTTTGGTGACAGAAAACTCTTCATTATGCATATTACTGTTTCAGTTTCTATTGTAAATCTGTTTGTTGTGCTGCTAGAATGATGACAGAATGGAGATGGAAATTTGTGAAAGAATTTTGTACATTTGGGTCCCAAACACATACAATATTTATTGTTTGGGTCTTGAGTGAACCACTTTTGAAGTCCAAATAAGTAATTTCTCATCATCAAAAATGTGGATCCTGTCAAATCAACACAGACCCCCTAAAAACAAAAACAAAACAAAAAAACAGTGGAATTGATGAGATGTTTAAACCAAAGTCTTAGACCCCTGGAAAAAAAGTCACAAGAATAACACGAAATGAATTAAACCTGAGGTAAAAGAGTATAAAATCACCCCAGAAAAACCTATATTCTCTGTATAAATAAATCAATATAGTCCCAAATAAAAGCCATATGAATACATGACAGGTATGGTTTAGAAACTGAGCAATATGTGTGCATGGTTATTATAACATCTGCAAACAACAAAGTTAATGTATGCGTAGAGTTTGCACTGGGAAATAAAAATACTTATAAGGACCATTGACAGTATTATGTTGATAAAAGTGTCCCCTTAATATGAAACCACATATGTAAGTCACACTAATGAAGCCTTGTGTTAAACCCAGAGGTGGTTAAAGTACTCACATTCTGTACTTACGTAAGTAGAAGTACAGCTTGTGTGGAAAAAATACTCTGTTAAAAGTAGAAGTACTGATTCAACTCATTTACTGAAGTAAAAGTAAAAAAAAAAAAAAAATACAACTTCTCAATTGTAAAAAAAGGAAAAAGGAAAACTGCATTTTTTTTTTGCTATGGGTGAAATAATACTGATTTAAGCAGGAAAAGCCAGAAAAATGTCAAATAAATAAATAATAAAAATTAATTAAATAACTAAATCCAAAAATAAAGCCTTTTAAGAGTGAGTTACTGTGTACACAATATGTTTTATTGGGTCATGAGTTTTGTGGGTATGAACAGGAAAATTTCAAAAGCAAAATGATGAGATAAAAAGTCAAAATTATGAGGAAAAAAATGCTGAATTCTGAGATTAAAATCAAAATGATATAGTAAGTCACAATTTCTGATGTCTGAATTTCTGATCTTATTTTTCGTACTGTCACATTTTTCCACTTTGAAAAAGTAATGAGTCTATTCTGAGACTATAGAGAGTATAAAGTACAGATATTTATACAAAACTGTAGGGAGTAAAAGTAAAATAAATACTCAAGTAAAGTACATATACCTCCAAAATCTACTTAAGTACAGTAAAATAAGTACTTCTACTTAGTTACTTCCACCTCTGGTTAAACCTCACATTCATTTCCATAGGATGACAGCAGTAGATTTAATGTCACATTTATCATCCAAAGCTTTTGTCTTTAATTGGCTGCTCACAACAAATTGTATTCCAGGTTTATTATAAGCACCTGGACAATCTTCAAAGACATTTTGAAGTCCATGAGCTTGTTATTTGTTTTATGTTTTTAACAGAGGAAGTAGGATAAACTAATCACGGTTCTTGCATTGCCCTCATTGTATCTTCATGCCCTTCTTTTGCAAAGGTCTAAAGTAATCTATCATTTTTTTAGTGTCCACTCACCAAGCCCTAAACATCATTTTTTAAAGCAGGAAATGTGTTTCTGTCCCCTTTGGCCTGTTCTTTCATGTTAAGTTGCTCCTACTTTTATCATCAAACATTTTGACATTCAATAGATGTTCATATAATAGCCTCCAGCTACAGAGAAATATATCAGAGGCAAAATGAAAGTAGAGTCCATGTCTGTAAGTCATCCATCATCGCTACCTACGCGGCTCCACGAAGTCGAACCTAAACACGGGACTGTTTTCATCTTGCATTCAAATCAAATTGAAGCTTTTTTTTTTTTTCAGTTGGATATTGTTAATTTTGCATATAGTCACCTTCCAAATGACTGCCAGTTTGTGATCGCTTTAATGGAGGTTACAACAGAGGCTCAGCAGCTCATTAAAATCCTAAACAGCCGGTGTATGAAATACTCCTCTGCTGCATTTCATGCGATATGGACTGGAAAAAAAAAAAAAAACAGCTTGTGCATCTGATCCGATCCACATTATGAACTGATTTATCTTAAAAGTCGTCTGTTTAACATCAGCATCGAGACACTGTGTTGACATGAACATACATTTTATCTGACAACAAAAGACGGGAGCTATGCATGGTGTCATTTCTTATCGTGGAGTCTTTTCTTCCCGCCGTTTGCTTGTCAGTTTTGTCAACAGAATTCATATCACAGCGGGGGGGTGAAGGAAAGAAAAAGCACTCCTTTCCCTTTCTAATCCACTGGGACGCAACAGTGAACGTACAGCAGGGTAGAAAAGATAACTTCTCTCAGGGGGGAGCTGCCAGCCACAACTCTTGATCACCACCTCCCTTCATCTTTGTTCTCTTCCAAATTGAGGAATAAAAAAAAAAATGCAGCCACAGTTCACCCAGTAGCTAAACATTATGTTATCTATTGCAGCTTAGGCAGGAACTTTGACTTTTCACTCCGAAGGGATGATGGACTTTCTACTTGCCCACTTAAGTGGATTAACACAGTGTGTGCCAACAGTATCATAGAGGTGTTATGCAGGCAAGTGTCTTCAAAGTCGTCTTTTGTTCATGGAAGCCTGTCGTGAACTTGACAGTTTAATCCTCTTTCTGAGGGCATGCATCCAATTAAATGGGAAAACTAAAATGCTGAAAAACGTAGAATAAATATGTGTTGCTATAATTAACAGTGCATAATTAATAGATTTTATTTGGCACATACATGGTGGGGTATTTTAGTTATTTTATATAAGACTGAGAAATGGAGAGAAAAGTCCACATGAATCAATCAAATCACTAAAAGACATTAAATATGGCAGAATTTCTGCCTTTAATTCCACAGCAACTGTTTTTTGATTTAGTCGATGGTCAAATACATATACTGAATTTAAAGTCAAATATTTAAGACGTTTTGAGCTAATAATAGCTAATCTGTTCATTTGAATCAGGCCACTGCATTTTGTGTTTTAGTATTTTTAGTTCTATCTTTTTTTTTTAACATCATTATTGTATATATTATATTACTAAGTGTGTATGTGATGCATATGTGACTTTACTGGAGTAGCATTCAATTTTGTTGTATTTTTTATGCAATGACAATAAAGGCATTGAATTCAATTCAATAATAATCTTATTAGTACAATGAAATTATTCAGGTAAAATGCAGTTTCTTAGCTTTTCATTGGCATCAGATATTATTTGGATGTTCAGAGACTCTAGTAAAACACTGTTATTATATGCAACATTGAATCAGCAGTAAATTCCATATAGTTTGATAAAGGATTTTAGCTTCAGTTAATGATATATTTTCTGAAAAAGTTAGTTTTTCATCGGTTTTCTCAGGTCGGGTATAATAATGTTTTAACTTACTCAGAGAGTTTAGGAACGAATATGAATGATCCATAAAATTAAATGTAGTAAAATATTGGATATTTACTGAAAGATTCAAAATGCAGTTGATGGTATTATAGTAAATGTGGGTAAAGGTCTTAGTAAAGGTTACATGTACAGGAAAAGTCACATGGATGTCACCACAAATATAGTTTAAAGGTCATTATTGGTGTGTTTTTGGCCTCACTCTGCAAAAATTAAATTTTTATTTTTGACAATATTCTACTCCAAGTGGTCTGACAGGAAAACAAGAATTGTACCTCTCTGGGGGGGGGTTAAAATCTACCCTGTGATTCAGACATGGCTGATCTACAGACAGATGAGGGCTATAATTACTGATTCAGTCAGATGTAACTGTACAGCTCTTTCATCAGCTCATTTATTTTACATGTAGTCTTCTTTTGGTCACAATCTGGCTTTTTTCTTTTTTTTTTTTCCTCCTGATTTTAACTCCCAACAGGGGGGGGGGCTTATATCTGAGCTCATACACCTGCTTCAATGTCAAGCTTTCTGACTGATAAATGAACAACCATAGGTAAATGTACACATGAGAATAATGAATAGCTTTTCTAACTACCAGAGGAGGGGGTTTAGAGTGCTTTCACAAATTGGCTGCTTTGCTAGCAGTGCTCATTATACTTAGAGAATCTGTCTGTCTACAGTAAGTGCATACGTAATGAAAATACATCGCTTCTATCCATTAAGAATTAACTACAGTTTGACTTGTGGCAAATCTTGCAGTAATTCTCTGTTTGAGGCTTTTAGTGCTTTTCTTTAACTAGCATCTGTATACCCTGTGGTGTTGTGCTGATCCCACTCATCTTCTCTTACTCTCACCCCCCTCAGCTCGTACTATACTCACTTTTGGATGCTTGTTCAATACAATTGTAGAGCCAGACTATGGCTAGACATTTCTATAAAATGTAATATTTCTGTGCAGGATCCTCCACCTCCTTAACCTCGGAAGGATAATTAGCTCACCTGGCAGCCAAGATTACTGAGAACTGACTCTTTTTAGGAATGAAAAAAAAAAAATAATCCATTTTTTAACATGTATGTAAGACTACATTTTTGGTATTCATATGCTACTCATGCAGTGTCTAGGAAAACAACAAAATCTACTGTCAAGCGGCAAATATCTATATATAATATGCATGATTTCAGTATTATTATTTGTTTTAAATGCTTCATCTATTGTATGAATAGGTAGGTAGATGGTAGGGTGTACCATACACATTTTACCGTTCAGTTTGCCTCTCGCAATTTGGTACGAGCATGTAATGCTGTGTGGCTCGTTTGTCATTTTCAAATGACATTTTAAATACCTGGGAATTTGTTTCATGGCTTTCATAAACAGCATAAGGATAGACAAAGGGCATTGAGAACAGTCTTTTAAAGCTGTCATTCCATGGTTATTTCATTAATATTACTGTGTTCTCCATTGTTATTGAATACATTGTGTGTTGGTTCTATTTAAAAAAAAAAAAAAAAAAAAACGCAACCCCCTCCCACTACCTCTTTTTATATCTATCTTGTATTTGTGGAAACTGTACCTTGGTTTCAAATGACTCAGGTTTTAATGCAGTGTGAATATGTATTATTACAACCATACAGGAAGTTTGGTTGTAATAATACATATTGTAGACATTCTTTTTGTATTGGGATGTACCTGTCATGGACCTGTAGCATACTTATGATCCTGCTGCAAACAAATTACTAGTTTGGGACAAAGAATAAAATTGAACTGATGGTCCTGAGGTTTCATTTATTCATACTGTCATGATTATTTCAATTAAAACTGTATTTTATATATATATATATATATATATATATATATATATATATATATATATATATATATATATATATATATATAGTGACAGACTAAGGCATCCCAAGTATGTGAAGGAAAGATATTGCAGGTCCTTCCTTCCAATTAAGTCATATACAGTGCAATTAAACACTGTGCAATAGTGTATATAGTGAAAATAGTGTACATAGTGTAAGTGGTGTAAATGGTGTAGCTAAATGGTGTAAATAGTGTATATAGAATTTGATTTTTTTTTTTTTTAATATAATTGTTGTTGCTGTGCTGCTCTATTCTGTGCTGCTGTGAACCTGGAATTTCACCTCGTGGGACAAATAAAGGAATATCTTATCTTATCTTAAACAATATTGTGCGGCACAGGGGTGCAGTGGATAGCATTCGTGCCTCGCAGCAAAAAGGTCCTGGGTTCAATTCCAACACCATTCGATGGGAGTGGGATTTCCTGTGTGGAATTTGGATGTTCTGTGTGGTTTCTCTCCTCATACTCCTTTGGCTTCCTCCCACCATCCAAAGACATGCACTGATAAATTAATCTTAATTTGCCCACAGGTGTGAATGTATGAGTGTTTGGTTTGTGTGTCTCTATACGTCAGACCTGTGATGAACTAGCAACATGTTCTGGGTGTAAGTAGCCTGGACCCCTGTGACCCTAGTGAGGATAAAGTGGGTTGAGAAAATGAATGAATATAACAATTTTACAAAGTGTCAGATTATCAGAGAGAAAGATGAATCCTGTTGGGCCAGTGTTCATGAAAGCAGGAAGTAATGAACATTAAATATATGACTGTATGACAGTGTGGAGGTTATATGTTGAATGTTTTTTTTTCTGATCTGCTCCATTTGATTTCCACACAGGCAGGAATGTAATGCCTATTTCACAGAGTCATGACAGGCGCCTGTGATGGACCACAATGTGTGATGGTCCATACAAATCAACAGCTTGTGGACAAACTGTTATATGGGAGAAATTTTCCCCCAGGTATTTCTGAAAGGAAACTCGCTGTTTAATTTTGAAACATTTATATCAGCTTTTTTTTTCCAATATAAAGTTGTGAAATGTTTAAATACAAAACAAAAACCCATAGCCATGTTGATAAAGAAAATACAGTTAATCTGACTGAGTTTTTTTTTAAAGTAAAAGCCAAATGTCTTTATAGTTTCTGCAATGAAAAAGAACATTCACTGTCTACAAGGATGAAAGAAAGGGATATGCCTGAGAGAAAAAGGCAAATCATCAAAAAAAAATAAATCTGAAAACCTTTCCAGCATCTTCTGTAGCACTTACTGTAGTTCTGTTATAATAAACACTAACATGACTTCATTAAACACAGTGTATAAAGTCTATGAACTAATGGTAATGATAAGACATGGGCTGTCAACTACTGTCAGTCGTCAGTGTGTTGTTATTTTCTAGGTGACAGTAAAGGTGTGCTGTTGCATATAGCATCCCCTTCATCCCCATGAGGTTTTATGAAGCTATAAAACCGCCCATCAACTGCTTCATATTATGTTTTTTGTTTTTTTTCCTGCTGAAATGTTGTCAGTATACAGTCTGAGATTCAACTAACACGGTTCACTGATCTGACAGTGATCCGGTGCATTTGTAAGCTTTCACTTTTATCCTTTACCTGCCTTCACTACATTAACACATACAGTATCCTGGCCTCACAACAACTGTCAGTGCATCCAGATTAAGAAGCACATTTGTATGATTTGCCTGACACACAGGATTGTAGGTATGTTTGTAAAAATATGCCACTTTCTATTGACTGTTTCTTTTGAGCAAACAGATCTACAGTGGTACCTCTACTTACGAAAGACCCAGTTAAAGAATGATCTAAGTAACGAAAAACCTTTGCCTCAATTTTTCATCTCTGAATACGGAAGAAAATTCTATTTACAACAGGAAACCGAAATCTCTGACATAAATACAGTACTGGATATACATTACTATACGTAATTACGTAATGTGCGTAAATACACAACATACGTACTGTATGTAGCATCCCATTGGCTATAAGGGAGCTACCCATGATGCTTTTCATTACCCTGTGACCCTCATTCATCACACAGTTACTGTTGTTTCCTGAGTTTTTCCCAGTGTGCTCATTTAAACTTTATTACAGTACGTATTTGAAAATTACAGTAAACAGGGCGATGTTGGCACCCTGTTTAATGCCCACTTTAACGGGAATTTCTCGACCAGTGCTTTTAGTATCAAAAGTTCAAATGAATGTTACAAGAACAGTATATGACTGGCAGACTATCATCCGCTTAAGAAAAATTTTAAAAACTTGAACTTCGCAAGCCACGCGGCCCGTTCTACAGAACCTCAATCTGCTCGGGCCGGTCAGATCCAGCATCCTACAGCGAAGTCTCCCTGGAGACATCGGAAGCGGCTAAAGAGGAAGTAGAAGCGCGGCTGTTGTGGTGGACTTATAGCTAAACTAAGACCTAACCCGTTCCGACCGCTGCTTCCATCAGTCCTGCTCGCCAACATATGCTCACTAGAAAACAAACTGGACTAATTGAAGCTGGATTTAAACACCAAACATGATCCACCAGACTGCTGCATCCTCATTTTCACCAAGACGTGACTCAACTCTTCTGTCCCAGACACTGCCATTGGCCTGGATTAAATTTGGAAATAAAAAAATGGTGTTCTAAAAAAAAAAAAAAAAAAAAAAAAAAGATAAATTTTCTAGATGAATTCTTTCCATGTTGGGCTACTGGTCAATTCATGTCCACTGTAACACATTCAATTCTTCAATTACAACCTTCCTTTCCAGTTCCCACTTCTCCTTTACATCAAGAGTGCTTACAGAAAATATCATTTGTAAATGTTTGTATAAACGTGATACAAACAGTGCATCCAGATGGAGATGCACATTTGTATGACTGATCCCACACACAGGATTTTAGGTGTGTTTCTAAAAATATACCACTCTCCATTAACTGTAGTAATTAACAGGGGTTTGACCTCTGCTCCTCACAGCTCCACTCATCTGTAGCACTACCTGCTTCACGTCCACTGGTATAGAAGTGTTGTGTTTAATTTGGTCTGAGAAAAGGTTACAAATTAACTGATACCTACAGATATTGCGGATGTGAAGTGATTACAGGGATGAAACCTGCCTCGTTCCTTCAGGGATTAGGTTTCACGTTCAACACATGACTTCCTCCCTGTGTCTTGAAAAAGACGCAGTAACTGAATCCACCCTTCTATCTTTGCAGTGTTATTGCAAACATGTAACTTTCCTGCAACATAATCCTCACTGTCATAAAATTATACCTTAAAAAAGTATTGCACTGGTGAGAAGTATGGGTGTAATACAACTGTGAGAATCTTTTCACAGTTATTGTATTTTTTTTATTTAGGTTTTATCTATCTGTCTGTCTGATAAAATACAAAGGGTTACAATATTATTTTTTCTTGTGCGTATTCTCAAAGTTTCATTTTAGTTCTTGTGAATGTTCTACTTGCATCTTGACAAACAAAAATGTACCTTTAAATTGTGAAGAAATAATTGTTTAACATACATCTGGATAATTATCATTGACAGTTTATATGATATCATTTTTATTAGTGGTCGACTGATATGTTTTTTTCTTGGCCGATACCGATAATAATGGAATTGGGAGGCTAATATGTGCAACTGATGAATAGAAACATTATTCACATCAAATTAAAAATAGCACACACTGACACTGGACTTCATATCAATTAACTATGTTGTAAAAATGAAAAGTGCAGGGAGCTACCAGTAGCATTTGTAAAATAAAACCAAACATAACTTACAATAAAATTGGAAATAAAGTCTAAATAAATAATTATCAATAAAAATAAAGTACTCCCTGCTAATAAGTACAAAATATGCTATTTTTAGCATATTAACAAGTTATACAAAATGAACAGTAAAATAAACATCCCTTTACAATGAAACATCGACAACTGTCTTTGTCTTTTCTCTGTTATTCCAGCTGTGTAACCCTAAAAACACAGTAAAACTAAACCCCTGAAGATAAGGAACACAGACTCACAGCTGTTTTTAGGACAAGTTCACGGCAGCACATTTATCTGAAATAAAGGGTTAAACTACATCAATCGATAAACGGTCACAGGAGAAGGCTCCCCTCCCCGTGTTTTGAGTTGTGTGCGTGGATGCATGGCACGCCACATGGGAACACGCGCCTGGTTAGGTGACAGCAGATGTAGCGTAATAATTACACTACCCTGGTACATTTGCGAAAAAATAATTACAATACGTGTTAACAGATGCTAGTCCTCACCAGTTACCGAAACATAGAAGCTCCGAGTCTGCTTTGACGAGGTGCTGTTGAAGTGCAGATGTGTTTGGTTCAGGTGTTGTAACAAACATGGCAGTGCTAGGCTAATGCTAATGCTAATTTACTGTGCGCATACTGTTGTCTGCCTTATAGTGTAAAGTCGTCCCAAACTTCTGACATGTTTTGTTTTTTTATGCATGCTGCTACTTTTTTCCATGACAGTTGAGCACATAGACATGGTTGAGTGAACTGTGCTGCCGAACATCTTTGACATGTTCAGACAGACAGTAGCCTACATTGGTTCAAACAGTCCGGGTGAAAATCATAGCGGTGATGCCAGAGTGATATGATAGCAACCTGATGAACTTTAACATGAATTATACATTGTGATGCCGTGCTTCAGTGTGTTTGTGACTTATTTTATGGGCTAGGGCTTCGTGTATGCTCATCTTGAAGGGAGCTTGTTCTGTTTCAAGTACTCCCACCGCGGTCGCCTTAAAACCGTTCACAGCGTTCAGCAGCCTCGTGTGTTGATTGGCTGTATTCCTTGTGCCAAACAAATCAGAGGCTGTGAGGGGCGTGGCAGTGCTTGTGCACTGAGAGTGGTGACAGCAAGACAAGTTAAGACAGCTGCTCGAAAAACAAAATGGCTGTTGTTTGAGGAAAATTATATGAAATTGTCGGTGGAAAAAAGGGGAAATTATGGCCAATACCGATAACCCTAAAATGCAGAATATCGGCCTGATATATCAGTGGGGCTGATAATCGGTCAAGCCCTATTTTTTAATCATTCTAATATTTTTAACTATCACCAATGATACAGCTGATTAAGCCAAAGTATCAAGGTACAACATTACTCAAACCTGATCTTTAGAAATAATGGCTGGATTATCCCACCTACAGAACATTATTATTATTAGTATTTCTTTAAGGCCATTGGGTGTCATTTTACAGAGGATGCACCATATTGGAATCTTTCATCTTTCATTCAAACATCATTGATGTCATGACAAATGGACTCATGTACAAGAAATTGCAACTTTTGTGTCTGGGTATTAAAGGTAGTGTGTTCTGTGTGTTTCATTGTTCTATGTGTATGTGCTACTGTCCACTGACTACTGCTCAGTGACCTCTGACCCCTTCCCTGTGCAAACAGTGAGTTGTTTCATTGTGTTGGAGACAGATCATCTGTCTTTGTATGTAGTCATTCACACAGATTCACACAGCAATATTGTTTGTCTTCTCAGTTCACAGTTCACTCAAATGTACAGCAAATGAACCTAATATTATTGTACATTGAACCCTATCATTTCACAGCACAGCAGCAATAACATTGTGTTCATCAAAGCAAATACAGCTTTTTGTTACAGGAAATATACACTGAAAAATGACCGTAGAACATTGTAAAATTGCAACATAAAAAAAAACTAAGTGAAAATAATGATATCATGTAATAGTAATAATAATAATAATAATAATGAAGTAAGCATTTGACAATTTAATGTTTCATAATAAAAAATAACAGGTGAGTGTGGTCCTGTTGATAGAGTAGGTCGTTCACAGGGTTAGAAGTTCAGTGTCCTTAAAAACCTCTGCAGGGGCACGTGCAGGTGTATGTAAGCCATCAGTTTTTTTGGTGTTTTTTTAGGGTGTTTTTTGGAAGGGGGGTTAGGTAAAAACAAGATTTTTCTTTTACAGTGTAGTATTTTGCTGCTGTGACCAATGCCTCAGTTTTATGGAAAGACCCTCCTTTTATTCAGAAAGAAAAAGACAACATGTTGAAGTTGGCCAGATTTTGTCTTGACATGTAAAGGATATGAGCCTTAGATATAAGCTGTGTTTAGTTGACATGAATCGAGAGCATGTGTTGTTTTCACTTTAAAGGAGGCATTCTATGGTCATTTCATTAATATTGCTGTGCTATGCATTTATTTTGAGTTTTTCTTTTGGTTGATCATATGGAGTTATTTGGGGAGTGGGGGGGGGCTTTTTCTTTCATGCCAGTGGTATGACTTCCTTCTTTTTTGATGCCATCTTGTTGCATTGCTTTGTTTCCAGCTGTTTTTGAAGGGTAGAAAAGTGACTTGAGGTGGTACTGGTGACATGGCATGGTAATAAGGCATCTCTGATTGGCTCAGAATGCGTGAAGGAACCACCCCCTGACCGGCTCTGTGTGTGTTTACCATCCCAAAGTAACATCTAGGTAGGTTTCGTGCCGTCGTTTGTTTTGAAAACGTCCACAGAGAGCACATGAACCAGTTTGACCCACCATTTTTTTCCCAGTTTGTGCAGCAGCTACTATGGCACCCTCTTCTCTTGTAGATGCTAATGCTAATGCTACTTCAGATTCACTGCAATGGGGGATGGGCTTAACCCCATGTGGGTGACGCCAACGTAGTGGACAGGTTTTTTCGGAGTTGCTCATTTCTCTGTGGAGCCAGTGGAGGTGACACACCACGCAGCAAATGGAGCATGTGTTGGTAACTCGGGGTAACCCATCAGATTCCAAAAGGAGTGTGGACAATTAATTTTCAGCAGAATGACACCTTGAAATTTCCCTTGTACTCTGTTTACTTTCTAAAGTGACTTTGTTTTCCCTTTTTAAGTGTATACAAACAGTCTATTTAGTTGAATCCAATAATCTGTTATGACTGCAGTGTATTCTGACTTGTACCATAAAATATAAACCAATCCATACTGTAGGCAAACAGCCAATATTTAAGCAACCCAAATACTTACCCAGTTATGACACATTTTCCTCTAAAACAATATGAAGTCTATCTGAAGTATTAAGATGTCAGAGTGTTTTAAACTTATTTTATCCTCATTAACATGCAAATGTGTGCAGTCACGAGCTGAGAATCTAATCATTTCCCCTGTAGGTGGAAGCTGTGGTGGTAAGAGGAGCATTTCGCTCATGTTCTACAAAATGACCCCTGGTGTCAAAAGCATATTACATTAGAGGGTGCAAAGTGTGGAGGATCACTAAATCTGGTGACCGTTTGGGTCAGAACTGACCTCATATCTGTGTGTTAAAGCAAAACAAATAACGTCTTTTACAGAACCTGCCTTCCCCTGTGACAGTTTTCCACTCTAATGAGAGACACATAATGGGATGGTGAAGCAAAGCATGCAATCTAATTGTTCATTCAAGCGCTGCATGAGCAGACAGATTAACACTTGGGCAATTTGTCCCTTGTGGGACTCCCCCTGATTCCTGATACATTACATTTTATTTTGATGAAACAACAGCATGCAGAATAGCAAATTATATGTATTTGTTTCAGTGAATAGTGTTATTAGCGTTTATATTTGAGCAACTTTTACAATATGGTGTTGATTGCAATATTTCACAGGATTCTATTACATGAGCAGTGAATGACCTAAAGTGGTGGAATACCCACTCACATTCATTTGACTTCATTTGTGTGATGCATTTCCAATTAAGTTTTATGTGTCCAGAAGAGGGAAAAAAAGCAGAGGCACTCTGAGATAATATATATATATATATATATATGAAACAATGCAAAAGTTAAAAACACATCGGCCTATGCGTTGTGGCCAAGGGCATTCATCAGGGTATACACAGAAACAAACCATAGGCCACAGTTAAATAGGCACCTAAGGCTGTGAAAAAGGGGGTGGAGTCCTCAATCATGCAAGTGGAGCAGACAATTAACAAAAAACAACTGCATATTAAAACATATATATATATATATATATATATATATATATATATATATATATATATATAAATTATTATTAAAATATGAACAATTAAAAAAAAATAAAAATATTTTCAAACATTTTAAAGTTTCTTTAAAAATACCAAAAAAAGTTGAAAACATCAGAAACACACATAAGTACATATATTATAAATTGGGGAAAAGTCACATTCTTCATTCAGGCCTGGATAGGAGGTTGTGTTGTTTTGCATGTGATTGGATCAGTCAGCAGTAGGTGTGGTGTCGACAGTTCACAGATACTGACTTAGTCTGGTTAACTGAATGTGCTTGACACCAATCATCCTGCTCTCTATTTACATCCGTTCACTATCTGGAGTAAAAGGCAGTAAAACTTTAATGTCCCAGAGTGGCAGTTTTGCTTACGATAGCAGTCAATAAAAAATATACAACAATATGCCGGGCAGGTTTAAACAGAAACATATGTTTATTATAGTTTTTTTTAGTATTATTTTGCAGGGGAGTAATAATTTTGATACAAGTCACTTTCCGCAGCCTGTACTCAGCATCCCCCAAGCAGAGACAATTTTTTTATTCCCAGCTCAGGAATGATAAGAATGATGCTGACAGTCTGATTTCCAGCCCTGGCACAACAGTAATGAAGTGTGGAGATAGATCTGGCTATGGAAGACAAAAACAGAGCTGCTCCATTGACTTTCACCCTCATGTTCCTTAAGACGGACAATTAACTGGAGCTGCAACTTAATGACTGCCTGAATGAAGCATTCTCAGATGGGACAGAACATACTTTAAAGACTAGAGTGTAACTTTTCTTTATAATCTATTAATAACCCATTACTGGTCAGTAGTAAGTGGACATTGTTCAGCTAGATGGTCAGCATTTTCATTCTATGGGTGTGTGTGTGTGTGTGTGTGTGTGTGTGTGTCTGTGTCCATATCTTTATGGGTGCATTAATGTGTTTACACAGTCACACCATGGGGACCAAAATTCATGTCCCCATGAGGGTTAAATATAAATAAAGGTCCCCACTTGTAAAATAGAAATGTTGTGGCCCTATAAATAAATACATTCATTAGGTTTTCAGGAAGTCCTCATTAAAGCATGAGGGAAACAAGTGCAAAGCAAAAGGTTGCTGGGGTCCTAAACACATTCACACCTATGGACAATTTAGATTAACCAATTAACCTATCAGTGCATGTCTTTGGATGGTGGGAGGAAACCAGAGTACCTGGAGAAAACCCACGCAGACACAAGGAGAACATGCAAACTCCACACAGAAAGGTCTGGTGCTGGAATCAAACCAGGTTCCTTCTTGCTGTGAGGGACAAGTACTAACCACTGTACTGCAGATATAGATATTCATGACTTTAATTACAATGAATATCAGTGTAAATGCTTTTCCACCTTCATGTTGCTCATAGCGCTTTATATTAGCCTCACATTCACCCATTCACACACACACACACACACACATACACATATACACCAGTAGGTTTCTAAGTTTCTGTTGGTCCTACTGGGGGCCTAAGTCAGGGTTCACTGTCTTGCCCAAGGACAGCCAGAGGCGGGAAACAAACCTCCAACCTCTCGGTCATTGGGCGCCCCACTCTACCAACTGAGCCACAGCCGCCCTATACAGTAAGTGTAATTTCAATTATCTATCATTATCTATATTCACTTATTTCCCATGTGTGGAAATAAAGGCTTAATTTTGGTGGAGGAATTCTGACACTATTATTGATTTCCCTTCATCCCCCCCCCCCCCCCCACACACACACACACCAATGTGAGGAAATCACAAAGGTTGACCTAGATTTGGAAGATGCATTACTGTGTCTGCTCGATTTATGCAATTTGATTTTGGGCTGTTTCATTGCTAATGGGACTGTAATTGCACTTCCACACTAAATATCGATGGTGCTTAGACAGTATGTGGATATTTTCAGGCCTGTGTTACAGTTGAGTGTGTAGCAGCCTGTTGATCAATATTTAGAGAATAAAAGCTCAGCTGCCATCTGGAAGTGAAACTGTTTGCATATGTAGAATCTACAAGAGAGAGGGAGTGATGTCCTGTGTGCATAGAGACACAGTACGTGCACAGGAATATGACAGTGCATCATATGAACCTGGCTTTTCAGCTTGGAGGTGACTGTTGGGTCAGCGTCACTCACTAAGAACTGCCTGTACAGTTTTGCCTGGAGGGAAGTAATGGAGCTACAGTATGTGGTTCTCCTTTAAGCGAATATTGCAGGGCCACTTTGACAGCAGCCATCAGTCAGAACCCCCCCCCCCCCCCTCCCAGTTCCTGTCAGCTGCGTGTCCTTCATCAGCTCTTTTAATGCTATTATGGCCGAGACAACAGACCATTACTATAAAAAGCACTGTGACATGTGCAACATGCTGCTCGGCTGTGTTGTCACATCAGGCACAAATGTGTGATTGTGAAAATTAAGCTGCTTCTCTGTCGCTAGCCTTTAACTGTAGCGAAGGCCAAAGGCTGTCTCCTTGCTTTGCTGGTTTTTTCGAAAGCCCTCTCAGCGTTCTTTTGGAGGTCAGACTTTTTAAAATGTCACTTGATGCACAAATCATGTGGAGCCATGTGTGACTATCTGCCTCTGTATTGTCTGCCTGTTCCTCCTTCTAACCAAGGATGTGTCCGCTCAGGTTAATGTGTCTTGAGATTAGCCCACACTGACCGGTGATAAAGGAAATTGGGGTTTCTAAAGGAACAAAACATCTTATAGCAACTGATTTTGGTCAGAAAGGACACAGGTTCGTCATTCAAAGAGATTTGACTTTGGATGTTATGTCCTTAAACTGGGAAATACAACCTTAGTTTGTCTTAGTGGTCGCTATAGAATTAAACAGTGCTGACTGGACAATTTTCCAACCATGAGTATTAGCTGAAGTTGGAGCAGATAGTCATTTATAGTTAATACTAGCCTCTCAAGTGGTAATATTGAATTTGAAGTTCAATAATACAGAAAATCACTCCCATATCAAATTTTTTTTTACAGTTTTGTCTAAATATAAAATCCAGATTTTTTACTCTTTAAGATCTCTTTTTAATTTATAGGTTAAACTACACAAGACACTCAGGATGCAGTTTTCATGAGTGTGTGTGTGTGTGTGTGAATGAGAGGCTAATGTAAAGCGCCATGAAGGTGGAAAAGCGCTATATAAGTGCTATATAAGTGCAGTCCATTTACCATTTAATGCTCTTTATAATCCAGTGCACCTTATATATGAAGAGTCTAAAAAATAAACCATTCATTGACAGCGTGCCTTATAGTGACTAAATATTGTCATCAACAAACTTTTATCATGAGACAAAAATGACACCAAACTAGACGTAAATGTGGGTCTTGTGACGATAACTATAATTAAATGTATAATGCAGTTATAGATGACCAATAAAAACCAGACAAAATGTGGCTTAAGAAACAAAAAAACATTCCAAAAACATCTTACTTTTTGTTGACAAAAACAAAATGAAACATTATTTTAGTTCTTTTAGCCGTGTTCTTATTTATTTATTTCATTATTTTGTCTCACCAATGTCAACATCATGATTACTCCCAAGTGTGTGAGCAACGCAAGATGAGTGAACCCCATACACTTGTATTTAAATTAGGGTATCCGTGTGTGGGGGAGACTGACCCAGGACACGCTGCAGAGATTATATGACCTGGGAATGCCACAGGACTTCCCCAGAGCTGATGAATATGTCTGGTTAAAGAGCTGTCTGGGCTCCTGTGCTGAAGCTGCTACCATGACGACCACAACCTGTATAGAATAGAATAGAATAGAATAGCTTTATTGTCTGTTTCCACATAAAAAAAAAAAAACAGAAATTCTTCTTTGTCACAGCTGCTACAACAAACACTCCTCCCCACTAAAAACACAGTGCCCACAATTTAATAGACATGAATAAAAATGAAATAAAATCACATAAAAAAAAAACTGGCACATTGTCATTATAATGATAATGTAGATGCATGTGTGATTGACAACCTCATCTACAGAAAAAAAGACTTTTGGTTGTTGTGTTTATCACATGAACATTTTTTATCCTCACACACTTTGTGAATATAGTTTAGATACATGGTAACACTTTATAATAACTACACACAATTCACTATGTATTAACCATTTATTACACATTTATAAATGGGTTGTTCATTATGTATTAACCATTTATTACCTTTTTGTTAATGTCTTGTAATGGTTCATACTAGTTATTTATTATTTTTAACCAACAGGTGCAGTGTTTACAACTGTTTCTTTGTTTACCTGTAAAACAGATATACAAACACTGCACCTGTTGGTTAAAAATAATCAAATTTTACATTTATCTTTGGAAGACACTAGTATGAACCTTTACAAGACATTAACAAATATGTAACAAATGGTTAATACATAATGAACAACATTTATAAATGGGTAATAATACATAGTGAATTGTGTGTAGGTATTATAAAGTGTTACCGACAAATGTAATACTAATACAGAAAACAACTTTATCATGCACAGTTAGTGTTTTACATTACCTCACCCATGACACCTTATGGATGATGCTCATATAATGCTGCCCCTTGATCCCTCGCTCCACTAGTTTTGACTACATTCAGTGCATTGTAATTTTAGGCTTAAGTAAATGAATGTTAATATTCCTGCAGAAGTAACTGCTGTTGAACGCTGACATTTGCTTTTGGATTATGGTAGATAGTGCATGTTACATCTGTTCCAATTAGATTTTCACTGCACTCAATGTCTTTTAAGTTAATGGACAAATAAGAAATAAAATGAGTTATTTGACAGATTCCCTGTATGTATATGATTTGAAAACAGCAGCATGATGCTACGCTTCTCATGTCAACATTAGGGGAAATACTTCAGAGGAAAATATGGTCCATTAGTTAAGAATACTTTACATAAAAGATTCACATTGAGACAAAACTGGGTGGAATATCATCTTTTTATCCATTCATATCAGAATTAGAATGATACACTGCTGTTCCTATTGGTGCTTTAATGTTTTATATGAACTGACAGCATCAACTCTGTGTCACCCAGTCACAACCTCTGTGCTCTGATCATGTCAATAATAGCTGGTTTGAAGACATGCAGTTTTCATCTTGTCTTCATGGAATGTAATAGGTTTATTTTACATGTATATGTTTTCATTTACATATTGATATGTCCTGTTATTTTGATCGATGAACATTTTTATTGTCTTCTGCACAACCGTGTGTTTAGAAATGAAAACCTGTAATTGTACTCAATTTCAGACAGTGTTATTATCAGTCTGGTATTAGTTTTGAAAACAGACATGTACTGAAGGCTATTTTAGTAAGTATGTTTTTCATTTGTGTATTTTGCAGATGTGTATTTCATGTTGATTCTAGTCTGTTTTTAAAAAAAATGATCAAGGCATCTCAAATGTGGTTTTGGATTAACTAAAGTAGTTAATATAACATGAAACATAGAAATATATACACAGTCTATATATGGGGAAAAATGTGGAGCCAATAGGATTATTAATAAGATTTTCTGATTGTATAGGGGTCATTCCATATGAAATTAACAGATTTTAACAAAATTTCTCACCTTTTAAAATTTTTTTTCTATACTTATAGAACATTATATCTCGTCGTCTGAACCCGCTTTATCCTCACGGGGGTCACTGGGGGCCTAATCTTGCTACAATGGGTGAAGGTGGGGTACACCCTGTATGAATCTCCAGTTCATCTCAGGGCTGAACATATATATAGACAAACAATCTGAAATGACAGGTATTGCTTTAAATTTTGACACTGAGCAAAACTTCCTTCTATAAATCCTTTGATTTTGTCATGCTTGTCATGTACAGTAGTCATCCACACTGGAAAGACATTAAGTGCAATCCAGGCATTACAGTTAAGTTAATAACACTGATATAGTGGTATATAGTAATATGTATATCTATGTATATATTTATATTACCTCCAGGCTATATTTTTATTCATATTTTCTTAATATTCTTATTTATATTTGATTTGCTTACTTTTTATTTGACTTATTCTTACTCTAGTCTTTCTTATCTTGTATATTGTTATACACGGTAAATTTTGCAGTGTTAAATCAACACTTAGAGAGTTTATTTAACTTCTTCTAGAGTGTATTTGGTCCCATTGTCTCCAAATTAACACTGCAAAATCTACAGTGTAGTTCTATATTTGTATAGTTATTTTACATCTTTGCACAGTCTTAAGGGAGTGTCACTTCCATTTCACTGTGGATGCTCATCCACACATGACAAATAAAGAGAAATAAATGTGTTATTCATTCATTATCTGAATCTGCTTTATCCTCACTAGGGTCATGGGGGTCGCTGGAGCTTATCCCAACTATTTATGGGTGAAGGTGGGGTTCAGCAGTTCATCACAGGGCTGATATATAGAGGCGAACAATCACAATTTAACCAATTAACCTATCGGTGCATGTGTTTAGATAGTGGGAGGAAGTTGGAATAGCTAGAGAACACCCACACAGACATGAGGAGAACATGCCAACTCCACACAGACAGTTCCCAGCCTCATCAACTGATGTTGAAACCAAACACAGAACCTTCTTGCTGTGAGACACGAGTGCTATCCACTGCACCTGCACCTGAGTTAATTATATCCTCACAGTTTCAGGGATATTATGTTTTGGGGCCAAGCGCTGCAGGATATCCTTCATGTGAAAATATTGAGTTTAGAATTTCCATGTTTTCTATATCAATGATAATCATTCAGAGGAAGAACTGATGTGATCTATAATGATTTACCATTTCTAGGTTGGCCACAAGGGGACACTCAAAAAGTTAAAATCACTGAACACTCTTGTTCATATCTTTGGAACTATTTGTCTGACTTCAAAACATGTGCAAATGAAAGGTCATGACCTGGGGAGGCCTCATGTCATGACATCATCGCTGTCTGGTTAAGGATTAGAGGTGTTTGGGGATATACACCTGGACGTCACTTCCGACAGTGTAATCCTAGTTAATCTATTAATTTATTCTCCATGTTGAAAACAGGGTTGTGAAAGGTGAAACAGCAGCTGTAATGACTAACACACTTATGCAGTCCTCATGCTGTTAGCAGCGGTAACGACTGCTGGGTGCATCCTCTGTTTCTGCATTTTTGTTTCATCTCTAATGTATTGAAGCTGAGGTGTTTACATTAAAAAGAATTAATGCAGATTCCAGTCACTGTTGACAGGAAATGAAAGTCATTGAAGGAGAGATATCTATGGTCTTGATAAGAAAATTTTTTCCAAAGCAATAAAAACAACCTCATGTTATGGTGCTGATAAGATATAAGGGGATGCTGTGATCTGTACAGGTGTGTTTTGAACTCACTCTGACTCAGCTGGGGTGATATTCAGGGGCTTAAGAGTAAAAGCTTGAAATTTAAGTCCAGTCTGAGCAACTATTATATGTGGATCTGAGCGACCCTTGAGTAGTATACGAGGTCAGGGCTCAGAGAATAACTGCAAAGAAAAACCAGTAGGGGTTTAAATGTTATCAATATAATTTTAAAAAGGTTCTGTAGTGAATTGAGCCAGACCTGGAGAGATGTGTTTACTTCCCCCAAGTGTGTCTGAGGAGTGTTCCAACTACCATCATCATCATCATTTACAGTAGATGTATAAATCATGAACTGCAGCATTGATGCGCAAGGAAATAATGATGTGGATGATGTGTTCTGTAGCAGGTCTGTTTTTAAAAGCACTGGAGAAAAAGTGCTTTTTAAAAAAAAAAAAAAAAAAAATTATAATTTTTTTCAACAAAGATTTCAACAACTGAACATAAAAATAAGCATTTCCAGCTACTGTCTGTTATTAAAATGAATGGATTTTACTGGTGAATTAATGTTATAGAAAATGGCATTGTTTCCATGGCAACTACAAAGCCTCTGAACATCCAAATGTCTGATGACCATGAAAAGTCTTTTACACCAATTATTTACATTTGTTGATGGGATTAGTGGATCAACTGCCATTATTTTTTCAAATCAGTAAATTACTTTGGTCGTCAGTAAATCTTTGGGTCTTTTATGGGTTAATACTGATATTTAAGTTCATAAATATGTCATTCCTGTTTTTAACTTAATCTTGAGTCATGTAGTGTGGTACTGTACTTCCTGTCAACTGAGTAACTGCAGCTATTGTATTCCAAAATGACTAATATCGCCCTATCAACTTATCATATTTAATGTAACTACTGATTTGACCCACTTGAGATCGCATTGGTGTGTATGTATGTATGTATGTATGTATGTATGTATGTATGTATATATATATATATATATATATATATATATATATACTGTATATAAACTAGACAAATGTGACACTGAGAAAAATAAGTTGTAAATCAGAAATATAGTATATATCAAAAAGTATATCATCATTTTGACTTCTTTTATCTCATAATTCTACATTTTTATCTCATAGTTATGACTTTTTCTCATAATTTAGATTTTTTTTTATCTCAATCAGAACAAATATGAAAAACTGGAAATATTTTAAGAGAAGTACAATTTTAATACTAATCCACCTGTTACTAAATATGTTGTGTATCTGTAGATCAACTGTGCTCTATAACTTAGAATGTATATGTGTAAATGATAAACTAAAACCTAATATTGTTTGTTTTCATAATGTAATTTTACTTTTTTTTCACCCTAAAGCATATATATATATATATATATATATATATATATATATAGATATATATATATATAGATATATATATATATATATATAGATATATAGATATATAGATATAATGTTACTTTCACTGGTTCACTACAGATCAGATTTAGTTGAATATGGCCCCTGTTCTAGTTCATTTGTGTGTGTGTGTGTTAATCAGACTCATAGTCATTTTCTATCTGTTTCTGGAACTGCTGTGAACATACCTTTTCTGTGCAGATGTATTGAGCCATCTTCAGATCTGTGAGGTTTAGTAATGGAGCATTGAACTCCACAGGCTCTAAAAGTGGAGCTGTTCCTTGTAGTGTAGAGTTGTGTTCAAGTCCTGCTGTGAAGCCTAATTCCTGTGACTCTCTGGAGAAGGTGATACATCTAATTCAATTTCAAGTGGCTACTTAACAGCATTGAAGGCATTAATTACTCAATTTTCCCCCCATAATTACATAATTCTTGGTAAAGTAAGAGATTATAGAACTTATTTAATTCATACTGATGCTGCAATGACGCATTTTCCATAAAAAAAGGCCTTTTCCTTTCATTTCCTGTAGACAGAGAAATGAATGCGAGCATAATATTGTACAATATTTTCTGCACATTCATGAGATGTTGAAATACTGAAAAACACCAGGAAGATAATCAGCAGAAAATTCTGTTGCAAGAAGGAGGTAAATCAGATGATGTGACTGAATTGTGTCCTGTGGTGTATAATGACTTGGGGGAATATTCCAGGGAAAGTCACTGCCTGTCACTACACGCATTTTGTGATGCTGTTTTTGACGCCACCTTATTACCCCCCACCACCACCACGCAAAAAAAGAAGAGGCAAAGGGCAAGTTTTGGGTTTTGTTTTGTTTTTTTTGTTGTTTTTTTTGTCTGTTTTTTTCAGCAACTTTATGCAAAAACTACTGGATCGATTTCCAGGATATTTTCAGGAAAAGTCAGAATAGAGCCATTACATTTTCGTCAACGTAGGTCAAAGGTCAAGATCATCAAAACAACAACAGTGTTTCTAGTTTTTGTCACTTTGTCATAGTTGGTTTTCATCCCAGTTAGCCACTTTGTTATGCTGTGGTCAGTGTCTCACTACTCCCTCTAGTGGTGAAATAAATCCAATGTCAATTCCTATCTAAACAACCTAATACAATTACCTCTGAGCTTTTCATTTATGACACTATTGATGATTTGTCTTTTTTGTGTTTTTTCGAAGTAGAAATACATGACATATGTGCAGCTGTGGCTCAGTTGGTAGAGCAGGTCGTCCAATGACCGAAGGGTCTGCGGTTCACATCCAGGCTCTGGCTGTCCATATGTCGAAGTGTCCTTGGGCAAAGACACTGAACCCTGACATAGTCCCTGTCCCATTTCTCCCCCTAATCCTAAAATTTCCCCTAACCCTAGATTTTGCGCGTTCATGTGTAGGGGTAGGGTGTCCCATTACCTAGGGGAGCAAGCGGGAGTGCGATTTTGCCCTTAAAATCAACCCTCAAAATGTAGTGAGGTTGGTTGCGGACTTCGTTTTGAGTGGAAGATGAAATTACCCATGTTACCTTGTCAAGCTAGCGGTAATGCTAACGTTAATGTTATAAATCGCCAACTATTGAAGAAAAAATACATCAAAATATTTAAATAAATCAACATACCTGAGACAAGACTGAAAGGCAAAGTAGACGGCGAATGCGTCTTCTGTTTGCCGCATTTCTTCTCTGCGCATCCCGAAGGTAAATAAACAGAGCCAACACAACAGGCAACACAGCTGGGACCGCCATTTGTCCTCCGTGTAAATAGTAGTCAGCTCTTGTCAGTCTCATGGAGGGGCGGTTTCATATTTGGTGGGGTAGACTTGTCAGCGTGTGACGTGAGCACGTTTGTTACATTCACTTCGTGAGTGGTGTCCCATTTTCAGGGGGAATTATTTCCCCTTGATGAATGGAATTTACTTTTTAGGGGCACTTAAAACCAAGTGGAAGTTTTAAGGGGGACAAATCGGATGGGGCCTTAGACTCCCAGTAGGACTGACAGAACCATGGAAATCAAATCAAACTTTATTTATATAGCACTTTTCATACAAAAAATGCAACACAAAGTGCTTTACAGCATTAAAAACATTAAAAACAAGTACCCATCCCTCCCTCCATATATTCACAGAACACACATACACACATCAACACACCTACCCATACATGCACACGCACTCACACACACACGCACGCCCACACACACTCAGCTTCAACTATAGGACACATGACCTGGTACTGAGCATCATGGAAAAGTCTACCCTGGGGTCCTCCACACTGGGAGGGGCCCCAGGCCATGACCACTAGGGGCGTCCGCACACGGACCCCTGACGCCGACAGGGGTCCAAGGTGAGGAGCCCCCCAACCAGCCGGGCCAAGGGGACCCGCGGAAACACTGGAGTTAAAACATAAAAGTTTTAAGCTAAGAAATGCAGTAAAATACCTAAAACATAAGTAAGAGGTTAAAAAGAGGAAAACACATAAAATAATGAACAGAAAATAACAAGAACAAAAAAACATTTTTTATACAATATATATGTGTGTGTGTGTGTGTGTGTGTGTGTGTGAGGCTAATGCAAAGTGATTTGAGCACCATGAAGGTGGAGAAGCACTATATAAGAGCAGTCCATTTACCAATTATAAATATTACATGTAACTCCTTTTAATGGAAATGTTTCTGTCTTTAGGAGAAATAGCTTTAATGAATTAATGTCTTCCCACTATTTCTATACAAACTGACTTTGACTGTTGTCTTACAGCTGTCAGGAAAGTGCCAACACCAGTGACAGAATTAAACACCCGAGCAGAAACTATTAACGCTCACCATTTTCACAGTAACAATTAATTTGAAATGACAATAAAAGTGATCCATGTACTTTGAAATGTAAACCACATTAACTGTGTCTGGGATGTTATTGCATTCTAATCTTTAAACCTTGTGCTGCACCTCAGTGGTTTGAACAAACTGCAAAAAAAAAAAAAAAAAACATCCACCAGAAAAATGTGCAGCACTAGTGTTAATCTGCGGGGAAGATTAATTAGTGAGTTCGCCAAATCAAACAATTGAAAAAAGTTTTATACCTGGACCAAAAGAACAGGTAAGATCCTTCTTTTTCTTTTGGCTGATTTAATATAGATTATATGAAATTGTTTTTTTCTTTCCTGTTATCATTTAAATTATCCTTTCCTCTCTTCTAATTACATTAATATGTATTAATCTTTTATTTTTAAACAGTTTTTTCATTTACCTTGGATGTTTGTTTGTTTTTAATATAAAACACATTGGACTATTTTTGCGAATAAAATGTACTATAGAAATAAACTCGTCTTAATTTACAAAAACCAACAAATCAGAATGAACTAATAATTTTTTTTTAAAAAAAAGGTCAAATGTATTAAAAAGCAAAGTTAAAACAACAGAGGAATAAGGAACAAAATTAAAATAACTAAAGAAATGACTTACATATGAGATTAAATGATGTTCAGGTATGTTTTTAAAAGCTTTATAAAACGGTGGATACAGATGTTAATTTCCGTGCATTTTTTAATCTAAACCAAAGGTCAAAGAAAAATCTGGCAGCATGTAAAGAGCTGCTGAATTGCATTTGACATATTCTGTAAAATGTCTTTAATTGTGGTTTTATTGTGTGATTATTTAAAGCTTCACATAAGCTGTAACTAACACATTAATGTGACGACGGGAAAGCCCACATCTGACTCAGCCCACGCTACACAACACATAACACATTTCACTGGGAAGTTGTGAGGAGGAGGCATCTTGACAGTATATAACTCAATATATTAACCCATGAAACTAATGTTGTTTTCACTACTTATATAAATATCAACGTGTGAATGAACTGGGTGTAAAATGAGGTGTTATTGGATACCAGCTTTACAGTCTGCGAGGCCTTGGAAACCCACACATATCTGTTTTTTATGTTGTGGCTGTTGAAATGTTTTTGTCCTCACGACATTTCATCAATCCAGGAAATGAGATTCCCTTGTCACTTGGCATTTTGAAAGGACAGAGGATAAGATCATGGCATGATTTTATTTTTTATTTTATTTTATTTTTTTTATTTTACTTGGTGCTGTAGTGCTTTAATAAGAAGCAGGAACGTTGGTGTTTGAAGAAAAGCTGCTTAATTACTGGACAACTGTGCTGTTTTTGACCATAGATGATGGTGAAATAATAATAATAAACTGTAGTAGCCATAAAAAAAAAAAAAAAGGCTCAATCTGGAATAAACACTTTAAGAAAAGGACGACTAACAAAGACGGGGAATTCTACAATTAATTTAACCCTTTAAATTTCCAAGGGTCCACATATAGTTCGGAAGTAGTCTTTCAAAAATGTTAAGTAAAACCACCCAAACCTGTCCCAAATGTCACATGACCTAATGTAGTTTGACAATGGAGATTGTCACACATGGGAAGATAGTAGTAGTAGTTAATTTATTTTGAATATGCATCAGCTTAAATGATTGCATTCAACTAATTAACTAACATATACATGAAAAACAAAAAAACACATAACAAAACATGGCTTTGTTTGCATATTTCAAAAGGAGTGGGAAGAAGCAAAATTGACTTAACCCCACCCCTTCTCCTAAATTTTTTTTTTTTTTAAATCAAGTCCTTTGTGCATGTGAAAAATGAACTAAATTGATCCAAACACATTCATACAAACCTAATTTTACATAGATACAGTATAAACCACTTTCAGATAAAATATCCACAGCAGGTACAATCACTCATTTGTTCAAAATACAACTGACAACCAACAGATCTGAACCTTTATGTCTCATAATTAACAACAGAGGAAACATATTCCAACAAACGCAGTCATAGTTCAACAAAAACATCCAAAACGAACCCAAAAAAATTGTCCAAATGTCGTCAAAAACATCAATAAATATCCATAAATGGCTATTGCATTGTCCTCCAATGTCCTAGTTTTCACCATAAAATTTTCATTTATAATATATGTGTTACAAATCTTTTTATTGTGGATTGTATTTGGGAAATATTCCACATTATACACATTCAGAGTTTTGTTTTAAAGAAATAACAACCAAAACAAACAGACATGTAACAACATAAAACAAATAGTGATACCCGCTCCCCCCACCCTGGGACTTCATAATCTATTATGTTATTGAGGTAATCTGATATTAATATGGATTAACAAAATAAATAAAAAATTATTAGCAAAGTCAATGAATGTGCTGGAGAAGGGGATACCAAATCTTCTCAAATTTTTCCAGTCTATTTGATAACAGTTACCGTATCCGTTCTAGGTGTTAGAGTCGGATCATTTCGTCTAGCCACATTTTGACAGAAGGGGTCTCCCTTTTCTTCCAAAATTGTAGGATTAATTCCTTAGCTATAATTAACATATATGACAACAACTTTTGTTGAAATTCTGGGAGTGAATTAAACTTATCTGATACTCCTAGCACTACTAAAATTGGATCTGGCTCCAGTGAAATCTTCAACATGTCTGTGTGACGGAAGAGCTCCGTCATGTCCCGCGTTGAACTGGTCCCGAGTTTAGCAATGCGCGCTCACACACACACACACACACACACACACACACACAGGCGTGCACTCATACACACACGCATAACGCAGCATTCATTCAACTTACCTGCTCCATTCACCGTCTGTCCGCTCCGTTCCCGTCATTGTTTCTCAGACAGTCATCACAGTAGTCTCGGGTGCACACTTGACCACTGTTTAAACATTTTCATCCATAGTTTTGTCGTTCGTCAAACATCCCTTCAGTATCCACCTCACATTCACAATTCCCACCTGTCAAACCGAGCACTGGTGCAACTTCTGGGTTATACGCCGGTAGGCGCGGGAAACCGTCTGACGTCCTGGTGACGTCACCAAAAGGAACAGAGGGGTTTTTTTGGACAAACAATTTTATCATTTTTCTGGACTGTCGTAGAGGTCCATCAGTGATTGTTCTGGGTGTGTTTTAATTTTTGGCAATTTATATTAATGGTTTAACTGAAACTTGAAATGCTTGGTCAGTAGTGAGCAATTTTTCCTCTTAATTACCTGGGGGAGGAGCCTCACGGTTTTAAAAGAGGGTCTCTCTCCATCATGTGGTGTGGAAGCCAGTAGAGGGAAAAGACCAGAAGAAGAAGGTACAAAGAAGGTACAAAGAAGGTACAAAGAAGGTACAAAGAAGGTACAAAGAAGTGAAGGAATTAACTAAAAGGAATTGTGTATTCTTTAATTATTATTCTTTAATTGTGTAATTCTTTAATTGTGTATTTTTTTGTCTGTGTATTAAGAATGGACTTTATTTGGGAACGCTATAAATACTCCTTTTTGGACACTGAAACCACATTTTTTGCACTTAAAAGACGAGCACAATAAAGCACCTGAAAAATCATTTTTCGACTACGCCATCACTTATTTAGTAATTTTTTTTACAAAGAAGAACCCCGTCACAGTCTGATATTCTATTAAATATCTGGACCCAGAAGGGCAACAGTTTAGGGCAAAGGAAGTAGCTGTGAAGCAACGAGGCTTCATCTGTCATACATTTGTTGCACAGTGGAGAGGTTTCTGAAAATATCCTGTGTAGTTTTATTTTTGAGAGGTGCAGGCTATGAATTATCTTGAACTGAATCAGACAGTGTCATGAGTTAGCGGAACATTTATGTATGTTTTCCAAAGCATCATCCCAAAGTTCATCACTTATTCTCTTCTCAAATTCTTGTTCCCATTTATAATATAAGCAAACATCAATTGCATGTTATTAAAACGGTTCAATAACAGCCTTCAATTAATTTTATTAAGAAATGTAGGTGAAATTGAGTGTTAGTTTAAAAGGTTAAGGGGAGAAAATATCAATTTACTGAAATTTACAAAATGTATAAAGTACACAGATTAAAACCATTTTTGTGCCTTTTTCAACTCATCATGGTTTCTTAAATTCCATGTTTAGCAAGAGATAATCTTGTAAATATTATATATTAATAATACAAAGTATATAAGTATAATACTTTAATTAAATGAAAGGGAGATTCACCGTGTTTTCATTATCTTAGAAAGATCTTACTCATGCTTCCACAGGACCTATATTTAACAAATATGTCAAATTATGTTAGCTTTTTTTTTCCTCTGGATTTTGCTTCATTTTGCAGTGAACAAACGGATGTTATAAGATGAGTTGAATCAGGTGTGGGTTCCCTGTGCTGTTTCTTTTGTGTTGAATAGATATCCAGTATTAATGTACATTACTGAACCACAGTTTTTGAGTATGAGTATTTGAGTTAATATTCTTTAACTATTAAGGACAAAATGGACAAAAATAAACTCAGGTTCCAATGAGGGTTTTCTCTTGTCTAATTTTTTTTTGCAGAACTGTTGGTGAAAGTGCTTGTTCACAGTTAAATATCATCTTATGTTAGCTTAGTCTGCGTTAGCATCAGTATCACTTAACAATGTGTGTTTTGGAAATGGTTCATATGGTAACACTATAACAAAATGACAAAATTGAGGCAATAAGGTGGTTTTTTTTTTATTTGATTGTTTTTTTATCGTTTAGTTTTAAAATACTTTTCATGAGGTTGCACTTCAGCCTTTGAATTAAAATAGATCATTTTTACTACTTTATCCTTAGTATTTTATTTATGATTGTCAACCCTCTTGTTTTATGAAGTTTTTGTGTCATCTGTTTTTTTTTCATCTATAGTTAACTCTTAGTGTTTTTCTAGTTTCTTAGTGCTTCAAGCCATTGTTGTGAACCAAAATAAAAATGCTGATAATACATTGAATACAATACAATTCAATACATTGTCTTTGCTAATAATCCTTTATATTTATTTTGTCTTTATAGTCAACTCTTGTATTCATTATGGTCCATCCCATTGTTATTTCATTAATGTTGCTATATTCTCCATTGTTATTGAAATCATTCTGTTGGTTCTATTAAAAAAAACATCCCGATTGTTTTGTTTCCAGCTGACTGGAACAACAGAGTTTACCGGTACTTCCTCATACATGTCTATCACGTGGTGACGAGGCACCTCTGATTGGCTCAGAATGTGTGAATGAACACTCCCCCCTCCCCTCTTGTTCTCTGTATGTGTTTACCTTTACCAGAGTAGCATCCAGCTAGGTTTCCTGCCGTTGCTTGTTTTGAAAACATGCAGGGAAAGAAATCGAGGCTTTATTTCCACAAAGAGCACATGAACCAGTTTGATCCGCCATTTTTTCAAGCTTGTGCAGCAGCTAATGTGGCGCCATCTTCTCTTGTAGATGCTAATGCTACTTCAGATTCACTGCAATGGGGGATGGGTTTAACCCCACGTGGGTGACACTAAACTCCGTCTGACATCAAATGGACCGGCTTTTTCTGGGTCCCTCGTTCATTCCTCTTGTTGTTTTCTGTGAATGCAGTATGCAGCCAGTTGAGGTGACAAGCCACTTTTAAAAGCAGCATGTGTTGGTAACTCGGGGTGACCCATCAGATTCCAAAAGGCGCGTGGAAAAGTGGTTTTCAGTGGAATGACATCTTTAAATATAACTTGCTAAAACCTGGAGAAACGGGCCTTATGTTTTTTTTTTTTTTAAAAACACACAAACCACATGAGCCTCAGATGTTCTGTCAGTACTATTTATTTTGAATGGTTGAAGCAGTCACACAGTTCTCTTTTACAGCTGCTAATTCTATGTCTTCCTTCTGTTTTCGCAGCTACATTGGGGACCTTGGACTTCAGTCTGCTGTATGATCAGGAGAACAACGCACTGCACTGCACCATTAACAAAGCCAAGGTGAGCTGCTGCAATGGCACTGATGTCAAATATAAAGCAGATACCATTCTTGTGAGGAGGAGGAATGAAGGTTTTATTTTATAAAAGCAACATCAAAGTAAGTGTGTGGGCTGAACACATGAGGGAGTGATGTAGGAGAATAGCAACAGGTGCAACTTTGAGTCAGCTGAAAGGCTGAAGATAAAATAAACTTTATTTCTATGAGTCTTTTCTTAACAAGATTTCAAAGTCACTCACAGAAAAGAAATCCGATCAAGAAACAATGAGAGAAGAATAAACTAGAGTTTGAAAAATGGCAGAAGAAGGATGATGAAACTCAGTAATTCATATTTTTTTTTCATGAATTCCACTAGATGCTGCTTTACTTCCCCCTAGAAACACAAAATCAATACTCAGTGTATGAGTCATTTTGGTGTCATTCCCTTCCTTTTTTAATCTAATAAATGCAGTGATGTTCAGTCTTTAAGATTTGTTTTGTTTTCTTCGGTGGGTAATATTGATGTTTGTTATTTTTTTGAAGTGTGGAAATTAAAAATCAGGACAATCACCTATGATACATCATCATCATCATAAACATCAGTCAGCTTATAGAACCTGTGACCACACCCCTAGAGGAATACTACTACTACTACTACTACTACTACTACTACTATGGGGAAGCTAAGTCACACCCTTCTTCTTCCGGTCCATGGGTGCTTAGCTCGCAAAAAATTTGAATGGGAGTGAATGGAGTGCTCTAAAACTGCTCTGAAATTCACATATGATAGCGGTTAATGAGAAATATTTGATGTGGCATAGGCAAACCACCCATTTTTGATGAGAAGAAAACATGACTTTAGGTTTTATGTGGACTTAGTAAGAGGCGTGTGTGACGTCACACTCCCCTCAGCTGTGGTGACGCACATGTGCGCCAGGCGTGTAGTCCAAATCATTAATGTGTTTTACATGCAAGTACAAACCCTTGAGTAGTACGGGGGCGGCCAAAGGACAACAGCCTAAGCAACTGTCGGTTACCTATATATTTTCCCATTGGCTAAATGATTGCAGTGCTACATACTTGGATATACAACTGACCCATTTTTGGTATGAAAATCAAAAGTACAAAAGAAAACTAAATATAAGCATTTGCAAACCTTCATGAATAAAATAACATACAGTGTTGCCAGGCACAACAAACATCACTCCTTGAAATGTTTTAGCTCTCAAAATGTGAGACTCGGGAGTTGCCCAAGGTCAAAGATCATGATGCCATGCAGTTTCCTATCTGTCAACA
Organism: Siphamia tubifer; assembly: GCA_020466265.1. Classification (NCBI taxonomy): domain Eukaryota; kingdom Metazoa; phylum Chordata; class Actinopteri; order Kurtiformes; family Apogonidae; genus Siphamia; species Siphamia tubifer. Next base: position 11,662,547 of record CM035796.1, read on the forward strand.
ATAGTAACTGAATAGTAATCACATTTGAAGGACACTCAAGGTCAAAGGTCATATTGCTATTTTGAAGCCCATGCCAGGTTTCTTATCTGTCAATAATATTAACTAAGACTATATCTTCACAATTTTTTCTGCATATCTCCACTCATTTTAGGTTTTTAGGTATTGACTGACTCAATTTTTGACTCAAAAGTTTTTAGGTATTGACTAGGTCAAAATCTATAAGATGCAGAATTCAATTATTAGTATTTTGGTAGTCATTGCAAGTCTCTAAAATCGATAGTTCAACAGTTATTGTCACTTTATTGTGACCTTGACCTTTGACTTAGATAATTTGGCCTTCAAGGTTCTGATGTCAATGCACATCAACATTGAGAGCAAACAGAAGTTATGTGAAAAACTGAGTAAACAGGAATGAAAAGAGCCTTTCTGATCTACCCTATCTCTTTATCATTGTAAAAACACGCTGTTGGTGACTGTGACCTTTGACCTACATTCATCAAAATGAAATGGGATCTAATTATGGACCACCTCACACCTCTTCTGAAAATGTCATGGAAATTGGTCCAATGTTTTTGTGTAAAGTTGTTGACAGATGGACAAACAAAAAAACAACCCAAAACCAATACCCTGTGCCTCCCATTCAGGGTGCGGGGTAATAATACACACCTGTATGTGCATTTATAATTACAACAAAACAAATGTTGTCACTCAGTACAATTTCACCAACATCTGGTGCCGTATTTCTGAATGATTTGACCTTTTCTATATTCAAACGTTCTGTCAAAACATATCAATTAAAAACATAACAACTTTATGCTCATAGATCCAGTGTCTTCTGGAGTAAACCCAGGGAGCAGCTGTTCACGTCCCAGTCCAGTTCTCTGTCAGCATACACAGATAGAACACGCACACATACCTACTAGTTTTAATGTTTTTTTTGTAATCATCACTTGTAGGTAAAGTAGCCATTTGAATATTTACATATTTTCAAAATATATAAATAAATAAATGAATACATTTAAAAAAAAAAAAAAAAATATATATATATATATATATATATATATATATATATATATATATATATATATATATATATATTAATTCAATAAAAAACAAAAATGTTTAAGTAAACACATATTCAAGAAAAAACTAGTTTGTGTGTTTATAGGGGACATCATTTGCATATTTCACATTTATATTTTACTAGTGGGGACCTAGATTTGTATTTCATCTGGTAACTTCCATAACACTTTGTGTGTGTCAAGCACAAGCATATCATGCTATAACTTAATACTGGATATAGCATTATAATGTTACACGTAATGATTCATATATAGATATAACAACATTATTAATATTGGAAAAGGTCAAAGGTCAAGGCTGCATTTAGCAGAAGGTTAAAAATCACATTATTGGCTGTAATTCAAGAATGGGTTGTCATAGAAACTTGACATTGGCACTAAATTGGGCTGAGATTAAGCATTCTGAATACTTGTTAACCCTTGTGGGGACCTGAATTTTGGTTTAACTGTGTCAACAGCTCAATGTCCCCATAAAGACAGGAATACACACACAGACACCAATCTCGACATTAGCAATACTGGGTAGAATCTGTGATTTTGTTTATGGTCAGAAAACTGATTCCACCAAAACGGTCAGAGCCTCTTTCATTTTATCTCAATCAGTGAAGGGCTAACCCTAACTCTAACAAACTGTAACTGTTTTTGATCCAATAACCTTCAACATTAATTTGAGCTTCAATGAATATCAATCATGATCACTCAATTAAATGTAGGAAAATACCAAATTTTCACTAAAGTGACATCAAATTACTAGTAGTACTGACCATAAAAGTAAAATAAATGGTCATAAATCGCTTAAGTAAAATAAAACCAGAAACATATAAGACCTATGGGTTAAGATCCACAACCCAGAGGATTTAAAGGTATTTAAATGTGTGGCTGCAGAAGGTGCCTGTTCATCCTGAGCCTCTGGTACAGTTTGATAGAGAACACCAAACTTATCACCTGTCAATGTTCTGGACCAGGATTGTAATTAGACTATAGTGAGCTCACATTATATATAACCTCTTAGGTAGAGGTCAAAATGTCATAATTAATCACTATGAACTAAATCTACTTTAGTGATGGTTAATGTGTGGGGTGTTTAATCACTGGGACCCATGGTGTGCTTCACCTCTGAGTGTCAGTGGACTCTGTGTGGGCTCAGGTCTTATGTTGACAAACAGTGACAGGTCATACCAGTCACACAACATGACTGTTTGTAGGTGATGATGTTTTTGTCATAGGGAAGTCACCACAGATGCCCCTACATAAAACTGTAAGTACAGGGATTTTTTTTCTCCCTATAATAAACCAAATGACCGTAGTTTGAACTAGTTTGATGGTGGAGGATGACTTACTAACAGACAACAATTGAATTATGAAATGAAAACCACTAGATAGTAACTCCAGTAACCTCATACAAGGTTATGACAAATGTGTTATACAGTAGATATCAACATTTCCATTCCCACAATATACTTTGTGACAACAAGTTCCTTATGGACTCAGACCTAAATTTTAACAGCCACATTAAACCATCAGGCTTTCATAATTTTCAAAATATTGCCAGAATCGAAGGTTTACTGTCGAAACCAGACTTATGCCCTGGAGAATGTCTGAGTTCAGAGTCCCATGCAAATGTGCCATGTTCGTGATTTGCTCAGTAATAATTCCGCCGCAAATTACCTACTGTGTTTCGGTGAAAAACAGACGTCCAGTGGTAATTTAAGTCCCGTGTGAATGCGAATGTCTGTGTTTGTGATTTCAATTGCGTGCCTCTTGTCTTTTTCTGGAGTTAATAATGCAGGAAGCAGCCGGAATTGTGTGGCAGTATGTGATAAGGAAGATATGGTCACGCCAACCCACATGCACACTAACATTTATAGCTATCTGAGGTTGACTCTATAGATTCAGTCGCTCTTTGCCAGAGGGAAAGTCTATGCTAAGAACTGTCCATTCACTTCCATTGTAACCTGGAGACTGCTTTCATCTGTACTGACCCTGCTCTTATTTTGAAGGCATGGAGCAAATTTACAGACTGCATCCTTATCAATGGGATTTTTCCTTTGTGGGTACAGCGCTGTTCTGATGCATACTTGTTTTCATACCATATTAATGTATTGAGACCAAACAGGATGTTGTGAATTTACGTCATATCCAGTCATAATGTCTGTAATTTGCGTGAATTACAGGCTTTTGTTTATCCCGTCTGAATGTGCCACACAATAACACAGAGGTACAGGGGTAATTGCAAATTACCAGTGGTCCATAGGTAATACTTATCCCGTGCAAATAGTACATTAGACAGACTTATCTATTCATTTGTCTCTAACAGGTCAGGTAGACTATTGTAATGACCTTATGACTGGACTGTCTAAACCAGGGGTGTCAAACACCTTTTAGTTCAGGGGCCACATTCAGGCCAATTTGATCTGAAGTGGCCTGAACCAGTAAAAAAAACCAAAAAAAACCCCCAATATAAACAGTATATAAATAACTCCAAACTTTTCTTTCTGTTTTAGAGCAAAAAGTTAAATTTCACAATGAAAACAAATGTTAGGCTTTACTTCATCATTTACACACATATATTCTAACTTACAGATACACAAAATATTTAGTAATAGATGGAATATTATTAAAGTTGTACTTACTCTCTTAAGACCTTTCCAATTTTTCATATTTGTTCTGATTATTGAGATTTTTCTGTGAAATTATACTTTGTTTTAGTGTAACTAAATAAAAAAAAAAAATGACAAAGATAATTGTTTTAATAGGTTATTATGAGATTGAATTGGTCTGAATATGAACCATGAACCAAAATTATTTATATCTTAGTGTAATTTTTGCATTTCATAAATTCATCCAAAAGGCTGGATTGGATCCTTAGGCGGGCCGGATTTGGCCCCGGGGCCATATGTTTGACACCTGTGATCTAAACCCTCTCAAAGACAACTGCAGTTTATCCAGAACACTGCCTCAGGTCCTGACTAGAACCAGGAAGTACCACCATATACCTCCTGTCACTCGTTAAAACAGCTTTGCTTGTCTATCAGTCTGTCCATGGTCTAGTACCAAAGTACATCTGTGACATGTTGGTCCCATATGAACCATCTGGGACCCTGTAAACTTTGGGGACAGCAGCATCACAAGTTGTATAACCAAAGACAAAAAAACTCCAGTAAACCACAACCAAATGTGCTACAGTCAGAGCAAGATACATTTTGAAAAGACACAATTCAAAAGTTCAAACCTCTTTCTTCAAACATCTCCTTGAAGCCCCCCCCCCCCCCAGAGTACTGGCATGCCCAGTGCTTGCTCCTGAGGGTTTCCGAGATCTGCACGGTTCCCTTGGCCCTCGCCCAGACCCCAGCTGCAGTCCTTACCTGTCTTTGATCCATGTGTTACCTTTCTTTGCCTGCAGGACTCACACTCCGAACCGTAGTTGGGAGGGCTGCTTTAGTGACTTAGTTTTGGCTCGTTTGCTGGCGTCTAGAAGTCCGGGCTGCAGTAAGCAAAAAGGAAGAGGGAGAACGGTGTCGAATTAGCTCGTGCAGACTTGCACATTTAATATTGGTTTGCATATCATTAACAACACTTTTGGGCCGAATGCGAACTAACTGGACACAGCTGCGTAAACAGTTTAGGAGTGCGATTTTCATTCCGCACGTCTCACCATTTTTTACTCGCTTCTTTTCCGCCGCACACACTTACGTCACATTCACTGCGACACGGTCCATCAGAGACCGCTGGCCAGTAACACATGCATACCTCATCCAGTCTCCTAAAAACACTTACAGAACAGCTCCATTTCATATCTATGTGGCTAATGTTACATTCCCTAGTGATTTATGTTAGTGAGTTTGTTGGTGAACTTTACAACCTAATTGGGAGCTTAAGTCTCCGCCCCTTTCGGACATGGGGCCTGAGAGCGGAAAATGAATGAATGGTATTCAATGGGAAAGAAAATGCTAATGCGGGTGAGTTTAATCGACATATCACCATTCAATCATGTCAATTGGGTGCTTAAAATGGTTGGGTGGTGTCTTTTCAGTCCTGTCTGTTCCACGGGTGACAAAATATTTTTATTTTTGTGTTTGAGTAATTGGGATGTGAAGGGGATTTTAAGCAATAGAGTAAAAAAAATGCTCCAGGAAAACATCTCTCACCCTACCTTTAATACACTTACTGTATCAGCCTTAGCATTAGGACCAGATGAAATGATAATAATGATGATTATCTCATTACAGTGGTACTTTTCAGTGGGTGGGATAAAGTAGACAGTAAGTGAACAAGTAGTTCACTTAAAACTGATGTGGTGGTTGGCATGACCTGAAGTTGTCAGAGGAAGGACAACTGGATGGACAACTCATCATTACGTTATTACCACTGTCCTACTGCTGCGGATACTTTCGTTTTGCTGCCAACAGCTTTGATCTGTGGCAAGGTGTGTTGTTGTGTCTGGCACCAAGACGTTAGAAGCAGATCCTCTAAGTCCTTTAAGTTCAGGTGTTCAAATGTGGAGCTTTGATGGATCAGAATTATTTTTCTTCAGATTCGTGATGAGATTCAGATTAAATTTTCCTTCCTCAGCACACTTTTGGCAGGTAACCACTACAGACTGGGTTTGTCTGCAGTTTTTAGACATGCTCTGTCATTAACTTTCAAAACTTTACCTTTTTCTGTCACTCAAGTCCTTACATTACCCATCTTGCTGCTTCCACATCCATTTTTAGGACTATATATATATTCATCCACTGACACGTGCCTCTGTCATAGGATAATTGTCACTCCTTCTATACCTGCCAGTCATCAATATGTTGTAGTTAATCAGTGTATCTGGCCAATTTATTTGTCTAAGCTGCTCTTTCCCACTTCATTTTTCACCCATGTACCATACCAGGTTCTAAAGCTTGTAACTAAAGAACCACAGGCCAAAGTTTTTAATCAATGATTACTTTTTAGTATGTGGCAGAAACACAGCCTGAACTACATCAGGTTAAATTTAGCTAAACATGATTTCATCCATATTTTCACATGAATATATAGCATTAACTATGAAGTTAACCTCATGACTACTAAACAGGTAGAAAGTTCCATTAGCTTCAAGCGCTATTCAGATAATTATTTCACTAATTCTTTTTAGTTGTCAAGAATGCTGTAAAATACACTTAGGAACTCACTACCAGATAATCCATGTTTATTTTGATTTTGTACCTGGTTGAAGATATTTGTAATTGGCTTAATGTGTTCATATTAATCACATCAGTCATGTACAATTTTTTACATCATACACACACACACACACACACATATGTATTTGAAATTCCAATAGGCAGCTCTTCCTCTTCTTCATTAGGGATATAATTAAACCGTCACTACATTTACACAATGGCCACATAAGTTAACAGAATAGACAATATTAGTACAACAATTTAAACGTATACTTTATTGTATAAGTGTTTTGTATATCGCGGCACAGTGGTGTGATTACACCAGAAACAGACTGGACCCAAATGCAAGACTCAAACACAGATGGATAGGTTTACAGTCTCTATTAATAAATGTGAATAATGCTGTCTGCTGCTCCGTAGGGTACGTCTGTCGCAAACAGTTATTGGGAAACAGTAAGTAGAGTTGGGGTCAGACAAAACAGGTCAAAAACCAAACGGGCACCAATCATATGGAGTGAGAATCCAAAAGACTAGCCAATAGGGAAGCAGGAGGTCATATCAAGGGTCCGAAGTCTGAAGAGGCACAGAGAGTGGTCAAACAGGAATGACGTCAAATCCAGGCCAAAGGTCAAAAACAGGACAGAGACAGATACCACAAACCTGTACTATGTATGAAAAGTGCTACATAAATAAAGTTTAATTGATTGATTGGTATATGTTCAGCCCTGACATGAACTGGTGACTCCTACAGGGTGTACCCCGCCTTCGCCCATTGTAGCTAGATTAATGGGCGAAGGCGCCTCACGGGGGTGATCCTCACTAGGGTCACGGGGGTGACCCTAGTGAGGATAAAGTGGGTTCAGACGACAAGATGAGATGACAACTCTAATTTTACATGGTGTCTTTTATTTTGTGATATTGATACATGCTGATATCCAAAGCTTAGACATATATTTTGAATTTTCAGACTTTATTGTATGTTTTATAATGTCATAAGAGGCCTAGTTTTAACTCTTAACTATTCATAGACAGACGCACCTAAACATTCAGCCTTCACATGCCACTACTACTAAAATCTAGGCTTGCAAATCCATATTGTATGTAATCCAGGGGTCTCAAACATGTGGCCCGGGGGCCAAATGTGGCCTGCCAATGGGTCCAGTGCGGCCCGTGGGATGAAGAGCATAATAACCTATGAAATGACTCCATATTTTTGCCTATAAATGATGACAACTTCAAATTTTTGTCATTGTTTGACTGGCAAAATAATATTAAATTCTGAAAATACCTACATTTACAAACTATCCTGTCACAATAAAATGTGAATAATTTGAACAACTTGAAATGTCTAAAGGAAATTTGACATAATTTGAACCATTTTCTGCTTCTGTTACTAAGAGTTTAGTGTCTTTGTAGAACTGATCCATAATAAAACACACAGACTAATGATACATTCAGGCAGGAATGTGTTAAAATTACCCTTATTTTCCTTATAAAATGTAACTTGTTTTGTGTTTGAATAATTTATAAAACTATTTTCACAATTTAATATTTTCTCTTGGGTTTTTTCGCAGTAAAACAATGACAAAAATGTGGGGTTGTCATTATTTATAAGTTATTATGTTTTCATTTTACTGGTCCGGCCCTTTGGAGATCAAATCAGGCTGAATGTGGCCCCTCAAGAAAATGAGTTTGAGACCCCTGATGTAATCCATAATGCAAACATATGGACATGTCAGCCTTACAGTTTAAGTGTTGAGCCATTATATGTATTATTCAGTGAGTGTTTTATCAAGTGAGTAGTTAGGTGAATAAAGATAGGTCAGTGAACCCACACTGACAGGTTTTCAATATGCTTTAAGATTTAATCAGTCAATAAACAACTGCTGAAGATGAATACGTCCTTGCAAACCTACTTGTGTGTCAGCCTACACACACTGGCACTAAAGCTGTGGTAGAGTGATTTAACACATCCCACAGTTCTCTGCGAACACGATATTTATATCTACTTTCATCCCAGAAAGCAACAACTGTTTCTAAGCATATTGCAAACAAACAAACCAAGAATATACCTCCAACCTCTTTTCGTAGCTTGTTACATTGAATCACAAAATGTACCAACAGAAGAAACTTTTTTGTTGTTTTTTTTTTTGTAAAAGATGTCATGTAGTGATTTTTAAATTTGACACCAAATCTTTCCCTTAGCTTTTCGTTTAACAGTAGAGATTAGTCTCAATGTTTTTAGTAGTTTTGCTTTCAGCAGGATGTAATGAACCTACTGTACTTTAATGGGTCAAAGTGGTAACGATAAGCTGTGATGTTATCACTTCTTTGTTTAGACTCCAGGCAAAATATACTCAAAAAAATCCCACTGCTTTCATTGTTTAAGTTAAAAGTGATATGTGAAGTACAGTTATCAGGAAAATCACCAAAACATCTGTTAAGTGTTATTTTAATTCATCCAGTGTGTGTCAGATACTTTCAGAAAGCTCAATGCATCATATATTGGATGTACAAAAGCTTTTTTTTCTCCCCCTCATAAACTGAAATGAACAGATTATAGTTCCATTAAAATACCTCATTTAGAGCTAGTAGATAATGACAAAAAATTATGGAGAACTGTGTGTTATAATAATTGTATGGATAATTATTATTAACCCTTTTGAGACTCTGAGGCTGTTTCAACAAACTGTAAATATCTATATAAAAGTGTCACATCTGGTTGTATTCTGAAAAGTCTAAGAAAAAAGAATATGAAAACAAAATTAATCTAAGACAATTTCAATTTTCAGTTTTATTTATGAAGCCCCAAATCACAACAAAGTCGACTCGCAGGGTTTTACAGAAACACAATCAACTACAGATATATATGAAAAGTCCCAAACATCCACTGTCCTTAGACCCTCCTTCTCAGGAAGAAAAAAACTTCAAAACTCAGTGGGAAAAAGAATTAAATTGAGTGTAAACACAACTGTTTAAAACATTTTTTTTAGAGTTCTTGTAAACACAAGTGTTTGCTGCATAAAAGTAAAAACAGCATTTAGAAATGTGTTGTTGTTTCTATGGAAAATGGAAAATAGTGATTGTATCTCCAGCTGTGAGCTCTCAGACTGGCTGTCACTTTCCATGTTGTTGATTGAACTTATTTTTCAATGATGTTTATGAGCAGTACATTTCAGTTCATCAGTTCATCATTTCACCTGCATTTAGTACATTTCTCTATATTATTTTTCCATATATTACACACAACACGTATTGCATTACATGCAAGTTTTGGCTCTATTAAATTGAATAGATATAGGGCACTCAAAGAAATATTCAACCATAAAGTGTTATTGGAGGACATATTAAGACTTTATTACTTCTGTGTTGTTGTTGTTGTTGTTGTTTTTTTATTGTATTGTATTGAAAATCAAGGTCAATGAAATTACCAGTAAGTGGCAAAAAAATTAAAAAATAAATCCCAAATACTTTTTTGTATTTTAAAATAGGACATAAAACTACTTTAAAGTGAAAGGAACATGTATTTAGAACATTAGAACATTGTACTTAGAACCAACATAAGTCAACATCCACCTTTGAACATCATTCCTTACATTAGTACCATTACTTCATGGTACCAAACACAGCAGGTACACCCACTGTTTATGCAGAGGTGGACCTGTAGACCCTGTAGACCGCATGGGACCTGATCCTGTTGACTCACTCTAACTGTTGCTCTCAGTGTCTTATAATGTATCTGGAAATGAGCAAAAATGATGACTTTACAAACAATTACTCAATTACTTAAATATATTTATATTATATTGTCCAGCCTTTCATAAACAGTAACAGTACGTGTAGTTTTACTACATCAACTGACATTTAACACATTTAACGCCAACACTGCTGCACAGTGACAGACCTTTCTTCCTAATATAGCGAGTTTTATTGGGATATTTTATTCAATTGTAGTCAGAAGTTCATTCATTTTCAGATTTGCTGATCATAAGTTTTTTAGTCTGCTCATTCTGTTTGGACAAACATACTGCTACTGCATACTGTTATCTGTTTTATAAGTGTTTTTTTTTTTGTCTACTGCTGCTATTATGAAACTTCTTTCTAAGACCACAGCAAGTAGTTGAACTGCAGGTGCCTGTTGATTCTTATCAGAGTGAGTCTGCAGACAGGACGACTGCTCATTGTTGAATGTTATGGGTTTACTGTTGAAAAGATGGAGAAACTGCCTGTGCTTAGAACAGTAGGAGAAACTAGCAATTAATAGAAGTTACCCTGCCTGCAATAACACATCCTGAATGCTACACTTTTGTTAAAAAAAAAATCATGTATGTACAATCTATTAGATTGGCCAGCTATACGTATATGTGTGTGTGTGTGTGTGTGTGTGATCCTCCAGTAAAAAAAAAACAGTCACTTGGGTCAAATTTCTGAAATTCTGATTTTCTATTTATCTGAAAGCTTATTAGAAACACTTGCATGACACTAATTCAACCAATCAGAAGCCATTTTTCAACATCACCCTAGCAACAATGTATTTTGTTTACTGGAGAAGACTTTGTTCTGAGGCCTCCCATTGGTTCAAATATATAATTACATAGATTTCTATTTAAGGGTTGTCTAGAGGGAATCCCGATCTTTCCAACGGTACCAAACATGACAGGGAAATAACTAAGACGAGCGCGAAGGAAAGGCGTGTTTTCAGCCGATTTTTCTTTGTTTTAGACTTAATTACTGTCAGTCAGGTGCTGTCCTTCCTAAAAAGGCATGATTTGAAACACTTACGGTAGGAATTTCACACAAACTCATAGTTAGAAGTGTTCAGGAGACATTTTACTTGGATTTTATGCATAAACTTCAAATTCAATCATTTTTATCCATATAATGTAATTAGACTTAGACTTAGACTTCCTTTATTGTCATTGCACAAGAATACACACAACAGTGGGATTTTTGGCAACGAGACGTCGTTGCTTGGCTTCCGGAGCACACATACCAAATAAATAAATAAAAAACATCTAAGGAACAGAGTAAACAGAATGAATAGTGCAAAAAACAGAGTAAGTAGTGCAAATATAACATTTTCTAAAGCTAGAAATACTGCTGTGAGACTTCTGACTGGTTTTGTGCTGGAGGGTCACACACACACACACACACACACACACACACACACAAATCTTTAGGTCTGTTTTTCAGCTTCATAACAGCTTTTATATTTAACTGGTGCCTGACTCATCCTGCTGTGCTCAGTCACTAATTCTGATGCTACACTTGATAGAAACTTAATATTATTGAGGCTTCAGTGGACGCAAATGGATAATAAAGCTGGTTATTTGAGTTGTAACGGCAGCAAAACCATATGTGTGGCTCATGACTAATGATGGTTTGATGGGCTGTTTATGTTTCTGGTTCATATGAATGTGAACAGAAGTGAGTGACTTAACAGACAATCTGTCTTTAACCACAGGAGGGAGAACACTTCTTTGGGTTAAAAATGCCTCTGTGTGAATCGGTTTAGAGGGTGGTATGATTATGAAGTGCCTGGACAAAAAAAGCTCCCAACACCTAAGGTAGTGTCTAATTTAAGATAGCAAACATTGGTTTGAGCATGAAAAGTGGACTTTGTTTTAATAATTCAACAATGTTCTATCCAAAAACTGAGACAAATACATTTAAAACATTACAAATGCAAATGTGATCAGTTATACAAGTTGGGTTTTTTTTGTGTTAGATTGTGTTTAATTGAATATACAGATTAAAAATATGTACTAATAGTCATTCATGTCTTGGGTTGTCAATTTACCTGAGGTTCCTTTTTAGGTTTTGTTGTATATTTTGCTATAGCAGCATCAGTTTTTGTAGTAAAAAAAAAAAAAAAAAAATCACGACAGCAGCCTGAGAAGACTGTCATCCAATAACCTACTTACTGTCAACGTTACACTTGTGGGTCACTGACCTGTTCTCAATTTGTTGCTGAGTGTGGTTAAAAATTCAGTCAATTTCACTTCACTTTTCACTTCACTGAAAAGCATTTAAATCATGAGATACTAAAGACAAATATGAATCTAAATCAATAATTCTTACCTGCTACTAACCAGAGCAGCAGTCATGAATTAAATATGTAACAAAGCAATTAAGCAGCGTATTATAGGCGAACAGCAGTGAATAAAATCCAATTAATTTGAATAAAAAGCAAATATTCCGTAAATATGAGTCCCAGGGAGTCTTCCGCGCTGATTCTCCGCCTTGTCTTTGTGGTGATGAAGCGGTAGTTCTGACAGTCGAGTGTGTCGTCAGCAGCTGTAACTCTTCGCTTCTATCTGGCTGAATGAACGGTGGCGAGGAAAGCGGACATCAGATGAGTGTTGGCAGGACTGTTGGACAGCACCATGGGCCACAGACCTTCTTGATTTATGGTTGTTATTGTCTATACTTCTCTGCTCCTGGACATTGTGTGCTGCCTGGCCAACCAGAGAAAATGCCTTTTCTCTCTTTCTCAAATAAAATGTATTTGTGTATTTCAGTGATTTAGTTTGTTTACTAAATCTGTTATTGGATTCTTCTGCAGCACATGCTTCATGGGTAAATGGAGCTGTGCATATTGTTCTCTCATTAAAGTGTATAGATTATAGCTCATGCAAGAATGGCTGCTGATTTTTTAGCTTGAGTAAACACAAAGGCCTCATACTAAGTACTTCTTAGGTTTAATCAGTGATAGTATGTTTGTGTAGTAGTGGCCTATGGTACTTGTACTGTTATTTAATGTACCTTTATACCACTTCTCTCTTACATCCCCAAAGAAAATCTAATACTGTTTACTCTAAACTTGACAACTGTACTTTTTCAGGTTCTTATCTACTTGCCCACTTTAAAGGTGTCATCCCTGTGTCATTTTCCATGCTCATTTTGGAATCTGATGGGTCACACCGAGTTACCAACACTTGGTGTGTCACCTCCACTGGCTGTATTTCCCATTGATAGAAAACAACACAGAAAAATGAGGGAGTCAGAAAAAGTCTGCCACTACACGTCACCCACGTGGGGTTAAGCCCGTCCCCCATTGCAGAGAATCTGAAGTAGCATTAGCATTAGCATCAGAGAAGACGGCGCCACAGTTGCTGCTGCACAAACTTGGAAAAAAAATGGTGGATCAAACCCTACACATTTTCAAAACAAGCAACAGCATGAAACCTAGCTGGGTGCTACTCTGGGATGGTAAACACACATAGAGGGAGAGGGTGGAGTGTTCCTTCACACATTCTGAGCCAATCAAAGATGTCTCATTACCACGGCATGAACATGTATGAGGAAGTACCGGTAAACTCTGTTGTTTGACCTCAAATTATTTTTCTACCATAAAAAAACAGCTGGAAACAAAGCAATCTGGATGTTTGTTTTTTTTTAAATAGAACCAATAACAATGGAGAACACAGAAATATGAATGAAATAACCATGGACTAACTCCTTTAAACCATTTTCTCTAAATATATTGAATGTTTATGAGACGATGTGGTTAATGCAGCAGCAGCAAGAAAACAACAAAACCACTCAGAGACTGGGTTGGCATGGCAGCCCACCCCCCTAAATGACCTAAATGAGCGATAAGTTTTATGACTTTTGTGAACAGTTGTCTGCCCTGACCAACCGAATGAACCCCCCTCACCCACCTACACACACACACACACGATCACTTCTAAAATGTAATAATTTGTTCCTTGTGCCGGTATTAACATGTCCTGAAAATGTCAGCCTAATCTGTCACACATTACATATACATTCTCTTCTTCAAACAAAAACTCAGTGCTGGTTATTTCGGTCAAATTCACACTGCAGGATAGGGTGCTTTCACACTGCGTGTTCCAGTCTGTACCATACTTGGGTGCATTCAAACCTTTCCCACCTGTGCCCAAGTACGAATGAGTGTTACAGGGCTGACACAATAGGTGGCAGTATGGAGGGAATACTGTCGCTATGAAACAAATGCGGAAGTCAGAAGAAGACAAACCCTTATCTGTCTGACAAGAAGAGCAACTTTCCTTGTCCTATTGTCCTTTATTTCACCATAAGCATGTGCTACACGGATCAAAGGCTTTTTAAAGAGACAGCATTAGTGACGTCTATGGTTTCATGGTGATTTACCCACTTCTGTTGGTGGAATGGTGTGATGACGTCACTTCTGGACTCAGGCATGGATGTATTCACATGGTATTGTACCATGCAGGATTACAGGTAGCCTGGATCCAGGAGTACTCCAGCATGGCACTCCAGCACGGAAAGGTTGCATTCACATGGACAAAATGATACGTACATATCATACGTGGGTACAGAGTGGAGTATATCGTGTGAAAACACCCTTATAGTATTCCGATGTTGCATTAGGTGATAGTTGACATTATAGTTCTGTTTGTTTAGCTCTGTTTTAGACAGAGAACACCCACAGTAAAACTACAAATCACCTTCAGTTTCTGTAAAGTTTGTGTTGTCAATAGCTGCAAAAAAGATCTGTTTGGAATCGTCCAAATAAGGTCAGAACTGTCACAGTTTAATCTGAACCACGAATCAACAAACAGCAACTTAGCAAAGATAACATCACATTATAATAAGTGTATTATACCTTCATAAGTCTCATAGTAAAACTCATGTATGGGTTCTTTCTCATTCTGAGCAGTCACTGCTTGATGCTTTAATTAAAGTCCCATTGGTGTGGCCACAAAGTGATCTGATCTTCAACATAAATAGAATCAGTTCATGTATCTATTAGATTGGCCAGCTATATATATATATATATATATATATATATATATATATATATATATATATATATATATTTTGGAAACACAAAAATTACTTGGCAATTATGGTATGAAGTTATATATATATATATATATATATGTGTATATATATATATGTATATGTGTATATATATATATGTATATGTGTATATATATATATGTATATGTGTATATATATATATATATATATATATATATATATATATATATATATATATATATATATATATATATATATATATATATATATATATATATATATATATATATATATATATATATATATATATATATATATATATATATATAAAATCGTCAACTTCATACCATAATTGCCAAGTAATTTTTGTGTTTCCAAAAAATGAGAAAAAACATATTTTCTAAAAGTCACATCCATATTTTTTATAGATTTTTTCACAGAACATTCAAGTAGATGAGAAGGTTAGTATGAAAACAGAACAAAACCCAACATCATTTGTTGAATGAAATAAAATTGACTTAGGTGGATGATGCTTTTGACTTAGGCAGTTTGTCTGAGAACATTTAGCATTTTTTTTCTGCCATTTTGCATACATTCAAACTGCCTAAGTCAAACAGCTGGTAGCAAAACTGCCTAAGTCAAATGAATGACTTGGGCAGGTATGTTTTTGCACTTGTTTTTTTATGAGTGTTCTGATTGGTCAATGACATAGACAGAAAGACAGGATGATGCAGCAGTGGTAGGGGAGTAAAGTTATACAAAAATCTCAATTTGACCAAAAATTGACTTAGACAATTATTTTATGAGGCTAACGATATACATACACACAACGCAGGTCTATATAGAGTCGAAAATGTTACATGTACATGTTTAAAATGGTAAAGTTATGTGTTTTTGGAAACCACAGCTGCCAATTTTTACCCGTAAAATCAACAGATTTTTTTTGTGTGTGTGTCTATAAAATAAATAATTGCAGTAACTAACAATTTAGTTCAGTCCATGCTCTGACTAAAATGTGTAAGCAGATACTTCTTAGTGTTCTTTGATTCTCTTCTCATCACTTGACAAACTCTGAGGCATGACAAATTCGACAAAGGCAACACACTCTGAGTTTGATGTTCAAATGGGTGATTCTAGTGTCTAATACATTTTAATAAACCTCAGACATTCCCTTCATTCATTCAGTTCAAACACAGACAAAATGCTACCTGCACCACTGCTCTTCAATTAAAGTGTCTGTCATCACCTTTGTAATTTCTCATTTCCTACCTTCACTTGACAAAGCAAATGATGTATTATTTTCAGTCATATTTTGCATTCATTCTTACCCTCATTACTCAAGACACACAAAAAAAAACAACAAAAACTAGGATGTAATAGCAACTATTGTTTACAAATATTCATTCATGTACAGTATATTTACTCTTTAACACTGGATGAAATATTAGTATTTGTTTGTGCATCAGTGTCTGTTTGCTGATGTGTTTATTGTAAAGTATATTTGGTATTCCACTCTGTTTGTTATTTCTAAATGGAAATAAGAGCGTATGAGCTGTACATAAGAATGAAGGGAATGGACAAATAACCCTTACACTCTCTTGTTAACATTTAATTAACTCCTTTGCTTTGACATGTTAATGGGGTGACACGTTGAGGGGATGGGATAATTGCAATTTCGTTTTTAATGAGGGCTACCTCTAGCTGATTAAATGATGTTTAAAGTACATATTCCACAAAAAAAGGCTTATTTTGCCCCCCACCCGCACCCTCTCTCACTCTTCGGGGGACAACGTCTTTATTATATTTACAACATCGGAACAGGATCAAGAGCTTATATTCTTACAGGCATTTTGTATTAACACATTTTTGTAGTGGCATAATTTACTCAAGAGATTTCCTAAGTGAGTGAAATGACTTGAAAGTGTCTGAGTGGGGGGAACAAAAAGAGATGGCACCCCCATTAATCTTCTTTAAGATGTTTTTATATGAAAATTATATTAATGTAATATGCAACAGAAATAAAGATGAATTATCGTGTATGATCTATAAAATGTGACACTAATATAGTTTACATTTCAGTCCTGAAATCAACACTTAAAATCCACTTTTTAAGTTTTTAGGCTGAAGGTTTGATTAAAAAAAATTTATTAATTAAAAAAAACACCCAGAAATGACAGATTTTATTTCTAATACAAGTTGAGGATTTTATTATTATTATTGTTATTGTTATCATCATCATTATTATTATTTATGTTTTTTCTAAAATTATCTACATATTGTAACAAATTTTCAGTTTATTTCCTCAAAATGTAGTATTTAGTCCAGTTTAATTGGAATATTTTGATTTCAATTTCCCATGTTATGAAACATTCTATGCCACATCATAGTGACCAAAAAATCTTCTTGATGGTTTTAGGATGATGGTTTTCTAAAAAGAAAGTTCTAAAAAATTAAAAAACTGATTTTTATCTCACTATTTTGACTTTTTATCTAATATTTTTTACTCTTTGTCTCACAATATTGAATTTTTATCTCATAATTTAGACTTTTTATCTCAGCATACACATTTAATTAACTTTCCCAATTCCTGGAAAAAAAAAAAAAACATCCCCAAAAAATGTTAATTTTTCTCCAGTGGACAATATATTTATTAAAAATAAAATTCTAAAAAATGACATTTTACCCAAAAAAGCATATTTTAAATAAAACCATGTGACTGGAGGGTCACATTTTTTGGCACCCCTTCTGAAACAATGTAGTATGCCCTAAAGTTGTTCCCTACCAATTTTGGTGCTTTAATAATTTCTGTCACGATCAAAACAATAACTTCCTCAACTATTTGCTCATGTGTGACTTATTTCCAAATAGTAGATCTAGTAGATAGAGTGATTCATACAATGCATTTGTTTAGTGACATCTATACGGAAGAACAAGTGTGCATCCACACACTCATGACAGCTACAAAAATACATAAAACCCTTCTAGGAAAAGTAACTTAAGATGGGGCTGCAAAAAAATTTAGTGGAAAAACACCATAGATTTGACATGCTTTAAACTGCATTTTACACAGAGGGACTTACAGACTGGTATCAATGCTTGCAGAAGTGTATTTCGACCCAGATAGAGCCTATGTTAAAAAAAACAAAACAAAAAAAAAATCTAAAATGTTTTTTCCCCAACTGTCCTTTTTCCACAGACTTTATATTATCTCCTTTCCACATTGAGGCAAATAGCTGCTTTTCAACCGATAGTATCAGTTCAGACTTGGTGTCTCCACTGTGTGACAGCAGGGACTGTCACATACTATCTGGTGATTTCTATCTAAGTATTTTTTTTTTTTCTAGTACTACATCAGCCAAGGTTCCAAACAGGACCAAACCATTTTAAGTGTGATAAAATCATACACATCAGACATCATTCCATACTGGACCTAATCATTCATTAAGAACTATCTTGATATAATGGTGAATATTTGACAGAACAACCATATTCTCACCTGAAGAATTACAGTATTGTGCTAATTACAAATTGCTGTAGTTTGAAACTCCATCCTGCCTCAGTGCCGTCTCACCTGTACAGGCTGTCGAACAAAAGACAATATCATAAAGTGGAAAAGTAGCGTAAATGGCAGGAATGGATGTTAACCCTGGATGCCTCCTACAGTATTATAATACAGCTAATATCACTAAGTTTTTACCAGCAGTGTATGTGATGATAAATGTTATGACCTTCATGAATTGATCTTGTTTCAATTAAAAACTATGACTCTGACTTAAAGTCAGAAACGACTTTTGTTGCAGATGTTTTATTTGATGTGCAGGTACTTTAAACACAAAGTCTTAACAATTTGTTATTAATGTACTTGCACATGTACTTTTTTGTGTTTTGTTTTTCTTGTTTGGTTTGTTTTTTTCTTGTTGTTTTTTTTTTTTTTTTTTTTTTAGCAAAGGTTTGTCTTGACGCTGTGCGCCTTGTTATAATGATGGTTTGGTTTGTTTTATGAATTAATCTCTGTAACTATTGTATTGCTGCCCAACTTGGATAGGACACTCTTGGAAAAGAGATTTTTAATCTCAATGAGGTTAAATAAATAAATAAATAAATAAATAAAAAAGTCAGGCTCTCCTGCTCAAAAATCAAGGTATATTCAAAACCATTTGGATGCATCTATTTTAACTTTTTATATATGTAGTTTACATTAAAATGAATTTTACTTGTGTATTAACTTTGATGGAAGCTAATAGAGCTCAGGTTTCACACATTTATATTCACCTCTTTATTGATTTATTTATTTTGTTTTGAGTTGTATTTTCCTTTCTGTTATTTTTATGGAGATGAGTTAAAACTATGTGACGCCTCAGTGACATGTTACCTGATAGAGGCACTTGACTTGTTAAATTGAGCCTTGATTTTATTCACACTGACAGCCATGTCACCAAAAAGATTCACAGTTGTTGTGATCTATATACCAAAGACATTACCACAATATAAAATGTTTTAATTAGACTTTGGCTTTGGGCACAAATGGGTGAGCAATAAGCAATGATGATGGCATCTGTTGTTTCTAGGACGTAATCAGTTAATGGTTGTTTCCTCATTATTGTAAGTGATTCAGTTTAGATAAATGTCACATACAGTAATGAAATGTTGTTTCACCTATAACATCCAACACTGATGCTGGACGAGGAATATCCTAAAGACAAAGTAAAGTGTAGGCTTCTCGCAAGGTTCGTGATCTTCTATCTTGTGGAGAAATACTATATGATTTCATGGAAGTAGTTAAGTACTAGTTAATGCTCAAAATCAGAGGTGGGCAATTAAGTTTCCTATGGGGCCACATGAGAAATGTTGACAGTTATTAAGGGCCGGATTAATTCACCTGTAGCTCTGCTCAATATATATATATTTTAAAAAACTGTAAATGAAACAATACAGTGAAAATATAGAGCACAGAATACAACTATTTAATGAATGTGAAAATGTACAAAACCAGCTCCATATAAACTTTACATGAAAAATCATAACTGCAGATTTGCTTGTGTATTTAAGATCCTTTTCTGACTTTACTTAAGAAATACTTAGAAGTCCATGTCATGTTAAAATCTCTGCATTCTTAAACATTTTTTTTTTCTTTTTTTGCATTAGGTGACACATGAATGGACTGAAACTGTCCAACAAACCAATCAAAGCATAAGTCTTATATTGAGTGTGGAAAGTGTGTATGAAAAAACATTAATTTAGCAGATTCTATGGAATAAAAGCTGTATGATATATATTTGCATTGACTTCTAAATTTCCAGTGACCTCATGTGGGCCGGTTAGGGCCGGCTATGGGGCCACATGTGGCCCCCGGGCCTTGTTTTGCACAGGTCTGCTCAAAATACTCATAATTAAGCTACAATATATCCTCCAAAAAACACACAACAGGCCTGGAATTATATGAAGCCATTTCACTGCCATTAACCTGTGGCATTGAAAAAACATCTTGGCAGTGTAGAAAACGATGCATCAACATTAGAACAGGTGTTGACATTGTAAAATGTTGAATAGAAAGATAAAATACAGACATTGAAGGGAAACTGAAAAAATGAAAACTCTATATATGAAAATATGAGACGCGTGAAAGAAAGAAAAACATTGTAAAAAAAACCCAAAGATTGGTTTTGTAAAATATATTATAATACAGAAATACCCTCCCAAAATACTGTTTTTCAATGTCTGTATTTTATCTTTACAATGGCAAGTTGTGTTTTTAATGCCACAGGTTAATGGCAGTAAAATGAATTAGAATACATAGAATTAGAAAGAAAGAAAAAAATCAAAAGTAGACCTGGATCATTCAGGAAAAA
This sequence comes from Siphamia tubifer, assembly GCA_020466265.1. Taxonomy (NCBI): domain Eukaryota; kingdom Metazoa; phylum Chordata; class Actinopteri; order Kurtiformes; family Apogonidae; genus Siphamia; species Siphamia tubifer. Next base: position 11,683,400 of record CM035796.1, read on the forward strand.
AAGAATCCACAAAGAAAATAGAAGACAGAGTCAAAACTTGATCACCACAGGTATTTAGGTTTGTCCAATTAAGGCCACTTCTGGATCTAATTATGTGACGTCTGTCTATTTGGTTTAATAGGTTCCATAGCTGAGTCACCGCACATCAGTTCTAATGATTCTAATGATGATTTCAGCCTTTCACTTAACCATAAATGGATTTAAAATGTGTAAATGTAAAGCTTCAGGAGATGGTAATAGATAATAGCATTTCCTCACATTATGAGGATTCAAATACTATTTTGTTGGGGGTTTATTTTTCAAAATAAGACACACTTGAATTGTGTTCTGTGGTTCTCACAGCTCATATCACATGGTATCACAGCACAAATCCTAAAGGTACTGCATTTTTTATATTTTGCTTCTGGTTTTGACACTTGTTTCTAAGACATGGTGTCAATATGGATAAGATTAAATAATTTACGACATTCACATGTGGTAGTAATGTTACAAAACTGGAGCTCAACTGTATAATTGGTGCCAAAATCTGACACAGAAATGTAAAATGATTGTTGTTTGGTATTTTTTTGTTTTTCTTTATTATTATTTATTAGAAAGAAATAAACCAGTGGGGTGGCACGGTGGTGCAGTGGTTCACATCAAGAAGGACCCTGGTTCGATTCCCACACCAGACCTTTCTGTGTGGAGTTTGCATGTTCTCTCTGTGTCTGCGTTGGGTTTTATTTGGGTCCCACCTCCCACCATCCAAAGACATGCACTGATAGGTTAATTGGTTAATCTAAATGAGAAATAAACAGGTAATTATTATTATTATTATCCAAACTTACAAAAGCACATCACTTTTACTTAGTGACAGACAAACACAATTTCTAATAATGTCACACAGTACACAAAATTAATACAGACACAGGAGTAGTATTTTAATGTAATTAAGTAAATCTAAGAATATTATCAGGTTTTTGCCTCTTGTATTTTTTATCCATATTTAGGTATTTATCTGTCACATGATGACTGCTTAGCTGTAACATATTTCTGTGGTTGAATATCATCCCAGGACATATAGTCTGATCAACACAATCTTTTAAAAGACTTTTTGTATTATTTTTGTTTTATAGAAATAGCCTAGAATATCTTAAAAACTGACTGTAAAAGAAAAGATAAGAAGAAAGGAAAGGAAAGTCAGGAAATGCTATTATCTATTACCATCTCCTGAAGCTTTACATTTACACATTTTAAATCAATTTATGGTTAAGTGAGAGGCTAAAATCGATTCATTTCTATCACGTTCATCATTAGAACTGATGTGCGGTGACTCAGCTATGGAACCTATTAAACCAAATAGACAGACGTCACATAATTAGATCCAGAAGTGGCCTTAATTGGACAAACCTAAATACCTGTGGTGATCAAGTTTTGACTCTGTCTTCTATTTTCTTTGTGGATTCTTTTTTTCTGGATGATTCAGGTCTACTTTTTACATTTACTTTTGATTCTTTGTTTCTAATTCTATGGAGCCATTTTGCTGCTATTAACCTGTGGCATTAAAAACTCAACTTGGCAAAGAAAAGAAATACCATTCACAAATACAAACCACAAAAAACTTCCCTCTCACAACAATTTTAAAGCTCTCGTGCACTCACTCTGAATGTCAATAGTTTCCTTCAGTCCCACCTTCAGACAACTTTGTTAAAAAATATGAATCAACCTGTTAGCTACTGACAGGAACTCTGTTAGCTTTCAATCTCCTGAACCTTGGGCACATCTGTCTGCACGGCTTATAAAAACAAACCTGTTGCGACTAAGTGAATCCTCTCACACCTGACTTTTTCAATTCATTATCTGTGATGAACACTTCTTCAGCAGGTCATTTTGCATCTTCGTGGTTTTGAAACTTGGCTGTCATTGACTGAAATCTGCTTTGAGTCTGCAAACAGCAGTGACACATGGACACTTTGAGAAATCAGGAGACAGATTTCTTTGTTCACGGCTACAGATTCAGTCTCTAGCATTAGAAGAAACCAAAGCCCACGTCAGCCACCAGTGTATTTGTTCAACAGGTTGGGACACAGCATGATGTCTCCTGCTTGGACTGGCATGAAATTCACTCTGGACGGTCGTATAAATGACTGTGTGATACCAGCATGAATGAATGTTTTGGAAAAGTGACAACATGAATTCTATTTGAACACTCTAGGGTTGCAAAATTCCAATCAGAATAAAGTATGGAGAGAGATATGTCTCTTAATTATTTGTACATTCAAACACCATGATCCGCACGAATTATATCATTTATAAGCACAAAGACTAAATTTGTGACTTTTAAACTGGAATTCATACAAATGTGTATTGGTTTATTCAAATGTTTGGAAACTTACAAATGAAAACAGACCTTATTTACAGACATATATCAGGTTTTGCATGTGCATCTGTATTGAGATTTCATTTGCGATCCCTACTGTATGTTCCTTGTATGAAGTGTTTAATGTGCATTTACAGATTGTCCAACATGCGCATGAATCCCTGCTTCCACTCACATACTTTTGAGACATTCCTCTTCCTCTCATCATCTGAACCCACTTTATCCTCACTAGGGTCATTGGGGTCATTGGGGGCCTAATTCAGCTACAATGGGCAAAGGCGGGGTACACCCTGTATGAGTCTCCAGTTCATCTCAGGGCTGAACATATATAGACAAACAGTCACTCTCACATTCACACCTGTGGACAATTTAGATGAACCAATTAACCTATCAGTGCATGTGTTTGGATGGTGGGAGGAAACTGGAGTGCCTGGAAAAAACCCACGCAGACACGAGGATAACATGCAAACTCCACACAGAAAGGTCTGGTGTGGGATTCGAACCAGGGTCCTTCTTGCTGTGAGGCACAAGTACTAACCACTGTCCCACTTGAGACATTCCTTTCGCACTTTTTACAATCTGATCCAAACACGAAGGTTTTACAACCCAGACTGAAGAGTCATAAACCCCAGTAGATGGCGCTGTTAATCCTTCACTGAAGTTCATTCGTCACCCACATCATGAGAAACTCAAAGGGTTATGGGTAGATTTGGTCAAATTCCCCTCGATGTACAAAGACTGGAGTAGCACTCTACTCAACAGCTGTGTAAATAATCTTGTAAAATCATTAAAAGCCAAAATTAACGTCAACAATGCAGCAGGCTAAGTTTCCAAACATTTAAATAAACCAATAAACCTTTGTATAAATTCCAGTTTACAAGTCACAAGTTTAGTCTTTGCGCTTACAAATGATATCATTCATGTGGATAATGGTGTTTAAATCAACAATTGGATCAGACTAACAACAGCAAAAGGCAGTATTGTACCACAGAAAATGTCCGAAAGCATCATCCTGCTTCATCTGTTTTTATCACAGTCTGTTTCTTACAGGCAGTATTTGGTGGCCACCAAAAAAAAAAACAGCAAATACAACAAATCTTCAGTCATTGTTGTATTTATCATTAACTCTTGTTTATAGAGTGTAGCAGCTGTTCTTCCACATGAATAAATGAGATTGAAATTGGCTTGGTGATGACAGCAAGGTATCTACTTTTTATCATTTGTTTGATTTAGGCACTGGTGGCAATGCTATGGCGGCTCGCTACTGCCTCTAATGGTACAAGGAGGTTTTTTGAGACATAGAAATACTATAAATAGTTCTTTCAAAAGTAGCATTACAGAAGCCATCGTATGGGTAGGGGTCTGGTTCACAGCTAAGCTAAACTAAATCCCTAGTGTCTGCTGGGTTCTTGCCCTTCTTTGTCTCATTAATGTCAGCTTTCAGGGTCTTTACTAGAAATCGACTTTTAGAGGGAAAAAAAAAATACTGTCTATGCCACAAGTCTGTATGTTTTTCTGTAATACAGTATCAATAATCCTGCATGGTGTGTTTAAGTGTTAAGGTTATCTGTGATCTTAATCCCCTATTTCATTTTCTGTTCTGATGCTTATTTTGTACGTATGAATGACAAATATACAAACGGAAAGGATCATTTTGAACCCGAGGCTTATTAGCAACCAACCCATTACAACAGCTACATTTACAATTAATCATAGTGTTTGAGACAAAAAAAATCATTCATGTCAACTAAAGAAAAAGAAATGAGTGAAGAGAAAGAAAGAAAGAAAAACAGTAATATGAAAGAAATTGTTAACTTAAGAACATCCATCTATAAATGCACTGAGAACACACTTAACATTATTTCATTCTACTATTTTATGTATTTACTTTTAATTTATTAATGTATTTATTCTATTCTTTTTAATTCTGTAAATCTGTTAACTTGTCCTACAATGAGGGAGGGGGGTCTGATGTAAAGAACTTTGTGCTTACATGGACCATGTATGAAAAGTGCTATATAAATAAAGTTTGATTGATTGATTGATTGATTGATTGATTGATTGAACATTGAAAACACAAAATACAAGGCTTAAATACCTCTAATAATTCTGTGATTTGATTATATTTGATTTTTTTTTTCTCCACTGCATATCTATTCTGGGCCCTGAATTATGGAGGATGCACTGGTGATGATAAATATATGTTTTAAATAGGGATGGGACATGATTTTCAAATAATTAAGACCTTTTTAATACTGTTGCAGACTGCTTAGAATGTAATGTTGATTTCACTGCCTATTTCACAGTAGGGGTGTCATGATAACCTATATGCATGATACCATCTGATACTAAGATGGAAGAAAAAAAAACAGTTGAGATGTTTATTTTTTTAAGAAATAGAAAAAGAAAAAAAAAACAATACCTACGTAAGAATCAGTACCTTCAGTACACTGGTGACCTTGAGTTTGACCCTTTAAAGTCACTCAAAGTTACAAATGTCTTGATTTCAACAATCTGTTTTTCTCTTTAAGTACTGGAAAGATTGATAGGAACTGATAGGTTCATTTAATTATTTGAGCGCCACCCACTTCTATTGGGAGTTTGACCCATGCATGAAGGCCAAACGAACCTCACTAATTCAACATGTTGTTGATTCTTGGTAGAAGTTCCCAGTTAGCTACAGGGCTGTTGGTTCTATTTTTACTATGAGAAGAGCTGACCCTGACATTCTAAATCAAACAATCTAGGAAGAAGGCATCCTACCTGTCCTGACACTGCCTGTACTAAATGAAATTAAGCCTCCTTTGAATCGTCCAATATTGATAGAAGATATTAATGTTTAATGGAGCTTTAACCCTATTAGTTGCCTTCAGACTAAATAAAGCACTACTGGGGATGTTACATTTATGTAACTGCCCTGGGTCAATTCAGAATGTTAATAATTAACATTTATAATGATCCTCTAGGTTAGAAAGTTCTTTACACACCACTCAGAGAATTACAATACAATACCAAGCAGACTTGGTATTGTAACTGAAAATACCTCGGTGTCAAATTGAAGTGAATCAAATTGGGACCTTGGTAGAAAATATTCTTTTATTTCTGCACATGGATAACACAAGGTAATTTTAAGTAACAAGAACCCTGTGTTTGCTTTGGTATCTGTCACAAAAGGGAAAGGTCCTCCTTCAGGTTTAGAGAAAAAGATGAGTGTGCCATCCATCGGTCTTCTTCCTTTATTTAGTGTTGACATATTTCTTTCTGGAATCCCACATGGATCTCAAGTAACAGCTATGTGTAGAGGCTTTCTATAGCAGCAGCTTCCGTGGCAGAGAAAACATTTCCTGTCCATATCAGTGAATCAGACACTGTCTCACTATTCAGCTGCTGATTCAAGACATACATGTTTATTCAGCACCACCTACACCACAACCTACCTCAACAGCGCTGCAGTCGTTCATTGTCTTCGTTCTCCTGCAGACTGCCCTGTCATTGGTCTCTATGCCCACACACCATGTGTAGGTGCTCTCATATACACTTTGTTTTGTGCCTTTTTGTCTTCATTCTGTGTGCTTTTTTTTTTTTTTTTTTTCTTCATGCACGTCACTGCTTCTACATAGAACAGCCTCCATAAAACAGGTCCTCTTTATTTGTAATCCTTGTGTTACAGCACGTGGTAAAACACCCACCCGTCTATGTGAAATTCTTTATTGTTTTTGTCCAAATTGTTACATTCCAGCTCTAAATATTGATGAAATGTCCAACAGTGTTTCCCCACAGGGCGGTTTGTAAAGGATGGAGTTAGAAGCTGCTATGTCAGGGCCAGAGTAAAATCAATGTTGGTTCATATTTTAACTGTAGATACTGGTGTTGACAAGCTGAAAGAGCAAACATCTGGTAAATAATCAATGAATTGGATCAGTGATTGATGCACTCATCATCTCCTCTCCCTCTTGCTGTGCCATCAGGTTAAAGCCACTCTAATCAGTGTAATGGATCAAATGACTCTGCGTAATGTGAAAGGTGTCGCTCATAGTGATGAACCACTGCTCTATAAAACCAACGTCACCAGTCAGATGTCTTCAGCAGGAGGGCTCTGATAAACCCACTGTAAACGATCCACCCACCACGCAACCACAAACGACCAGGGTGTGAACAACGGGGACACCAGAAGGAGCTTGTCTCATCTTAATAAGGCATGACGTCCCCTGAAATCTGATTTATAACTGTATTCAAAATAGCTTTAATCTGTCATGACAAGGATCATGAACAAACAGTCAAGTTATAGAATAGAATATTTTATTCATCCCACCCTGGGTAAAATCTGGAGTTACAGCAGCAAAAAATAAAGTGCAGGTATGAATAGTAGAGAAGACTGACATATTTGCATATGTAGAGAGTGTTTACATTGCATTGCATGATGGTTATAGGTCTATGTTTGTGGTAACTGAGTGCTACTGTACAGTACAGTGTGATGGCTGTGGCGTTCCGTTTGCGGCGGGGGTGGGTGGGTGGGGGGGGTAACAGTCTTATAATGAAGGAGCTGCTCAAGGCCTCTACATTAAACTTCAGGCAATTGCGGATGATTCTTACATGATTTAGATATGTCCAAATGTCCTCAATCTAATGCAGTTCAGACACTGGATTTGATAATAATAATGGACTGGTTTTAAAAAGCGCTTTTTTGGCCACTCAAAGCGCTTCACATTAGTGACCTATTATTCAGTTGCTCTCACATACACGCTCTAGTGGTGGTGAACTACATATATAGGGCAGACTGACAGAAGCGTGACAGCCTTTTTGCGCCCACACCACCAAACATTCATACACCAGTGTTAGTGACACTTGTCTTGCCCAAGGACACAATGGACCAACTAGGACAGAGTGGGATTTGAACCACCAACCCTTGAGTTACTGAATGACCTGCTCTACCAACTGAGCCATGGCCACCCCACTTGATGTCTCAGGTGCAGCGTCACTGAGCGAAATAAGTAGAATGGCTGTGATGTCATCCTTTCCCAACTCTTACTTTTCTCTGAATACATGGATACACTCCCACACATCCACTTTAGAAAGTGTTTTTAAAAATCTAAAGTATAATCCCCACCTGAAATGTTTTTCAAAAAATGTGCTTCATATAAATGGTCCATCAAACTTTCATTAATGTTATTACTGTAGTGACACCTATGCTCTTCCTGCTGTTACAAATCAAAGACAGTGTATTATTGCCCATCTGCTTCCACTGAACCTTCCATAATGGGAAGTTTATATCAACTGTAGCATCAGAATTAGTGACTGAGCACAGCAGGATGGGTCAGGCTCCAGTAAGTAGAAAAGGTGCTCTGGTGACATTGTCATTTTCCCTGTCCACAAAGATACAGACAGAAAATCTTCACTTTGGAAAATGGTTTTATGTATTTATGAGATGCCCTAGCTTAGAGAATAATGTTCATCTTGGAAAATATCGACACCAGTGCGAAAGGGGCATTAGATTAGTCTGAAGTCATTCTACTAATGGGATCTGTTCTAGTCTAAATGAGGCTGGTTCAAGATCAGTTTGCATCTGTTCTCTCGGCGGCTGAATAAATGACACTGATGGAGCTGTATGAACAATTTAAAGATATGACTATGAGGAAGGCACTAGACCAAGGAGATGGCAATGTATAAGACTGCTGACAGACTAAATGCTGAAGCAATGAAAGTGTTAGATTCATGTCCCTTGTGTCTTTCATTTTCTAATACTCTACTAATCTTGGCTCTTTTATTCATGAAGTCCTTTGAATAACTATTATTTAGATAATGCATATTATCAGAACACTCTTTCTCCTGATGACCTTTGCTTTTGATGCCAATCTGAGGCATGCTTGGATGCGTCTTTGTGGAATTTGAACAGTAAATGCATTAATATGTAGTTGAAGTTTGTATTCGATTTTGGAGACAAGGAGGTGACATACTGTATGAGATTCTTGGACTTTTTTATTTGTATGACATCATTTTTGTTTTATTTCTTTTCATTTGATTACATGAGTGATCTGAATACAGAAATTAAGCTGTTTTTGGGGAGGTTATTTGATTTTTTAACATACAAATAAACTGTGACAGTGTCATCCAGAGCAGACTTTCACAAAGTACTATAATAACTCAGTGGGAATTCATGTAAAAACCACAGCAATGAGACAGAAGTATGTCTTATGTAAAATAAAATGAATCCAGCCAAATGTAATACTTCACATGCGCATTCTAAAAACAATATCGACTGCATATATGATGGATAACATTTGGGTCCTGCTTTAGTTGTTTTTATGCACAGTGTATAATATAGTCTAAAGTCTGACCTGGAATATGAACCCATTGTTTGAGCTGATAATCCTCTCTGACCCTCCTCGAGTAGCATCTGTCCATTCGCTTTAAAAGATCACAAAATGAAATCTACATCAGAAAAGATTATAAAAGCAAAAAGGACAATAGGTCTGCTTCGTTCTGGTCACAGCACCAGACCTGGATCCAGGAGGATTAATATCAGCGTTAACATTCCGCCACTGTACGGCTTCAGTGATGGTTCAGTGCAACCAGATCTGCGACCAGGTCAATGTGAAGCTTTACCTCAGATTTTACTCTCTGTTCCAGGGAGATACTGATGCTAATGGGGTCCATACCTGTTACTGATCCAGCTTAGGAGTTTGTTGATCTTTCTTGTGCAGTTAGTGGAATCAAATGTGTTAAGCAAGCAAAGTTTATTTATCGAGCACCTTTCACGGACAAAAGAGGTCACAAAGTGCTTCACAGAAAAAAATAGGACATACAAAACTATATAAAAATAACAATAAAAACATGGACATAAAACAACCCTTAATATTTTGATGTTAAATGCCTGGAGAAACAAATGAGTTTTAAGTTAAGTTTAAGAGTCCAAGGAGCGTAATAAGAGCGGAAGATCATTTCAGAGCCTTGGAGCAACAGCCTGGAAAGAGTGGTCTCCCCGGGTCCTGAAACGAGTGCGAGGGACCATAAGTAAATTTAGTTCCAGTGACCTGAGCCACCGAGAGGGGGTGTAAGGACATAACAAGAGTCTAATGTAGGAGGGAGCCTGACCATGCAGGGCTCTGAAGGTCAGCACCAGGAGTGATGGTCTTTCCTGACCATCACTTTTCGGACCGTTAAATAGATTTTTTTTCAATATTTCACATTGGCTTGATTTGTACGTGTTTAAAGACAGTTTTTGATGAGTAGTACAAATGTTATACGATATTTGATGAGGCACCTGTGTGAGCAGGACTTGAATTCAATGAATGTTAAAAGAGTACTATGTGTACATGTATTGGTAATTTCATCTATATACAGTAGATACAATCTGCATAAAAATCATAATTATATGAGTGTTTCAATTGTATTTGTATTTATGATCAATGTACCATTGGCTGACGAAAAAACTATTTTAAATCTGCATCGGCCTGGAGAAGAGCGGGAGGGAGAAAGAGGAGACGCAGTATGGACAAGGAGCCAGGGGGGAGGGGATTGTTGGGGGGGGTATCATGGAAGGACAATTCCCTTGCATGGCATGGACCACCAGCAAATTGAGGAAGTGGCTGATATCAAGAAAACATACCAGTGGCTGGAAAAGGCTGGACTGAAAGATAGCACAGAGGCATTACTCATGGTGGCACAAGAACAGGTCCTCAATACTAGAGCAATAGAGGACAAGGTCTACCACCCCTGACAAGATCCAAGGTGTAGACTGTCGAGAAGCCCCTGAAAGAGTCCAGCACATCCTAGCAGGGTGTAAGATGCTGGTAGGTAAGGCATACATTGGAATGGCATAACCAGGTAGTGGGTATAGTGTACAGGATCATCTGTAATGAGTATGGACTGGAGGTCCCAGGGTCAAGATGGGAGACCCCCCCCCCAAAAGTGACAGAGACGAAACATGCCAAGATTTTGTGGGATGTCCAGATGTGGAACCACAAGATGGTGATGGCCAAACAGCCTGACATAGTGGTGATGGACGAACATCAGAAGACAGTGGTGGTGATGGATATAGAATGAGACCAAGGGTTGAAAGAGGAGGTAGAGAAAATGTGGAGTGAGAAGGCAACAGTGGTACCAGTAGTGATCAGGGTACAAGGGGCAGTTACCCCCAAGCTGTGAGAATGGCTCCAGCAGATACAGGAACAACGTCAGAGTTCTCTGTCCAAAAGTGTGCAATGGTAGGACCCCAGGTTGAGAGAAAGATTTATTTTTAAGTAATAATTAATGAATTAATAGGAGTAGTCATTCATAAGGTCATAGATGTTTTATAACAGTAGATATTTTTGGTCTTCGGCTGCTGGTTAGATCTTTAAGGTTTAACAGTTATAGAATCTGTATTTTTACCTACTGTGTACAGGTGTAACTTAAGAAAAAGCACCTGTGTATATATATATAGAATTGTATATAAAATTAGGCTGGTATGCCCCCCCTCCATCTAACCTCCACACTGCAATGACCTTGTCTGTGTCCTGATTTAATGCTCGTATTGGGACATAATGTGGGTCTTTTTATTCAGAGTCATTTTACCTTTCACATATGTTATTGCATGTGATTTAATCCCAACTGTAGATACGTAAATGGTGCAACTGTGCGATCAATCTTACTTAAGACTCGACTGCATCAACACACCTTTCACATGCAGTACAGTACAGTCTCTTAACATAGAAGACATTTCAGCTTGGAGGTGTGTAAACCAAGTCACTTTATAAAGAAAACACTCGTTGCATGTCTTCATTTTTCAGTTTTTTTTTTCTGCTTCCTTTGAAACCTTCACAGTTATTGCTCTTTTACTTGCATGCCTGTTTTATTTGCTTTGTCTTTTGTTTCTCATGCTTTGTTCTTTGTTTCCTCCACCTGACTCTCTTTGCATGCTCTCATCATCTGTGTGTTGCTGCTATATATTTGCTGGAAAACAGCTTCCTATCCCCAGATACAAGAAGGTAAGTCAGTCAGATAAGCTCATATCCTCACCAGTCCCCTCTAATCAATAGTCTAATTTAAACCCGTATGTCAATCAGTAAACCCTGATTCCACCACCAACCCCTAGCTAACACCCACCCTACAACCTCTCACTTGTACAACAATGTGATTTCCTTCCAGTGACAGTGATAATGCCCTTTCATTTCTTCTCAATACATGTTTAATGTTCTTTTAAATAATAATGCTAATTTGTGTGGCTCTGTCCTCTACTACATTTTTTATGTAATCACTGACAGCAGTCAGAATACTGATGACAAAACTGTTAATAGGAGGAAGTGATGAGAAAATGCAACGATTTGTTGGTATTGACAACAATGTACTAAAAGATAACCACTTTACGCAATAAGCTGCTTAATTAGAGAAGGATTCACCTTTTAAGCACATAAGGATTTTCTAAATCTGAAGAGATTTTTTTTTTATCTGTTACAGACTACAAATGAAGACAAAAAATCAGGCAATGAACAGTTTTGATTGTACGATTTGTTGTGTGCTCCAATAATCTTAACACAGCACATCACACACATGATGATTCTGCCTCAGTATTGATTTAGAATCTAGTCCAAACCAGAAATCTCATGTGATCAAACAACATCTAACAAAGACAAAGAAAGAGAAATATAGCATGACTCAAGAGCAGAGTCGTGAGTCCCCACCGCCCCAAAAAAGGCCTCAAAAACATGAGTAAAAAACCAAAAGAGAATCATTTTCATAGGTACAGGCCCAGGTGAAATTCAACAAAATGCAGGTGAACAGATCTGTTTATCTCCATCCACAGATACCGTGAAGCACATATTAAAGAATTAATGATGTTGTTTGCTTTAGGCAAAAAATAAAGGCCTTAAAAGTGAGTTACTGTGTAGATATGTTTCATAATGGGTGGGGTTGGGTTGTGGGTCGAGTGGTTTGAAATGTGGACTTCTGCAAGACTCTGCTCTTTCCCCAATACCTGAAGATTTTTTGGCATAAATATCAAATAAGTTTCATATTAACAATTGATGGCCCCAACCTGTTTTACAGATGATAAACGGAATACATTCACATGACACTTTTCCATGGGATATATGCGGAACACTTAACCAATATTAAACATTACTGTGAACATGTGGGTTGGCATGACCATATCTTCCTTACCACATGCTACCAAACAAGCCATCCAGTTCAAGATTCTTCATGCTGCTAATCATAATTTCGCCCGCTCCCGCCATTATTCACTCCAGAAAAAGACAAGAGGTGCACAGTTGAAATCACAAACACAGACATGCGCATTCACACGGGACTTGAATTATCACTGGACGTCTGTCTTTCGCTGAAACACAGCGATTTGTGGCTGAATTATGACTGAGCAAACCACAGACATGGCGCATTTGCATTGGACTAAGAACTCACACGTTCTCTGTAATTATTCTGAATTACCAGTGGTCCATAGGTAATACTTGTTCCGTGCAAATAGGGCATTAGTCACTTCCTTTGACTAAAGGGTGGTTCTTTTTGGCACCACAGGACACTAGTGACTCCCTACCCTTTCGTGTTGTCACATACACTTGGATACAATCAACTCTTTTTTTTTTAAACACGCATATGATAATTTTAGAACATAAGTGAATATAACTGCTTCAGCATAATGCTTTGAAGTACAAATACTACATACTGACTCCTTTACTGACGCACATTTGGTTCAAAGCAGCAACATCTGAAGTCTCAAACTGTCCCTGAAACACTTACAGTATAACTTGTCTTTACCAGAAGAAGCACAATACTATGTTTATGAAGACATTTGAAGATGCTCATGTTAAGTCTGGTCATTTTTCTACATAAACTGAAGTAGGCTGTATAAATAATAGAATAGAACACAACACATTACAATACTGTACAATACAATACAATGAAAGGAGTGATTCTCCGGTCAGTGAAACAATTTTAATAACTCCAGTACTTCTGAAAATAAGAATGGAAAAAATATAAAGTCACAAATACTATGAAAGAAGAACAAATGTATTTTTTTTTAAATAAATGTAAGATAAAAATAGACTTAAAAATAAAGAAGTAGGCATAAAGTACAATATTTATAGTATTGACAGTATGTGAATAATAATAACAATAGCATATATTACCTAAATACTGTGTAAATCTATGAACAGAATGTATAGATATGATCTGAAGTCTTATGTATATATTATACATTTTTATTTATTTTATAATATTTTATTTAAATATTAAAAAAAAACATTGCATTGATATTGCAGAACAGAAGATTATTGCATGACTTATTACACATAATTCACATTTTGTAAAATTTTACAGGTTCAAACCACAAGAGACTAGCGTTCACATCTTATTTCAAATATAAAGTGTATACTGTCACTATTAATCCTTGTTCTCATGTTAGCCTCTTACCTCCTCACCACCTATTTCTAACAGACCTGTTGTCAGCCTGAACATAGCTGAACCTGAATCATGTTGAACATTTTATATTTTCAGTAGAAGTCGAGTTTAGTGTCCTACAGAGACATTGGACAAACAAGTCTAAAATCATCAAGGCGTATTTTTTGTTGTGATGTTTGAATTGTCATGGCTGTCACTTCACAAAAATCAGGTGAAACAATGATAAAGAAAACATTATCACTGCTGGATGTTTGTGATTTCATTACCAGTCTTCCCAGATATTGTGCTCATCATTGTATTCATTTGTAAATAGTTGCAGACATGGTTCCCAGCGCTAACTACATTTCACATTTATACATCAGAATTATTTACATTTTTAATTAAACCACGTGTAGCACTTAAGATTTAGTAAACAAGTGACATCCTCAAACTATCTTGATGATTACTGATTATTACATACAGTGTGGTTGTGGTTTCTTCTTTTATTTTCTTCTGAGAGGAAGAGAAAATGACAATATGTGGACTGGACAGGGTGAATGAATGTCTGCCTCACAGCAAGTAAAGGACTCTGGAACATTTAACATGTGAAACAGCAACATAGCAGCTTTTAAAATAAGGCTGTAGACCTTCAAGTGAACATAAAAGTGAATTGTGTCAGAAAGTCTTAAAGAATTCAGAAGAATACAGAATGAGGGAAAGATATATTTTATAGGTGTATTTGGTTTATGAAGTCAAAAGCAGTTAAGCAGAATTAAAATGCAGTTCTACACATTTAAAACTGCAGATTAGGGCTGGGCGTTACGACCTCAAAACAGTTTAACCCTTAAACTCCTGAGACTTTAACAGTTCCAGTCAAAAATGAATAAAACAAATAATAAAATGGACAATAACAACCAAAAATGTATAATAAAGCAACAAAATAATAAGTAACATTAACAAAATAATAAATAAGTAAATAAATACAATGTTAAATGTAGTAATATAAAACAAAATAAGGAAGAAAATTAACAAAAACTAATACATATTTACAAAATAATAACAACTTAATTAAAATAAACTAAAATTAAGTATATATAAATAAATAATATTGTAATTTGGTTCCTGTAGTTTTAGTTTTGGCTTTTCTTTTTTCTAAATCAGTTGCATATATCAGATCCATGAAGAAAACTCGGTAAAATCCCAGTAAAAAAAAAAAAAAAAAAACAGTAATTTTTTTCTGAACACTGAAACTAAACCATCCTGATTTGCTGTGTTTTCCCAAATATGCTGATAAAATGTGGAAACATGTTTGGTACAATAGGTAAAGTGGACTTATAATAAGACTGAATCCACAAAAATAACAGAATACTCTTTAACTTCTACTTCACTATTAAATCCATTTGCGATGTGGTCTACAGCGCCACCTACTGAAGTCCCAATAGAGCCTAGTTTATTTTTAAGCCAGACTAATTCATGAAAAAGCATCATTCACATATTTGTCACTCATCATTGTGTAGAAACAGAGGTAGTAACAGCCATACGTCTAAATATTAGTATTTCCTGGTGTAGATTTTTAGCTATTCCACACATTTTTTTTTTTTTTTTTTAACTTGAAAACCATCTACTGGAAACATTTATCCTTGAATTATTTTCCCTTCATTGCTGACTGGTTTCCCATGAGAAACAAAAGAGCGTGCCCTAGCAGAGCACAGTCAAATCTCCCAGCAGCTGTTTAAGTGCTAGTTAACACACAAGTCTGCCTCTCTGCAGATTTTTCCCCCAGCCAAATCAGTGACACATTATCAATGCCTTAACTGGCATTAAAACTAATGTGTCCCATTGTGACCTTCCAACACCGCCCTCACCCCTACACCACCCCTTTTAAAGGCTTAGGATCATCACTGTTGACGTTCATTGCTGATGAATCTGTCACCTTTGTACATGTCGTACCCTAATCCACCACATATTTGTCTAAAGAAGCCTTGACCCTGGACACCGCCCCTGATCCCATGTGGTTCCAGAGGCGTTAACCCTTTCTTGAACATGTCTATGGGTCAGTTCAATCTGAATGAGATCAATGGTGTGTTTCATGCATCCTGTTATCTGCTGCTTGTGATGATTGATGGTTCTTTCACCTGCGTGCTGCCAGACCAGTCAGATATGGTAATGAAGATATATGCCTATGCTTATGAAGAGGCTGATACGGGAAAGAAAAACATAAGTGAGCAATGCATCTTATACAACAGAGACAGGATCTCTTAAATGTTGTGAGACGTACATAAGATGAAACATTGATTGTTGTATAGAAATTGTGCCAATCAAAGGTCAGAAGGAGAAACTAGTATACAGCACGTGTGTTTATTAATAATTTTCTACTATTTGTATTCGTGTAGATGCTCATTAAATAGCATTAATTTAGCATTTTTGACACCTCAATTGCCGCAATAGAAGCATATTAACATAGAAGAAAACACAACAAGCATGTAGGCATAGAACAGTCACAGCAAAATTTAAAAACATTTAAAACAAACCAAAAAAATCCATCTTGTGGTCGTCATTTTTTTTTTTTAACGTCGGCTAAGGGTGCTTGGTGTCTGCAGTAAAATTAGGCGGATTTTCTACAGAGCTACCATTGAGTCTGTATTGTTATATGGATTATTCAGCTGGTTTGGCAACTTAACAGTTAAATCAAAGGCTTAGATCTTATATTTGATCAAAACGGCAGAAAAAAAATCATTGGCACCAAATCACCCACATCTCTTCAGGACCTGTTCCAACAAGCTCTTTTTTTAAACAGGGAAGGAATATTTTAACCCATGTATCACATGTTTTAAATACAGAAGAAAAAAAAAGGAAAAAAAAATATATATATACAGAATATTACAGAATATATTTTATTGAATTCAGGAAGGATGTATAGGTTCCCACTCTGCAAAACAGATATAAGCACTCGTTCATCCCACTGTCAATCACACAAATTAATAAGAAAATGGTACGGAATGGACAGGAGCATTGTGTTATCTTTTATGTGGCTGTTGAATGGTTATTATTGTTATCATGATTTTGATTGATGTTTTTTTTTTTTATTATGTTTTTAGGATTTTATTAATTGTATATGTTTTTTATTCACGTATTTTAATTTGTGTTATTAATTGTGGGTATGAATGTAATGAGTGGGAGGTTGAGTGCAGTAGAACCCTCTGTCCAAAACTATTTTTTCCCTAGGAAGACAAATAAAGATACTTTGACTTTGATCAGATTTATCTTTTCCAAAAATCAATTCCAGAACAAATGTGTCAAGCACATCACCTTCATTTTTATTTTCTCATTTAAGCACAAATCATACATCATGTGGGAACATCTGAACTCAAATTTCATAGAATATGATGTTAGAAAACCTTCTGAAAGATGCCCTTCCATACACATACTTGACCATACGTAATTATTTAAATTGCAGCTGACAGGAGAAACCATAAAACCGTAGCTTTTCCCTTGAATAATGAATTCTCTAGTTGGATAGAGCATGTTTGACATTGACCAAACAATCCCATCCTGTTTAAACATTCATCCCAGATCTTCTTTTTCAATTCTACATTCTGCTCATCTTCTAAAGTCTTTTTAAGTCTGAAGAAATTCAACAAAAATACTGACTCATGAATGTCAGTACCAACTTTATTTATTGCCTTCAGGGACTTATGCTCTGTCAAGATTTCAAGGCTGGGACCTTGTTTTCTGACATAATCTCAAATTTACAAAGAAATAAATTAAGGGATGTTTTAGTTGTGCAAAGTCCTCTCTAACTTAAATACCTGGAACTGATACCGCTGGGTTTCTAGGTGCAGAATGTTCAATCACTAAGGCATTCAAATACATTTTTGGGGAGATTTAGGGCCAGATCCACTCATGATTGTACAGCTTTTGTGGATCTGAATGACACACAATTTTTTTTTTTTATTCACATGGTGCCAGAAAAGGGTGTAGTTGATCCAAACAGAGCTGCCAAGTAGAGAGCACTCGTGTTGTGGCCGTGTGGCATTAGCAGGGATGTGAACAGATAATGAACAGAACAGAACATCAAAACGAATGCTTCTGTCAAATCCAGAGGTGGTCAAAGTACTCACATTCTGTACTTAAGTAGAAGTGCAGATACTGGTGTGAAAAAATAAGTACTGATTCAACTCCTTTACTTAAGTAAAAGTAAAATTTCACAATTGTAATAAAGTACAAAGTAAAGCTGCATGTTTTTTTTGTTTGTTTGTTTGTTTTTTTAAATAAACGCAATAATATTTAACCAGGAAAAATCTGAAAAGTTTCAAAAGTATCTCAAATAAAGCCTAGTGGGTATGGGCAGGAAATTTAGGCACAATTCAGATAAAAAGTCATCATGAGATAATAATAATAATAATAATAATAATAATAATAATAATAATAATAATAATAATAATAATAATAATACAAATTATAAAATAATAAATGTATAACTTTAAGAGGAAACAGTCCAAATTGTGAGATAAAATATTAAAATTGTGAGATAATAGTCATATAATTATAACATATAAAGTCACAGTGTCACATCTGTTTAGTTTGAAAAAGTGACAAGTCTATTCTGAGAATGTAAGGAGTATAAAGTACAGATATTTATTTAAAAAATGTAGGGAGTAAAAGTAAAAAGTTGCTAGAAAAATAATTACTCAAGTAAAGTACAGATACCTGAAATAAAGTACTTAAGTACAGTAACAAAGTACTTTTACTGAGTTACTTTCCACCTCTGCTCAAATCCCAGATACATTTAGTGGTGTATAACATCATATAGCAATGATTTTCACCCAGACTGTTTGAACCCATATACTGTCATGTCAAAGATGACACCGCAACCACATGTATCTGCTCAACTGTCATGGAAGAAAGTAGCAGCATGCATAAAAAACAAAACATGTCGGAGGTTTGGGATGATTTTACACTGCGTAAGGCAGACAAAAGTGTCCACACGGCAAATTAGCATTAGCATTAGCCTAGCACTGCTGTGTGTGCTACAACACCTGAACCGAACGCATCCACACTTCAACAGCACTTCGTCAAAGCAGACTCAGAGCTTCTACGTTTTGCTAATACTAGCATCTGTTAGCATGTAGCCACACGCATTGTAATTAATTTTTAGCAAATGTACCAAGGTTAGTGTAATTATTCCGCTACATCTGCTGTCACACATCCAGACTAGATTAATTTAGTTCATAAGCTATGCGTATTCTCACTATTATGTGTCGTAGTTTTTAAGTTGTTTTTTTTTTAAATATTTCGTTCCTCTGTATTTTTTTACTTTCTTTATTTTTAAATTTTTTTTGTTTTGACATTCATATTCTAAATAAATTCATTAAAAAAAAGCACCTGTCATTAATCATATACTGTTGAAAGAACAGTATGAACAGATTATGGTGTCAGGGTAACAGACACATTTAATTTAATTAATGTTTTTTTTTTTACTGACTTGACAGCTGAGATCTGGACATACTCGTCAACAGAATGTGTAGTTTCAGAGATGTCTGTAACTGCTGTCGATCTACAGATGTTCGTACGCACCTGTGAATATTTAAGTTGACAGTTTTGATCCATCGCTCATACACTTGACTTACTGTTACTATTCAAAACATACTTCATCGAAACAACCTCACCACTATCCATCTGTGGATATCTATATTTGTACGAGTGGAAGTTGGCAACATGACACAAACGTTGGAGAAAAGCCATTGGCAGTTGTTGGGTTTACGGAGGAAGGCTGAAGTAAACATAACTGTTTACTTACAGAGAATCAGTGAATGAACAACAGATACATGTTACTAACTAACGTCCATAGAGACACAATCAATAATTAGTAGAGAAACAAAACTAGACTAGAATAACAAATCCTGGTATTTGAGATGAAAGGTAGAGAACAAATGCAAACATCCTGAGGATAATTTGATTTAGATTCAACTGAAAATCTCTCGAAACACACTGCAGAAGTTGAGCGTGGCAGCATTGTGTGTGTGTGTGTGTGTTTGTATTCCTATCATTGTGGAGACATTGATATGTTTACACAGTCACACTAGTCACACTATGGGGACCAAAATTCAGATCTCCACAAGGGTTAAATATAAATAAAGGTCCCCACAAGTAAAATAGAAATGATGTGGCCCTATAAATCATTTTTTTCCTGGAAGTCCCCGTAAAGCATGAGGGAAATGGTTGCAAAGCGAAACATTTATCTGTCAAAGGTTTGAAGATGTTTACTTTAAAAAAAATGAAAAAGTCTTAATTTTTTTTGCATTTTTTAAATATTTTTTAATTTTTATTTAAATATTTTTTTTAAATATTATATACTTTTTTATGTATTTATTTTAAAATTATTGTTTTTGTAATCATTAATTTTACTTTATTACTTCATTGTACTCATCATGAATCCTTGAGTACTGTGTTCACGTTTTTGTTTAAAGTAGAATATGTGTTCCTTGTGCATCTGCTGCTGTTTTCCTTTCCTTATCCAGTTTCCTGTGCTCAAGGGCGCTGGAACTATCTAGGGTACATGGTACATGGCTGCATGACCTGATCAGCCTGGGAGGGGTTGGTCAAACTGAAATTTCTGTTTGTGTGTCTTGGATATGCAAATGACAAATAAAAGTGATTCTGATTCTGATTGTAACATGTGTGCAATGACAAGAAAGTTTATTCAATTGTTCAATTCAATTTATTTTTTTAATTTCATTGCATTTCTTAATTTTTCTAATTATTTTATTTTGTATTTATTATTGAATGTTTTTAAATTAATGTTGTATTTATTCATTCATTCATTTTTACTTACATTTTTTTTTATCAAATTTAAAATGTTTATAATTATTTTTATTTTTATAAAAAAAAAAAAAAAAAAAAGGTTTACACTACCTGATTACCAACGTGGTCCTCATGAGACATTTAAAACGAGTATGCAAGTGTGTGTGTGTGTGTGTGTGTTTGAAAGTGTTGCCAATTGGACTCCAGCTCCAGCCTGAAACCATCACATCTACCAAACCCCTGTCTACGCTCCACTTCCTCTTCAAGATGACAAGGAAGCTCATAATTCCTCAAAACAAAGCGGCCACAACTTAATTTCACAGCATTTAAAGGCTGTTATTGAGAGGAACTGTTATGAATGAGTGTGTGAGTACACTGATGCATGTTACCCATCTGCCTTTTGCAGTGGTCATTTTTCTTCAACCCTCGGTAATTATGATCAACCGAGTATTCACAGGGTGCTCACGCAATCAGCAGAGTGACGCAGCTGTCTCTTCATACCGGTCCAAACCCACATAATGTGCCTCCATTCCGATGATAGCTCAGGTGTTTTTTGAAGGCGACAATATAAGTAAATGAAGGCAACACTTTAACCTCTCCAATCAGCTCTCATGGTGCCTTTTCAATTCACGAGATAAACAGTTTAAATGGAAAATTTTCACATCCAGTGGTGCTTGTAAATATTAGGAAATGAAAGTTTGGATGAGGAGTTTTCATTTTAAAAGCTTGCACATTTCAGTTTTTATTTCAATTTCAACTAATCATAGTCATATTTGCCTTCCACACTGTGTGTAGTAGTAGTGAATGTGTGCGTACATGCACGGTGAGGTAATGAGAGGATATAGTCCGTTTGTCTATGTGACATTTATGGCTCCATTTTATAGAAGTATATCTTTTTCCTACCTTTTTTGACTTGTTTCAAGCCTTCTTTTGCATGTTCTGTGTTCTGTGTGGTGTGGTTGGAGTTGAAAATTTACAAATTAACATCAATAACTATGATGAGTTTTGGATTTTATTTTAGTCTTGCAGGTAATAACTACATCTGTCAGCCATCTAATCAGACATAAATGCAACATTTAATGAGCTGCAAAAACCATGGGAATTGTTTTTCTGGTGGTTAAATATAGGAACGTCAATTAAAATAGTCAGGGAATACATAACTCCTGAATTTTATTTTAATTTCCATGCTTTGCCCTCTGCTATGTGTAACTCTCAAGTTCACTTTGTAACCTGAAATCTACCTTGCATTGTATAGAAAAGTAACAATAACTTCACCTGAAGGGGGTGAAGCTTGAAACTGGAACGATTTTAATACAATTGGTTCTTAGTAGTGCTTTATTTAAGTGTATATGCTATTTCTTATGTTGAAAAAATGTAGTGTCATCTTTATATTCTTGAATTCAACTGATGAAACATTTGTCTTTAGGCTTGGGTCATTAGAATACTCTTCACCACTATCACTATTGGAAAATATTAAAGGGATAGTTCACTATTTTTCACATGAATTTGTATGGAATCGATGTCTTTCTTATTAATTTTTTTATAGATTTTTTTTTTTACATTTAGATTGCTGGTTTTAGCTTTTATGACATTCTGTTCGTTGAGTTTGAATGTTGTGTTTGATTTATTTCATGATGGTGCTGGAGAGAGAAACTGCTAAATTGTAGTTTCACTGTGTTCCAAATAAAGTCTTCTTCTTCTTTACTCTGGTGCACCCACGGTGATTTACCCCCGACAGTGTCCTGTCAGTCAAGTTCTGGTTTGGTTTTGGTCAAAGCGAAAGTAGTCCCGGCAGATTTCCTGGGTTCAACAAAATAAAACATGTTTCTTCTCAAAACAGTACGTGTTCGAATGAGTGATTTATTTGTATAACAAAACTGTCACAGAACATAAACTCACACCTCGTAATTGCTTGGAGCTACTTTCTCTCAATAGCGATCAATGTGCGTTGTCACTGCTAACAGCTGTGCGCCTTAGCAAACTACTTTCATCAGTTGCTCAGCAGTGTTTGCGGCTGCTATGTGCAGACGCGCAGCTGTTAGCAGTGACAACACACATTGATCACTATTGAGAGAAAGTAGCTCCAAGAAATTACGAGATGTGAGTTTTTGTTCCGTGAGGGTTTTGTTCGGCATATAAATCACTCATTCGAAATCACTCTTTTCGCTTTGACCAAAACCGGACCAGAACTTGACTAACAGGAGGGTAAAGTCACTGTGGGTACACCAGAGTAAAGAAGCTGAGTCCATAGAAATTCATGTGAAAAATAGTGAACTATCCCTTTAGCACTAATATATATTTTTAAAAAACCGACAACTTGTGATTGTATTTTTAGCTAAATCACTCAGCCCTACACCGTTCGTCTATCAGTGTCTTTTGTAAAATGTTAATGTTTGACAGTATAATATTTCCTGTCAGACTTGGGACGTCTCCGAATGTGCTTTCGGTAAACAGCCAGAAAACATTCCACTCTGTATACCAACAATCTATCAACAGTTTGCTGATTCCATTGTTGCAAATAATTCTTTTATCCAAAAAGATTTAATTTCCCTCCATTTAAATTCCATGCATGGTGCCGATGGTTATTAGATATGCACTGTTTCTCTGCATATTTCTCCCCATATGTCCTTTAGCTGACTGTCTTCCATTGGGGCTAGCTCATTTTCCTGACAGAAAAAAAGACATCAAGTATATTTGAAGTCGGGCTTATTATGCATATTTGAATATTTTACATGTAGAGTTCAGCCCAGGTGTTCTTCAGATAAGGGAAGGGAAAATGTGAAACAAGGGTCACGGCTGGCCCTGTGACTGGAGCTGCAAACTGAATGTTGACTCCTGCCTTATTTTTCATAAAGTAGTGTAGACAGCTAAATCCCTTGGCTTCTCAGCATTACCTTGCTTTTACAATCCTGGCAGCTGGGCTACAGAACCAGCTTAGTCCATGTATGTTTTCCTCCAATTACTTCAGTTTGCAGTGGCTTTGTCTTCAGCTACTGCTCAATAGGAGTAAAGAGAACAGCCTTCAGCCCATATATGCAGTTCATATCAAGCCTTTGTGGCATACAGAGAGCCATAGTTGGGTTAAGAAAAAAATAGTTTTGTTATAATTTGAATGTTTAACATGTTTTTTTAGTCAGTGTAGTTCATGTTCAGTGTGGTGAGAATGGTATGTGTGTGAATATGCAGTAGCCAACACCGACCAGCAGAGGGCGCGTTCGTGACACTGGTCAAGGGCACAGGTAGTCTCGCGAGATATCATGAGAACACACGAGTGGCTGTTCTTCTGTGTATGTACTTCGGTGTGCCGAACTGTCAGTTAATTGCCCTCGTTTTTCTTTATCATTTACAGGTAAGGAACGAGTGTCAGAGTTGTTTGGCAAATGTGTTAGATTGATTTATAATTGTAAGTTCAACTGTGTAGTTTTGTTTGTTAACGTTACTTGTGAAGAAAACGTAACGGTTGGGAAAATGGCTAACTCGTAGCCCGGGTAGCTTTGTTATAACTCGCTAGCGCGAGGCGTTAAAACCGACCGTTAGTGTAACAATGTTAATTCATATAATTACTTCTTATATTCTGTATTGTTTTTCTGTGTTAAACAAGCATAATGACTGTTTATATGTATATTATTTCTTGTAAGATAACATGAGAACACACGAGTGGCTGTTCTTTTGTGTATGTACTATGGTGTGCCGAACTGTCAGTTAATTGCCCTTGTTTTTCTTCAGCATTTACAGAAAAAAATAAAAGAAACATTTTAAAATTAAATGTGTAGTGGAGGGTCATGTCCTTTTGACGCACGCTACACCTTGGTGTGTCTTATACAATAAAAAAAAATTCTTAAAGGACAGACCAGCAACATTTTCGACTTCTAAAATAAGATAGAAACTCCCCTCTGGCATATCACGACTCAACCAGCAAAGTAGACCTCAATTATAATAGCTAATGTTTCTTCTATCTCTGACGCATCATTCCACAAATAAATGCCTTTAGCTGTATCTTCATGAAAATATATATATGTGAAACAAAGAGCAGGACTTATACTAAATTCACCATGCTGTACTGTTTTGTTTTTTGACTTAAATCAGTCTTTTTACTTTACATATTTATTAGGAAACAACCCAAAAACAGACGAGGAATTAATGCACCTCTTGTACTCACCTGTTAGATTAAATGGATCGAGGTTTTCTCATGAAACCATGTTCATGAATTGTGTCAGAATCATATTTATTACAATATATTACGTGAGTCTAAATTCATGATCTGTATCCCTCATATTTAAAGACCCACTGTGTCACAAGGCTGTTATGGTAATGTCCTATTAAGTACGAGCATCAAAAGGTCAAACTCCAAATCATCATCTTGTAGCATATATTACAAGACATAAACTCCTCATTGTGAGGAAAAATGTATTTTATTTGCATCACCTGTCAGACACTGAGATAGCGGCAATAATACAATCTAAATGACACAAATTTGATATTCAGTTTTATTAATTCATTACTCATAAATGATAGAAGCACTGGTCTTCGTAGACTCTAACACGATCTAATTTTTATAAAACAAAATCCTAACCTTTTATTAATGACCACTAAATAAATGAATGTGAGTGTGAGCATGGTTTTATGCAGATGGGATCTAAAGCTATGTTTTTAATAGAGACAGTTGAATGTCATTTTGCTGAGCGTCTATGAAACCTGATAATTATTGGTGAACAGATGTTACATTTTTGTGATTTTTGATCATTAAATAAAGACTGATAAAGCTAGTGAACAATCACATTCGGCTATATAAATTATTAGGCGATATAAACATTTTATTATTTGGATTTTATTTGTTGAAATATTAATTATTTCGAAACAAGAAAGTGAAATGAGTAGATATACATACATATTAGTTAGTACTGGTGTGCACGCATGTTGCCTCTTTCCAGTCCTGCACCATCTTTATTATGATTATCACGTCAGTACTGATATCTGATAAAAATAAATAAATAAATGAAGAAATAAAATGCACTACTCAGTTCTGATGCCATGTAAGACACTTTGGAAAATAGAAAATAAAACAAAAAAACATCATCTTCATTTATTTTAATTAATTAATTATGTATTAGTATTTATAATCATTTGAGTCAACAGCTTAAAGGTTCAGTTGCGGGTTAACATTTTACATCTTGGTTTTCCATTTTAATGTATATGTATATCAGCCTCCTTGATTAGTAATGATTACATGTTGTTGACCTCCAGGACATAGTTGTGATCAACCCCTGTTCAACACTTAATATTATGGGATGAGTAATATGGTGGGTGTTTCCCTAAGAGGCTGGGGTTTAATGCTTCACAACAGTCCTTTGCTGTTTTAAAATCACAGTAAATCACAGCCTTGTACAGCTTATTAGTCAAGTTTCATAGAATTAAAACAGCAAAATAAACGCAACTGAAGATAAACCACTTCTTACATGAAATCTAGTTGTTTATATCATTGAATAGAATGGTTGCAAAGAAATGTGGTTCTCTGTCAATACTTGGCAAGAGGTGTTTCCATCATTTATAGTGTTTCAGAAGGTGTGGGAATTTCAGAACATATTTATTCCCAAACAATTCACCCAGCCCCTACTCCAAGGCTGTGTCCAAAATCACTCCTTCGCCCCTCTATAGTGCACTTATAGGGGCTGTATTGGTTAAAAACAAAAAATTACTAATACTTTATATAATTAAGTAAGCATATTTAACTCTACTCAAATTATATTTATAGCCTAAGTGGTTGGCTAAGATTAACCTCTTTGAGTCTTCTCATTGTCTTGTCATTACAATTAGTTACAGTATTACAAACTATTTCACCATAAGGTTACGTTTAAGATTACATAGTCACAAGTCAAAAAAGTCCAGTCTGAGTCGTTGAGCATCCATGACCTGAGAGACCATGTGACACGAAAGCTCCGTGTTCAGACACAGTTTATAACACCTTCCCATCGACCCCTCCTCCTTCAGTATGTCCTCGGTCTTCTGTCCTGAAGAGCTGGGCGTCATATCTTCTTTTGGCTTCTATGCGGTGGGGGTTGTCCCTTCCCCCCACTGGGCCTAGGGTCATCTTAAACTGTGCTGACCTGCCTTAAACTCCAACAATGTTATATTAATGCATTAATATTTTTATATTCCCTCCAATTGTAATTTTCTAACATAGGACCATGCCATTCTGTAGGGCTATCTTTAGCAAACTATTTATAAGCACTATATAGTGCACTCAATGTATCCCACAATCCACCGCGAAATGTAGTGGACATTAATGGTCACTAACCAAAGCACTTTATCCTATTATGCATTGCATGAAACAAAAAATGATGGATAGACGGAGAGATATATGGTTAAAAGAAACACGGACAGATTGAGATTGGACAGCATAACGGCAGAGCTACAGGTGTTCAGTAACAGTAAACGTTAACTCTGTCTGCTGCTTAACAGTTAATAACAATAAAACAGTTGTGAGTCTTAATCGTTTGACGGTGGTGACGTGATTAACCAACGCTGCAGGAGTGTCCGAAAAGCTTTCAATTGAGTTAACTATGTATCACACTACATTTATTTCCCGATGTAGGGAGTGAGTGAGTGAGTGAGTGAGTGAGTGAGTGAGTGAGTGAGTGATTTCCGACACACCCCACATCTCTCATCTAGACTTAAAATGGCAAACATGCATCCCAGACTGGTGCCTAATTCAGAAACAGAGGTGCTTAGAAAAAAACTGCATGAAAATTATTTTTAATTTATTCCTTTTTTTAATTTTTTTTTAGAACTTATTTATCCTTATAGGACATTTAACACCAGACATCAGGTACTCATCCCTACTTGAACTCATGTCATTTCTTCTCTGTTATCACCTCTGTTTGTCATGTTGTGTGTTTTTAATGAATTACTCAGGTCTTGACACTCTGAACTGAACAGTTAACAAGGTTAATAAACAATTGTAAGTGTAACAAGAATAGCACGTTTACAATCTGATGTCCCTGAAAATCGAATGCTGCCTAGAAATAAGTTATTAGCTGGTGTTAACACTAAGTCAGTGCTGCAGTATCTTTGGTTTATTATGACATACAGTCACATACAAAGCCTCAAATATTTGTTGTTGACTCCTGCTGAAGCTCCAGAGTCCCAAAGTGACAATCTCCTTTTTTTTTTGTTTTTGTTTTTGTTTTTTTGCTTTTTTGTTTTGATTCCTTTTTCTTCCTCCCATGTCTTTTTCCTTTCTGTGCTACAGTCCCTAAATTACAATAAATCAAGCTTTTTTTTTTTTTTATTAGTCAAGTTATAATTATTATAACTTGGCTTATTACAAGTTACAAATTATTATGACCACAGGTGTGAGTTTAAAGAGTATTTTATCTTGGCTTAAAATGTTCTGCATCAAAGGAAGAACTAATTTATAAACAGCTTATTTAGTCAGTAGATATGAAGCAACATTAGCAGATGGAGTCTGTTTTCTGACGTCCAGACGGCTCTAAGCTCTTTTCGTTGCCTCTCTCTTTTTGTATACTTATTGAAACTTGTTGCTTCATTTATATGATGAGGGAAATGTGCATTTGTGTGTGATTCCATGAGCTGAGTCTAAGATGAGTTAAATTCTTGCACTTCACCCTGTAAAGTCTGAACCATTAAACCATCGGCAGAAAGTTACGGTTCTTTGAAATGATCAAGGAAGGCAATATTTTCAAATATCAATTTACATGTATGAGTTTCAATTTTGTATCATGTTTGATACATCAGGTGTCAATACTCAATTATTATGACTTTTAACAAACATTGATATGAGACCACAGACAAACGGGACCCACAGGTCAGTTTAAACTGAATCAAGAGGGAAACATGTACGACACTGGCCCTCGAGGACTGGATTTGGACACCCCTGGGTGATGTACTGGGAAAGTACTTGCTTCAAAAGATGCTGTCAGGAGAGAGTTAATTGAGGCAGTAACTAGGGAACAGGGCAGAGATGAGGTCAGTGTACAGAACAAGGTCAGAACCAGTAATCCAGCCCAAACACACAGGGGAAAATCCAATAAACTTTACTGGTGTACATGTGAAGGTCATAACATGAATCCTGACTCCAAAAAGGTGCCGACAAAGAGGAGGCAAACTCGATGTCAGGTGTGGGTTCCAGGTCCGGTAACAAGAGGCAGGTTGCAAAAGACAAAACAAATTAGGGGGAGACAGCAGACCAAACACGAAGTACCAAAACAGAACAAAAACCAGGTAGACCAAGATGTGAAACAGACCACTCATTTGATGTGCCAGGACAAACAAATTTGCGATTTGACAAAGAAACGGGAGGATATTAAATAGGGCACTAAACAGGTGAGACACATTGGGATTAATGAATGGGTGGAGACTCACACCGTAGCCAAGAGAAAAGTAGGTAAAGGGTGAACACAAACCCACATATCAAAGTAAAAGCCCAGACACTGACAGAAATAACAGGAAGACGAACAGAAAAGAAGACAAAAAAAGTCAATATTGTTACAAAAATAACATAACATATACAATTCTAACAAATTGGTAATTCATTTTCAAAATTGCCAAAGTTCTTCCTCCCCCCTCGTTAATGACAGTCTTGTAGTGTTACTGGAAAAGGCCTTTGGTGAATGAATTGCTCCTCCCTGGTGGATTATCTGTAGATTGCCTGTATCTAATTGTATACATCAGGTTTATCAATAAAACAAAACATCATACTGATCATGCAGAGGGCTTGAAAAGTCATGCATCAAATCTGATATGTTTTGGCGTTATAGGGTTAAGTTATATTTTCTTTTGTTGTACTCACAGGGCTCTCATGTCTTCTGAGACTCAATTCTCCATCCTTAGTTTTGAGTGACCTTTACATCCACTTTCCGTCTATGAAGAACATTGATTTGGTCTTCAAAGTAATCTAAAATCTATTTTTTTACATCAACTCCCTTAGTCACAAAAGTCTTTTCACAGTGGGACATGGGAGCGCCTTCTTAAAGGCGTTGTTCTGGATGTTTCATGCAGCTCAAGGACAAACATTAGTGACTAGTGATCAAAATAAATGCAATGTTGCTATGTGAATGTGACTCCCTCATTGATAATTACTGTAATTTCACAGAAGCACTGAGTGGATGGACAAATATACCCTGGTGATCATCAGTGTGTTTTTAAAATCACTGATCTATGAGACATTCTGTGCATTAAAATACATTAACTTTTCAGGTTCTATGCAATGGAAAATGTATGAATCTACCAGAGGTGGGGATTTCCAGGTCCATCAAGTCAAAGTCCTGCCATGTATTGGTTCAAATCTGTTCATTGTACCAGCCCATTTTGATGAGCACAATGCCTCATCCAGGTAAATGGGATAATTAGTGGAATCATCTGTGTTCAGTGAACAGGTTTGAAGTAATACATGGTAGGACTTTGACTTGATGGACCTGGAAATCCCCACCTCTGGAATCTACTATATAAATGTATATAAACTAATGCTGAATTGAACTATGTGCGTGTGGTAATACTGTTTTTTTTTTTTTTTTAAATACATTGAAAACATCACCTAAATAGCAGTCCCTTCGCAGACCATGTTTGAGATTGCTGTGGCCTAAAATGTCTGATGTTGCATGAACTTTGCCAACTGTAACAACATAACTGTATGTGGTTACAGGCTCAGGGCTGATGATTCCCTACATACGTACTGTATGAGCTAACACATTTTTTTGTAATGTTTTCTTCACAGGGGCTCAAGCCAATGGACCATAATGGGCTGTCAGACCCTTATGTCAAGTTGCACCTACTGCCCGGAGCCAGTAAGGTATGTACCATCAACTACCAATTCATGAGAAATATTCTCTGGTGTTTAGGAAATAATCCTTTTAATATCATTTCATGTTTTTAGTCAGAAAGAAATCATTATGTTTAAAGTTGTAGTTTAATATCGACAATATCTGACCTTTCTTTTAAAATAAGAAATGCGAATACAAATCTTACTGATTGGTGAACTGTTTAATTTGTTCGACTAACAGCAGGGCATGATGTTAGTTTAATCCTTTCATTAAACTCCTCAAATCTAATATACATCCTGTGAATGAGCAAATTCCACAAAAGCAGCTTATTGAAAGCTTAATCCGTGTAATTATCCATCCACCTGACTCACATCTCCTTCCAATCTAATACCTTTTTAAAACTCCTGTTTGTCTTTGGGCTATGTTTTGTAGTAATTTCTGCATCTTCTTCTTCTTCCCCCGAGCTTCACATGTAGGTTCAGAACTTTTATAGATTATAATGAAGTGGTGAAAAACATCTTAATTAACCTTTTTCCAGATATTATTATCTTTGTGAAAAATTTAGGTAATAGAGCACGTTAATAATAGTTAGTCTGTTCATGCGGAATAATAACCTAAGCCTCTTACTCACTAATCGTATATCGGTGGAATGAAACCAAAACAACAAGGTACAAAATAGTAAAAGTACAAAGCTTAGATTACTTGATGACTAAAAGAAAATTCAAATTCATAGCTGCAGGTCTAATGTATGTCAAGTATTTCATCTGATACTGTAATATTCACATCACGCCAGAAAGACTACTATCTAGTCCAGGGGTGTCAAACTCATTTTAGATCAGGGGCCACATTCAGCTAAATTTGATCAGAAGGCCGAACCAGTAAAAAAAAACAAAAAAAAAAAAACATAATAATATAAATAACAGCAACTCCAAACTAAAAAGTAAAATTACATCATGAAGACAAAAAAATATTAGACTTTAGTTTATCATTTACATATATGCATTCTAATTTACAGATCATAGTGGACCTAAAGATACGCATAGTATTTAGTAATAGGTGGAATATTGTGAAAATTGTACTTACCGATACTTCTCTAAAGACATTTGCAATTTTTCATATTTGTTCTGATTATTGAGATTTCTTTTGTGAAATTATACTTTGTTTTACAGATTTATTTATTTTTTTACTTGTGAATATTTATAGGTTATTATATTATGAGAATGAATTGGTCTGAATGTGAACCATGAACTAAAATTATTTAAATCTTAGTGTAATTTTTACATTTCATAAATTCATCCAAAGGGCCGGATTGGACCCTTAGGCGGGCTAGATTTGGCCCCCGGGCCGCATGTTAGACACCTCTGATCTAGTCTATTTAAAAAGTGTTTTACTCTTTGTAGTGTGGTTTAAAGTGTACCTGTTCAGGATTTTCAGTGTTAGCATTTCAAAAGATCATGTATAAGACTAGTAGTTCCATCAGGTAACTTACGTCATAGCCCCCCAAGTACGTCGCCTGACCTCAAGTACGTTAAAGGTAAGATCTCAAGCCCGAGCCCAACCTGACCCGTATTTCGCGCCGGTCAAGGTCAATCATTACGTTAGCGTCGGAGCGGAGCGGGCAAAACCTGTACCTCAATTTTTCATTTCTGAATATGAAAGAAAACCCTATTTATGAAAGGAACCCGAAACCCCAGAGACATAAATGCATTACTCTACATACTGTACGAAACTATGTAATGTACGTACTGTACGTAGCATCCCCATTGGATATGAGGGAGCTACCCATGATGTACTATGATGAAGAAAACCCAAGTTGCAATGCAGACACAAATGATGTTTTCAGAGAGTTAATATCTTATTAACAAGGACCATCCTCCATATGATTTCCTTGTATTGGGCAAAAAACATGGACAAAAGATTCTTCTTCCATTTCAATTTTTTTTTCAATATGGGAATATCCAGGCATCACCACATTATATTTGCAGATATGATCCAAAAATTAAGTATGTTGAAATTCTAAAATGGCATTGCAGACACAGAATTTGATGGGGTATGTACTGTTTGTGTAATAGTGTGTAATTAATTCAGAAAATGAAGTGTAGGTTCTCCTGACTAATGAAACAGTAGAGTAATAATTGTCATACACCACAGTGAACAGAGTCACAAAGCTAATCAACAGACTGTCTGGTCTTATTCTGAATTGGGCAGCTCCTCCTTTTTAATTAGTTGAGTAGAGAAAAATCTGCCAAATATAGATATCATCTATGATAATGTCTATCCACTGTCTGAGTCCAAAGTGGAGTATTACAATAACCAGAAGCCAGAATTATGTGAATAGATGTACACCAAGGATAAGTCAGATGTTTGTTTTTAGAAAGTGCAAGGCTTGGGTAGTATTTGACTCAAAGCTGCAGTAAGTGAAAGTTTGTAGCATCATTGAGCAGAAATGACATCATTACCTTTCAACATATTGTAAATTAACTGGTCTTGTTTTACAATACAAAATGTGTCTTTTCAGACTGGAAAAAATCTACACAGTGATGTCAGTCGTGTGCACTGGGGTCAAAGGTTGGGAAAGTACTGGATATCAAATTAGGATGAACAGATTTTCAAAACCTCAAACATGAACACATTGACGATTCTTTTTTTCCAGTCGACTTATCCGTCAATAAAGTCAAAGTCACGTTGTGATGATGTCATCACCTCAGCGGAGGAACAACACAGACACACGGCTAAAACAAACAAACAAAACACAGACTCACGTCTGTCTAGCGATGAGCAACTTGTATTAAAGTTCCCTGTAACGTAACAATGTCCACTGACAAACACACAAGCATCAGCATTTTAACCCCAACAAAACAAAGGCTAACATTAGCAAAGAGTTTTCTGTTAAATGTAACTGCACATCAGTAGAGTGAACTTATGTGCGAATTTTGCCTGGACCCACTGCTCTAAAACCGAACTATCCAGACATCTGCCACGCGTCCTCACTTTTTATATTACATGCAAAAAATTTAAGGCAGCGGTTGTCAAGACACATATCACACTGTCCACATCATGTTTGGAAAAAAACAACGCATTGTCTTAATGTGAGTTATCTGCGCTGCTGCTCACAGTCAGATTAGCTAGCGGATGCCTCTTCAGATGGCTGTGCCGTGCCCCCCCCCCCATTAACAGGGTTGTCATGAAGTACAACTTTGTAGTGTTCCAGCCAAACTGCCAGAGTACAAGGAATTGTGGGAGGTAGATTCTCATGCTTATACTCATTTCCAGTCATTTCTGTCCCAGGGGTGTTTGTTCTTTGCTTATTTGAGGGAAACGGAAGAAGAAAAATGGTGCATAAAGCAAGTGAAGCTGTTCTACATATTAATGTATTGTTCCACTCAATGGACTGAACACTACTGTAGCTAACTAGATTCAAAGTGTTTATTGTCATGTGCACAGGATGGAAACATGTTTCCCTGTACAATGAATTTCTTACTTTGCTATCCGCAGAATGCCTCGCGTGTACTAGATGTAAAGGAAATATAAAATGTATGAATTTACAAATGTACTAGTGTTAGTGTTTGCTCTAACAAGCAACTGCTGGTTATACAGAACATTTGCAGATAAACAACATGAGACCATTACCCTGTTTTAATAAACAATCTGGATTACTGGATTCATGGGGACCACCATTGTTGTTTTGTGGGCAATGTGATGTCAACTGTGAGTTCACGAGTCGGAAGTCACAGGTTCGCAGCCATTTCAGGCATTTTCACCTGTAGAAGGTGGCCTGGAACATAAAAAAATATGATCACCCTAATTAACTGTTATAGGAGGAAATCTGAAAGGTTCCAGGGTCTTTTTGTTTCCCATCAGAGTTCTGCCTTCTCATTGGCTCTTCTCAATGTGTATGTGTCTATCACTGCTTTTATTTAGAGAATCAATACTATTCATTTTTTCTGATGTGACTTTGGTTCACAAAACCCTTTGCACATCCCTTCCACAACAACAAAATGGAATGACTTTTCTTCTGCTATGATATTCTTCAAGATTCCTCTCAGAATAATAATTACACTTGGTGTAAGAGCCTCATTAAGACCCACTAAAGAGGTCATAAGTTCTGCTTATACTCTAATCAGAAGTGAAGTTTCACGCTCGGCTGCAAAACCAGATCACAGTTTCATCTTTTTCGAGACCACAACACAGCAAAATGTCTATAATTATTCCAGATTAAACTGTCATTTGTTGAAGGGAACTAAATAGTGTCAGATGGTGTGTTCACAGGGACTGAGTGGCGCAGTTGACAGATTTGGGAAACGCTAACTTTCACTGTGCTGCATTATTAGTGTAAATTGCTCAGATAAGTCATTTTTATGACTTGACACAAATAAAAATGGACAACTCCACTTGAATTTATTTTTTATTGTATTATCGATTTAGTCAGGGTATTTTCGAGAGAGGCCTGATAGATCAGCTTTTAATATCCTGATATATTGAAGTCATAAAATAATGCTTGATTGTTTAATTTCTTAAGCTCTGATATTGTTTTTGAAACCAGTCAGCCTCTGGAGAATAGAATTGATTTCTCATGGGTTACACATTGTTTATTGCATATTGTGTTATTTCACACATTTTTGCTTTTTTTAATCAATTGCTTTGATTAGAAAATATATAATGCTACAGTTTTTCAGATAAATAAAAAAACAATTAAAACAATATTTATATATATATTTAGTTTGTATTTATTTATGTATTGCAATAGACAGTATTGTTTAAATAAAATGGTAAAACTTTTGTCACCTACAGAGCTCAAGAAACTGGGGATTTGTACAAAATTCTTAAAAGCACACACACACACTGTATATATAACATTTTAAAATAATTAAGATTATTCATATCCGAAAGGGATTCTTAAATATTCTAAGATTACATAATAATTTGTGTAAGGACTTTCTTCCAGTTAGGCTGTCTGTTTCTCTTATTGATAAAATATAATATACAGTGGTACCTCTACTTACGGAAGACCCAACTAACAAATAATCCAAGTAACGAAAAACATTCACCTCAACTTTTCATCTCTGAATACGAAACAAAATTCTATTTGTGAAAACCCGGAGACATAAATACTACCTTACTGTACGTAAATACATTATGTACGTACTGTACGTAGCATCCCATTGGCTATGAGGGAGCTACCCATGGGAGTCGCCCCTGAGTGCACCCACTGAAACCCTACCACAGCACACACCCGCCACCCACCACCAGCCCAAAGAAAGTGACTCCCAGCCACCAACAGAATTGAAACAGGAAATATTAAAAAAAAGAGGAGGCAGCCATCACTCCACCACCATGAACAAAAGACATGCCAGCGAAACCCCACGAACCCCCCAAACGCGCAGACAAAAAACACCCTGAAAAAATGTCCATGAGCTGTGCCATCGCCCACCACCATGAGGCATACGCCCCGCGCACGCCAGGAAGATCACAAAAACCCATCAAAGGCAATCGTCCCTGGATCTACACCCACCAGACGTCTGTCAACAAACACTTCTGAAGGCGAAAGTAACAATTCAAACAACCCCAATGGTATGAAAATGACCCACAAGTCTGGTTCATTTTAATGGTTTAATGTTTAATGCTGAGTCAGCGAAGACACATTTACCCACTGAGACCAATAAATGAAATCTAAAATTTAAATCTACATTTTCTTTTACTTTTAACACATATTTCATACAAAATTGGTAAGTTTGTGAATAATTTTTAAAGAGTTTGAGGGGTAGTATTTGGGGCCTTGGAACAAATCATTCCTTTTACATTTAAAATGCAATGAAAAATTCATGGTACAAAACTACTTCTGGAACAAATTAATTTCGTAAGTAGAGGTACCACTGTATATGTATGTGGTTGTGCTTGAAGGCAACTACCTGTTCATTATGGAGCTTAGATATTTTAATGAGTACTTCTGCTGATTATAATCAGAGCTCTGAACAGATGAAACTGTAGCCTGTAGGCTGCCCATTTTCCTTCTAATGCCAGTGTGGATGCGTCATTACCTCTCCCCCATTTGCTTAAGCATTGGCATCTTTTAAACAAAAGCCATTTAGTGCACAGATCCAGGGGTCCACACAGTAACTGGCTTCAGGATGACGTCATTCAGCCTCTGCAGCTAAAATAACTGGGGGTGCTCGTAGCTCTTTTGTCACGCTGCCCTCCACCTGTGAGCAGGTGTTTATGGATTACCTCCCCTTTAATATATGCATCTGATGAAAGGGCCAAATCTCACTGCAGGTTCATGCTTCATCTAACTGATTTTCTGCTTTCATCACCTCTGTTAAGACCAGCAGACTTTCACTGTGACACTGTCAATCTGATGATCAGAACGTTCAAACATTTGTCACCCTTTAAATACTTGTAACATCACACCTTCAGATCATCTCCCTCTTTAGTGATTTATTGAAAGACAAATGTCTGGTAACTACATTGTGATTCAAATGATCCCTTCACTTGTATATGCCATCCTGCCAGCAATCCACTTAGACTGTAAAAAAAAAAAAAAAAAAGTCTTTAAAATAAGAAAATAAGAAAGTTGTTCCCAAACAGTGGAGAACACCTTGACCTTGACAGTGAATAAGAACATCCTTCAGACAGCGATGAAATACTTAAATGGAGAGCTATAATATAACATCAGTGAGTGATTTATGAAGAACTTGCATTATAAACACGGCGTTATGTGTTCTTTGTGAGTTTCCTCTGCTACTGTACCTTCTCCTCTTTAGGTGGAAAATTCTACTACCCTTCAATAAAAATCTCCATCTCAATCTGTCTCTGCCCCACATCTCTTATGGATGTGCGTTTATATTGTGACATGTTCGGGTTTTATAGCCTGATTTATTTCACTACCAGAACATAAATTGGAGCTCATTGGTTAGACATTTTTCTACCATATACCCAACAATTTTCCACTTTGGTTACTGTAAATGTCAAACTACTTTATAATATACAGATGCTAAACTGTACTTTGTAATGTATCATGGTATTGTCACCCATCATTCATTTAGGTCATTTCAATTGATCCCACTGACTGAAGTTTAAACGTTTTCAGCAATGAAATGGAAATGCAACACATATACAGGGTGGGTGAAAAGTAACTAGGCATTAAAAATTGGTTAGAAACCCTATTCTGAAAATTCCTAAAATGGAAATAAATCGTTGTATTCCAATGCAAGCAATGGTGGTGACAACCAGTTTATTCAAACCACCAGGGATTGAATGAACAACCTTCTGAAGGACATCAGTTGGGATATGATTGAGAACCTTAATAAGAAATAAAAATACAAAAATAAGAAATCTCCATTAATGTATGTCATCTCAGTCCAGGGTAACCACTATAGGGACGATTGATGATATACATGTGTTTTGAATAGCTCACAATCTACCAGAGGTGTTCAAAGTACTGACCATCTGTAATTTGTTAGAAGTACAGCTACTGGTGTGAAAAAATACTCTAGTAAAAGTAGAAGTACTGATTCAACTCCTTCACTGAAGTAAAAGTAAAAAAATACAACTTCTCAATTATAATTAAGTAAAAAGTAAAACTGTTTGGGTTTTTTTTTGCTATGGATGAAATAGTACTTTTTAAAATAAATATCCAAAAAATAAAGCCTTTAAAAGTGAGTTACTGTGTAAATGATGGGGTCACGGTACTCAGTTTAATGGGTATGGACAGGACATTTAGGGAAAATTCAAAAGTCATAAATGGGAGATTAAAAAAGAAACGAATTGTGAGATTAAAAAAATCTAAATCGTGAGACAAAAAGTCAACATTAGAAGGAAAAAGTCTGAATTATGAGTAAAAAAAAAAAGAGGCAGAATTATGATTTCAAAAAAGTCAGAACTATGATTTTTAAAAAATCAGAATTATGAGTAAAACTATGAGATAAAAAGTAAAAAATTATGAGATAAGAAGTCAAAATTATCATAAATCACAATTTCTCTAGTATTTGTGTAGTTTGAAAAAGTAATGAGTCTAATCTGAGAATATCGAGGGTATAAAGTACAGATATTTATTTAAAAACGTAGGGAGTAAAAATCAAAAGTTCCCAGAAGTACAGTCAAGTACAGATACGTAAAAAATTTACTTAAGTACAGTAAAGGAAGTACTGATCCACTGATCCACTGGCTGATCACAGTCACCAAACTGGGCACACTTGTAGATCATATCATATATAACTATTGGAGAAAGGCTGATCTACCACTTAAATTACATATGTGCCTTAGCACCTAACACACAATAAAGACATTCTATTGAAGTACAAAATACATATTAAACAGTGAACAATATATGTTTACAGCACTGTTTAAAATCGCAAAATGACCATTTGTTTTGTCCCCTTTTCTGGAAAGAAAAGGGGACAAAACACAAAGTAATAGCATGTTAGCATTTAATCATTTAGTCAAATTAGAGAATACAAATGTTATTTTTATTTTTATACAAATCATGATTGTCAGCCTTTAACGCCATCGTCATTTGAATATTTGTGCTTTTGTGTGTACAGGGTGTACACATGTGGGAATCAACCACTGATTGTGGGAGAAACAATCAGTGAGAGGCTTATTACGGGAAATCCTGCCATTAGACTTGCAAATAATCACACAAGCTAATTGATTAGATCCAACAGCATCACATGTCTTCAGCCCTGATTCACAGCACACTATCATCCTCATCTTGTCATGTTTGTCACCCTGCTGGTGGGATTTTGTTGCACAATATTCCACTGATACACTGTGTTGCCCGTCACAATAATTTTCATCTCATGCCTCGACTGTAACTGATGAAACACTGACAAAGTGGCAGTTGGTGAACATGCAGCAGTACACAACAGTCTGCTGTGTGCTTTATTGAAACAATTTGTATCACATTAAAGGTTGAGAAAATCTGTTCAGTCTCATTCTGTTGATGAGGAATGAGCCAAAACAAACTGTGACTCTTGTCTAAATGAAAAATGCAACCGAGTCTGATAATGGGTGCCTCCTACATGTATGTTCTGCTTCCAAACTCTGGTTCTTCTTTTTATTGATTGTACCCAGAACCTGTGGAAAAAGTCCCATCATGTTGTCATATGTACTGTGTCTATAATGTATGCTGTCTGAGTATATTTGATTGTATCTGCTTGCTTTCTCTAATGGATTCCTGTTTGGCACATGTGATGGATAGCTCTTCTGCTGTCACAACCAAGATATGTCTTGTAAGGGATCAATATAAAGCATCTATCTATCTATCTATCTATCTATCTATCTATCTATCTATCTATCTATCTATCTATCTATCTATCTATCTATCTATCTATCTATCTATCTATCTATCTATCTATCTATCTATCTATCTATCTATCTATCTATCTATCTATCTATCTATCTATCTATCTGTCTGTCTGTCTGTCTGTCTGTCTGTCTGTCTGTCTGTCTGTCTGTCTGTCTGTCTGTCTGTCTGTCTGTCTGTCTGTCTGTCTGTCTGTCTGTCTGCACACATGCATATAAACTGCATATACATATAACATATCATGGCAATAATAAGTATGTTAGTAAAGTAAATAAGTTAAAGTGTGGCATTTCATGTCAAACTTGAATGTGACTATCATTCTCATTTATGCCCCATCACCCTGAAAATGTAATCTCAGTATTTAAAGGGATAGTTCACTATTTTTCACATGAATTTGTATGGAATCGGCATCACAATCACAGTTCTGGGCCGGTTTTGGTCAAAGCAAAAGTAGTCCCGGCAGGTTTCCTGGGGTCAACAAAATAAAACATGTTTCTTCTCAAAACAATATTTGTTCGAATGAGTGATTTATTTGCATAACAAAACTGTCACGGAACAAAAACACCTCATAATTGCTTGGAACTACTTTCTCTCAATAGCGATCAATGTGCGTTGTCACTGATAACAGCTGTGCACCTGCACATAGCAGCCAAAATGCTGCCAAACAACTGATGAAAGTAGTTTGCTAAGCTGTTAGCAGTGACAACGCGCATTGAGAGAAAGTAGCTATAAGGAATTACGAGGTGTGAGTTTTTGTTCCGTGGCAGTTTTGTTATGCAAATAAATCACTCAAACACATTGTTTTGAGAAGACATACTTATATACAAACATATTTTGTTGACCGCAGGAAACCTACTTTCATTTTTAACAAAACCGGACCAGAACTCAACTCACAGGACACTTGTCGGGGGTAAGTCCCTGTGGGTGCACCAGAGTAAAGATGGTGAACCCATACAAATTCATCTGAAAAATAGTGAACTGTCCTTTTAAATACACAGAAGGAAGAGGACATTACAAGAAACAGGTGAAGAGCATTAGGGCAGGAGAAAGGAATCACAACAGGTGGATAATCGGGAATAGGAAGTAAAGACACCAGACGCAACACAGGAGGAAGACTTACAAAATAAAACAGGACACTGAAAAAACATAACACCACACAGAATCACCAGACATATATACGAACTCATAAGACTTTATTAACCGGGGAGGAAATGAGTAAAAACAAAATAAATACATAAGTAAATGGTAAATAACACAATTACAATATGACAAAACAGATATTGAAAGCAATATGAAATAAGAAATCCTTTTCCAGATGATACTGACAATGATATTGAATGAAGTAATTGCTGCACATTATTTGAATAATGGTAATATTGTGACTAACTGTGATATTCAGTGTCTGTAGACTATTTTCAACAATGTTACACAGAAGAGTGAAGGATAATTTGTTCTACTTCTATCTACAAAGTTTACATTCACCCGAGGTTTCATCACAGGCATCATTTGATTCATACATTTTATCTTTACTTTTGGTTCTTGCAGCTTTTGGCTTGAAAAAGACCCTTTTTTTTTATTTCGCAATGTGAAATTGATTGCTTTCTCAGTGAGCTTGACAGGAGCATAAACATATTCATCCATATCTCATAACTGCTGTGCATTCATTCATCTGGACTGGACTCTGTTTTTCATTCACTTCCTGCGTTGCTTTGATTATGTCTATCACCTCATGTAAATGCACTGTGTTGTTTGTATTTCATTCCTACCAGCGTTCAATATGAAGCAGAGAGCTGTTGTTTGCATGTGTGCCACCACACGTCAATACATTGACAAATTTCCACTGAGCTGGCAAGGCTTTGTACATGTTCAAGGATGTTTATGTAATCCTGGCAGTATTTCAATGATAGCGGTACCTCAGGGATGAACGCTCTCCAGAGTCAGCATCGGTCCGTCGAAAAGCTCAATTGTACTCAGAGTTTTCACTTTGTCTTTCAGGCCAATAAACTTCGAACCAAGACCCTGCACAACACACTCAACCCTGTCTGGAGCGAGACCCTGACCTACTATGGCATTACAGATGAGGATATGGTCCGCAAAACACTCAGGTACTTTTCAATTTCAATTTATGCTCCGTGAGTTATGAGGAGGAACAGACACAGGTTCAAGGAAGCCACAATAGAAGGTTTTGCAGAAAGGAAAGCAAAAATCGGAAAGAACAGAAAGGAATGATGTGGAAAAACATAAAATGGTGGAATTAAACTGAAGGACTCGAGAAAGGAAAGTGCAAAAAGGAAGGAGTTAAAGTTACATAGTGGTCATGGGGTCACATGGCTCAGTTAGTAGAGCAGGTCATCCATTAACCGAAGGGTTGACGGTTTGATTCCCACTCTGTCCTAGTCAGTCTGCTGTGTCGTTGGGCAAAAGACTTCACCCTCCATGCCTCCAGTGTCACTCAAAGCATATGAATGTACAGTGGTGGTCAGAGGCGTAAAATGGCTGCCACGCAACTGTGGCCACATATGTGACCCACCACCACGAAACCAGGCATAAGTGTCTGGAAATCCAAACTGAGTTATCTGTGTAGCTTGGTAGAGTGGAAACTAAGGTTTAAGATGGTGAAAGAATGATGTTTCTATCACAAGTAGAATCAAAGTTATGGTCATTTTAATATCCACATTTGGACCTATTTTGCAATTTGCATATTTTTAGATATTGTCCGTTAAAGTTTTGGACTGTTTTGGGGTAGGAAGTCCTTAGCAAGGCATAATAATTTGTATCCGATTGACACAAATTTTTCACAGATGTTAAAGGACACTCTGATGGACATGTCACAGAAGTTTTATATATTATAATAATAGGAAAGAATTGCAACTTATTATAATCATTTGGCTTATGCCATTGGACAAGAGCATTCAATATAAGCTTTTTCCTCGTACCGAACACTTGGATGTTTACGCACGGAACGGAGATTGTTTTGTTCGGCGAAAAGAGGTGGAAGTTGTCTTTGTCTTTGCTCAGCAATCCCTGAACTTTTGTCGCCGCTTAAATAATTGACTCAATAAACACCTTTATTGATTGGATTTCAATGTAATGACCACAGGAACTGAACATAGAGGTGTTACGGTACCGTTTTTTGATAAGGTGTAAACACAAATAAGAAATCACCTTCCAGCCTAAATTTGGCTGTAGCTCTGAACGGGTCAGCGCGACTTATGCCTGGTTTCGTGGTGGCGGGTCACATATGTAGTTTACCACCACCAGAGGGAGCATGTGAGAGTGAATGAATAATTGGTCGCTCATGTAAAGGGTGCCTTGAAAAATGCTGTAGAAATCAAATCCATTATTATTATTGAGAAAACAATGAAAGGAGACAATCAAGGTAAGTTATTGAAAGAAGGGAAGGACCAACAGTGAAAAAGATTAAATAAATGTAGCAGGATGAAGAAAATGAAAAGACAACAAAACAGATGGAAAGGGAAACAAACACAAAAAAATATGAAATGAGAACACACACACACACACACACACACACACACACACCAACACAATGCATAGGTAAAAGGAATAAGGCCAATGAGTTCAAGAATGAGCGAAATTAAAGGTGAAAGTGCATGGACAGCATGTTTACAGAAAGAAATTAAGAAAAAGAGCAAAGAAGTGGGAGGAGATGAGTTAAAAATGAGGTGAAGACATGGAGAAATTAATGAGAATATAAGGGGAAAAAAACATGATCTGAAAGGAGAAGAATGAAAGGAATACAAGAAAGGAAGTGGGGCAACGAGTAACAGAAAGCAGAAGAAATACAGGCAAAAACCACATAAAAGAATACAAAAGACTAGAAATGGCTTTTCTTTGGTTTAATATGTATAAATTTAAAAATGAAAGGCGTATGTTCAAACTTCCTGTGCAGCGACAGGAAGTTTGTGACAAATTTTCTAATTCTGGGCAAATTGTCTGGGAACTGGCAAGGCAATTAATGCACATGGTCATTCAACATGATTTATAAAAATAAAAGAAGCTACAAATACATAAACAAATATAAAGAATCAAAACTGTGAAATAGTTTTAAATATAATATTAAAATAATTCTAAATCAAAAGAGGTAAACCTATTTCAGTTGCCATATGCAGAACTAAAAAGGTATATTTTCAGTTTGGACTTAAACAGCTACAACAGCCTGTAATTATTATATATGTACTTGATTTACATTCTACTGCTTTATTTGCTCCTCATATGTTAAATGTGTT
Source organism: Siphamia tubifer (assembly GCA_020466265.1). Classification (NCBI taxonomy): domain Eukaryota; kingdom Metazoa; phylum Chordata; class Actinopteri; order Kurtiformes; family Apogonidae; genus Siphamia; species Siphamia tubifer. Next base: position 11,727,260 of record CM035796.1, read on the forward strand.
TTACCTGCACAGCCGAGGATAAATCAGGCCCTGCTATGTAATGCAATGTTACTTCACTGTTCTCTGCTTCTTTATTTTTACCACAGTGTCATCGCTGTGCAATCAAGTGGTGCAAGTACATTATGCAATCATGTGTATAATGACTTTGCTAGCTCCGGTATAGATCCCAGTCATAGGTGGGCTGTAAGCAGTGGTGGATTTAAGTTTGTTTTTTCTCCAGGCACTTCAGAAACTTCAACTGCATGTTTGTATTTGTTTTCAGTGTTTACTCTCTTAACTCCTGCAGCCCTTTTTTTTTTCCACAGAGGCAGTTCTTGTGCTGGTTTGCAGCCAGTGCCTAATCTTGAACCAGTTGTTTGTGTTTTTGCAGCCAAAGAACTGGCTCTCATCCAAGATAACAAGGGCTGGGGGTGGTATTTACACGAGCAACACCATCAGCTAAAACAGAACCAGAGGAATATCTAGTGTGTCTGATACCAACAAGAAAACATAACATGCATGCACTTGAAATCCTGTTTTAAGAGGTGCAATACTGCCCCCAGTGGGCTCTTTTATTAGTGCATGGCAAAGTGTTTGGACAGACAAACAACTGATGACAATACCCTTTGACCAGTGTGGCTGAGGGTAAAAACAGCTCCAGTATCAATGAGAAATCCAAGCAGGGGTAATAAAGAAACAAACTGCCTCCTTGTAATTTAAAATAAGATCTCAACAGAAGGTATGTCAATAGCACAATCTGTCATGTTTCTCTTGTTGTATTACACAGAAATGATGTGCCTGAACTGTTTTGATTTATTATTTATTTGGTTTATTATTATTATCATTATTTAATCTTTTTGTAACATTTAACTGTGAATTTTTGTACTTCTATTTATTTGCTGTTTATTTCTGTTTTTCCTGTAATCTGGATGGGATGTGTGCCAAAGGAGGGGGTTTGTTCTACTTGTCTATTTGTTTGACTTGTGCATATAAAAACATCAAAAACCAATAAACAGTTAAAAAAAATTCTTCCAAGGTAAGGCCAGGGATGTCATCATGTTGGTCGTTGGGGACATATATGGGAATAGCATTTAAAAAAAGAAAAAAAACCTTCACCACCTTGATGATTTAACCAGAGATTTTAAGTTTTTAAACTTTAAAAATGCATTCTAACTGATTCTGAGTTGTTTATAGTAATTCATTATATTATCCTCTGCGTTTTTCTGTGTTGAATTTACCGCCCATATTCATAAAAGTTGAGTTAATTACATGATTTTTAAATTAAAATGCACAAAGCTAAAATTTTAAAACATTTTGTATCACAAACTGAAGGTAGGAACATATATCTGCAACACTCCAAAAAAATTTTATTGGTGGTTTTATTGGTGAATTAATAAATTAAGTAAAATGACAGTTTCTATGTTCAGTGTAATGTCCAAATGGGTAAAATCTTATTTCACCTTTCAGTTCACACTTTTCAGAACCTCTAACCTGTATCCACTGGACCTCCATCACTGCTCCGTCGGCCCCTCAGAAATACTGGGACCTCACCCCCCATTTACTGTGCCCCAGTATATGGTCGTTAACATAGATAACTGTCCTTTTGTTTCTATTCATATGCAGAACATGAGTTTATTTATTAAAAACAAATCCTCTTTGGTCTTTATATATGCACATGCCTGTTTTCTATGACTGCATACAAGTAAAGTAATAAGACCAAAAAATGAACAAGATGAAGCAAAATGTATTAAAAAATGAACAAAGATAGTAAATTAGTTTCAAAATGAACAAAAAGAAGCAAAATTAATAATAAAAAAAGAAGCAAAATTTAAAAAAAAAATCAATGGATTAAAAAGATGAACAAAAAGAGATTAAATTAATTGAAAAATGAACAAAATAAGGCCAACTTAGTTTAAAAAATTGAAAAGTACTCTGAGAGCGCAGACCTCCTTGGTCTCAACTTGCATTTTAGGAGTGTACATAGTCAGGGAAATTTGCCGAAAAGTCATGGAAAAGTATTGGTTAAAGTATGTATGAACTCTGCATCCAGAAACCGATCTAAAACCATAGCCCAACAGCCTAGATATAGACCGAACCATGCAATACCTGTTCCTTTGCATGCCTAGTTATTACTGAATTGACTATTTTAAACAGAATTAGCTTTTATGTAGTGAATTGTTAACTAATTTTCCTTCCAAAAACTGTTTTTCTACTCATATTTTAATCTCAGCACAATATGTTTTTTTCCAACTTTGATTTAGATTTTACTACAAGCTAGAGAGCTAATCAATACTAATGATGCCAGTGAGTGCACAAAGGCTGCATGTTGTCCTCCGTTCAGCTGTTGATTATACAGCGAAAAGCACTCAAAACAAATCAGTATTTAACCAACAGGGGCTGGAAATAGTCACGTGTGTGAGTCATGTCATGTCAGAGCTGTGAGTGTTTACATAGGAGCTGCCTCTGTTGAAGATACTCTGAGCAAATTGAAGATACAGGTCCACCGAGAGCAGCACTGTCACACACAATAATTGACTTTCATTATAAATTTAATGAAATAGTGGAGTGGGATATAGATCATCAGCCTGGAAAGTAAAAAAAAAAAAAAAGAAAAAAAAGAAAGAAACGGGGCTCTGTCTTTATATGAGCACCTTTGTGTACAGCTGTGTTCAATGGAGTGCAGCCTTTCAGTCCTCATGTGTCTTTTATGACAATTACAAAACACATTATAAAGAATCTATTTATGGGGAAAAACAGGTTCTGGTATACACTAGTGTTTTCACAGCAGTGAAAAGAGGATGTTTGTGTGTCCATGGGAAACATAATATAAGCCAGTAAACAAGCTGAATGTACTGTACCATGCATCACAGCACAATTCAATTCATGCTGCACTAATTGAGTAAATAAGATAAGGCCACCAAGATAAGTTCAAGTCGAAGCAGTGATTTGGTTTTAAATGACTTTGACATAATGAAGAACAATGTTGTTCTTTGTAATCTGAAATGTCTCTCAGCTTCTTCTCCTCTCGTTTCAGTGTCTTTACGTCTGTTGATCCATATGTGGTTGACTTCCCCAAGTGTAATTATCCCACTGTTTCCTGTCATAGTGATGGGCTCCTCAGTGCAATGCTATCAGACCAAAAGGTTTTATTAAGTGTGGGGGAATCTTTGGTGGGAATATGATCCCTGTGATTGAGGATGATGGGCTTCAGGTATAAAATTACCTTTTTTTTTTTGCAGTTTAAAGTCCCCTTTGAGCCGAACACAATACCTCGAGGCTCACTTGATTCATGCCCTCTTCCGTTTTCTTCTCTTCCTTCAGGATTTCAGTGTGTGATGAGGACAAATTCCGACACAATGAGTTCATTGGGGAAACTCGAATCCCCTTGAAGAAGCTCAAACCGAACCAAACGAAGAACTTCAACAACTGCCTGGAGAAACAGTTACCTGTAAGTCTAGACACACATGCACAGTGCTATGGTAAAAGAAGAAGAAGTTAAAAGAAAAACCCTTTATTTATTTAATTTATTTATTCGTTTAATCAGGAACGTTGCTTTAATCTCAACAAATTTGCCAAGAGGCTGTTTTTCATCTCAAATCCCTGGACACTGTGTCACAAAAACATCCTAAGAGCAAAACAGGAAGATTAAAATTACATCTAAAATTTAAAAAGTATAGATACCACATCCAGACTGTGTAAACATAAAATGTGGTTAACCTCAGAATAAATAAACTAGGTATATTAAATATACTCACACAGTATACCTTGTTTTGGATTATATTCTATATTCTATTGTAACTATGTCTATGTCAATCCATGTGGGCTTCTTGGTACTGCACTAAATATACTGTAGCTGCACACTATTGCATAGTATTTTATATTATAACAGAATATGAGATGTGTGAGTAAGTAGTATTCAGTTCTCTACTGTATGTTGCCCTTTTCAGGTGAATGGATGTTTCTGTAGTAATTAAAATTAGGTGCTCTGTGTTTCCACTGATTATCGCTCCTGAGCTTCGCTTGTTTGTAATGATCAATGTGGTCTTATATATGTTCGATAAAGTGCGTGATCTAAAATGTCAACTCTGTTATGTCTAGATTTAATAAAAGAAAAGTCAATCAGGAAATCAGTGGAAGGAAAACAAGTCAATGAGCTCAATGTACACTGCTCAAAAAATTAAAAGGAACATTAAAATAACACATGCTCGATCTGAATGAATGAAATATTCTTGTTAAATACTTAGTTATTTACATAGCTGAATGTGTGACGTAAAATCACACAAAAATGATCAATGGAAATCAAATTTATTAAACCACAGAGGTCTGGATTTGGAGTCACACTCAAGTGAAAAAACGCACTACAGGCTGATCCAACTTTACTGTAATGTCCTTAAAACAAGTCGAAACGAGGCTTAGTAGTGTGTGTGTGTGTGTGTGTGTGGCCTCCACGTGCCTCGATGACCTCCCTAGAATGTCTGGGCATGCTCCTGATGAGGTGGCAGACGGTCTCCTTAGGGGTCTCCTCCCAGACCTGAACTAAAGCATTTGCCAACTCATGGACAGTCTGTGGTGCAACGTGGCATTGGTGGATGGAGCCAGACATGATGTCTCAGTTGTGCTCAGATGGACTCAGGTCTGGGGAACGGGTGGGTCAGTCCATGACAGAAACTGCCGACACATTCTGGCCACATGAGGTGAAGCATTGTGTTGCATTAAAAGGAACGCTGAACCAACCGCACCAGCATATGGTCTCACAAGGGGTTTGAGGTTCTCATCTGGGTACCTAATGGTAGATAGACTACCTCTGGTGAACACATGGAAGACTGTGCAGCCCCCAGGGGTGGATCTATGGGCGGGGCCCACCCTGATTGACAGCTGTGCCCACCCAATCACAAGCTCAGAAACAGAATTCTAGACCGATTTTAGTTCATGAAATGTTGATCAATATCCTTAATATAGTTATTTATTTGTAAATGTCAATGGAAATAAACTATGTATATTTAATTATTTGTGTTTATTTAAAAAAAAAATAAAAAATTCAGTTTCAATTCCGGAAATGCGATTACGTTGTGTGGGGTGGACCGGTCTTGCCCACCCTGACTTCACTTAGGCCCGTCTAAAAATAGCCGTCTAGATCCACCACTGGCAGACCCCCATAAAGAAATGCCACCCCACACCATTACTGACCTGCTGCCAAACGGCTCATGTTGGAGGATGTTGCAGGCAGCAGAACATTCTTCATGACAACTGTAGAATGTTCATTATGTCTTACTGTTAAATTAAGCTAGTATTTTCTTTTATCTCAGACATATGTGTAGGTATTTCTGACCTGACATGTTTCGGTGTATTATTTCCTCCTTCGTCAGAGGGTCACCTGAATGTTACAGTGACATGCTGTCAGCTGTTTTTAAAAGCACGTCACTGCAGGACATTTTGCAGGACACTGGCAGTGATCCTCCTTCCTCCTAGTGGTCCTGCTACTGGGTTGTTATATACAAACATGATTTCACTAACCAGTTGATAGAGGAATGACTAATGAAACTTCTTGTTGTGATACTCATGTAGTTTTTTTTTATTATTTCATGTTTCGAAACAATTTCTGTCAGTATGCATGCATCCATTCATGTATATATTTATTGGAATTATGTAAGTGTTAGTAATTAAAGTCATGGTTTTGAGGGGAAAAATAGCAGTTTTGAAAAAGTAGTAGTCTGAAATCTTTATGTGGATAAAGAGAAAGCTATGTAAAACCTTACAAGGCTCCAAAGAGGTTAGTTTACTTTTGTCTCACTTTACAACTTTAAAAAAAACGAGTGTTCAACATTGTAGGTACTATATGTCCAATGTTTTTGCAGTGTTTCCTTGCCATAACACTTACCAAAGGAAAGTGAAGTGGTTAAGTGCTCTTCAAACCAACCAGACTAGACTCACTGACAATAACAGTAATTTTGTGGCAGACAGCCCACTGCTGTGTGACTTTTGAGGCTTTAACACTTTAGTTTCAGTCACCTGTTGAAAAATGAAAGGTTGACTGATTACCACTGAGGGTCAGGTGGGTTGCACATCTCTCCTACAGTGTTAACACTGACTTTTTTGTACAAAGTTCACCGAGTTTAGAGTAGTGATAGATTGTCGGCATCAAAGCAAGAAGGCTTGTTCATAAAAAAAGAGAAAGTTATGTGTTGAACCACTTAAATATATGTAAGTATGTGAGTATATATATATATATATCCCTTGTATTATGTTGAAAAAAAATTACATTGATTATGTTGTGGGTCATTTTCACCTGTTCCCTTTAAATCCACTCAAAACAGTCAAAAAACAGGGTTACCCCAATAACAATTTTATTTTAGATTATATAAACATTTAGAAAAGATACATACAATACATTTTAAAATTCCCAAACTAAATTTAATAACTATTTTATCAAACTTTTATCTTCACAAACACTTCTTGGATTCATCCTCATCATTGGAAAATTGACAATCTGGATCATCAATAACATTGTCCGCTGTCTCTAAATCACGTTCCCAGTTCAACATCTGTGATGAAGCCTCTTCAAGAATAAACTTTCTGGAGCTCATTTTTGGTGTTTGTCAAAGAGATGACACAAGAAAAGTGACAAGGACAAGGGACAGAAAGTTCCTCCTCTACACACCTGGGTCTGAACGACTCTTCAAAGGAAATCAAAATACAAATAATTGTCCAATCAAAACAAAGCACATCAAAGAGACATGTTTATTTTAGATCTGAGCAGCTATTTACCAACATTAAAGTATCCAGGTCAAAATAACCTGTAACATCATCTTTGTATACAAACACTGCACTACACAACAAGTTCATGACCTTAGATGACGAAAAGTCACAAAGTGTCATGAAAAAAATAAAGGATAACCTGTACTTTGGTCAACTCAACTGAAATGGGTCATACCCAGGATTATCCACAGTCCAACACAAGTAACAGTTTTTCAGATTCAGACAGAATTTGAAAAAAAAAATGGAAGAAGCTGTTTTCTATCTGTGTAGAAAACCGCTTTGTTGATGTAAGATAGAGTATATGTTATAAAGAGATAAACTGAAAAAAATAGAGTGACACTTTTTGGTGTCACATATTTAACGATTTAATAACTCTAGGAATCCTGAATGGGATTTTGACATGATGACTGATATCATCAGGAGGGTTTTTTTCTGTTATTTTTGTTTTCAATATCATAAATACTTCACATCCATAAGATTAGATGGTGTTTCAACTTACAAAGCAGCAAATGAATTCATGTGCAAAGGAGGGCAAGGCTTTGATGATTGATAGCCCAAATCTGTGCCACATGTGCATATAATTAATATAATAATTTCCTCTGTCCATGGTTTGTAGTTTTTGAGCCAGTAGGGTGCAGGCGGTGGCTACAGCTTGTCTAGTTGTCACATTAACTGCATTGCGTGGTGGAATGACTCAGTTGTTTGTGTTGGTTTATGTTCCTCTCTGACTGTCAAAGACTAAAGTCACCTCCTGTCGCTGAACAGGCTTTAAATGTGTTATGACTCTTCTTCTTGCCAAATGCCTCAGCTGTGTATTTAAGAACTAAAACCTTTGCTACTATGGTAACACTGAGTTAAAGATGGTTAAAAGAGATGCCAGTCATAAGTTGATTTTTCATTGGACATCTGTGTAAAACTTTTACTAAATGTAAAAAAAACAAGTACGTATAATGTGTCTTTTTCCATTAAATCATAAATGCGCTGGCTTATTTATTATTACGAGATGACACAAGAAATCATTCCATAAATGTCACATTGATATACAAATTCATGTATTATTTTTAGAATATATTACCTCTCTATTCCATACTACATTTTTAAATCATTTGGTTTCCTGGTGTGTCCACACATACCATGCCATGTTTGTTTTGAAACCCTTCTTCACTTCTATCAAAATCCCTTTTTTTGTTCATGTGACTAGTTACAGGAAATTGATGTTTTCTTTGTAACTTGTGCAATATACCAATTAAAGTTCCCCATGAGCCTACTGGAAGGGGCGGAGGCTTAAGCTCCCTGTGTGGTTGTTTGACAGTAGCAAAGAGTATAAACACAGAGATTAGAGAAAATAGGTGAAATGGGATTTTTGAGAAATACTTTGGAAGAAGAAAAAATATTTTTGTTGATTTTCTAGGATTGGAGTGATGTACTGACTCATTTCTTGGTCATCGAAGTTCTTTAGATATCTCTCTCAATACCATTCTGGATTTTTAACCATAACACAAACACAGTCCTCAATCACCTATAGCTGTTGACAGACCATAACTTCCTGTTCTGTTGTAGGTCTGTTGGATTAAAGACAGAAAACAGATCAAACTAAATGACTTTCTGCACATCGCAGAGTTTCCTACAGTGGTGCCTATAAGTAATAGTAAAGCGTGACAACAGTGTCCACAAGGATTTGGTGTAAACCACATGACGGATTAGCGCTCTGGGTTTTGCGCCCACCGTGATCGGGGTGCACGAGTGGATTATATGATATAAGAACATGGGAATGGAGTGTCATTGAACTGTGATTGAATATCCTTTTCACCTCTCCCACGCAGTTTACTGTCTAAAAAAATTATTCTGTGTAATTCTGGATTAGCCATGTTTGAAACTTAGCGCAGCTACTGGTGTTCCTGTTGCTTCTCTCATATTGTTTATGTGAGAGTGTGAAATATCATCCAGAAATTACAATGATACTAGAACATAAGCAACACCAAAGAGTCACGGTGCCTTCAGATTTCTAAGCACTGATTTGGTTGGGGTTTATTCGGTGTAAGTGCATGCTGAACCTCTAAAATGGACATATTACGTGTATGTTTGGTGAACATCTCATTCAGTTTCATTGCATTTTTTTTTTTTTGTTTTTTTTTTTTGTTATTACATCAGAGCTTCAGAGGATGCAGCTGTGCAGTTTGCAATTTGCAGCCTGGCTATGACACAAAATCACTGCATTACTTTATGTAGCTGGTAAATGCATACCATCACCATGACTAAATGTGTGAAGGTGCGAAAATGATTTAGAAAATTGGATGTAGAAAGGTAGCTTGACATCATTACTTCCAGGTTTTCTAACAGCCACATAGAGGAGGAAGTGGAAGCGTCTGCGCCTACGTATACAGTATATTCCATTTCTATATTCCACTTAATTCACTCAGGGTTACGTCCAAATTGTTATATATGTAAGTATAGAGTCCAGTTTGGATATTTTCACACTGAATATAAAGCTTAATGTCAGACATGGCACACACAGATCCAAGGTAGGAGTGCTGATGCTTTCATTGCTATTAATGTAACAGATAAAGTGGTGTTGAAACAAAGCATGCTTGTTGTTGTGCCGGTAAAAAAAAGAACAAACACTGACCTTTTCATTTTTTTATTTAGCAACCTTGCATTTTGTAATAAACGTCCAAAATGTAATAACTTTTTAATTTCATTTTGTAATAAAGCCGCATTTCGTAATAAACTGCCCCGACACATTTTGTAATACATTTTGCAGCATTATGTAATAAGTTATTACATTTTGAGAAGATTACTACAAAATGCACTTGCAACTTTTTTTATTCTCTAGAAAATGTTATAACATGGTGCATTATGTAATAACAATTCTAAACCATAGTTTATTTGTTTGTCGGTTAATTTTACTTTAATTTGGGAATGCATTTTAGGCTGAATTTGCCAGAAAACCTCCTTGGGATTTAAGAGGTTCTGCTTGTTTACAGAGCTGCTGTGACCAGATCATTTATCCACTAAGAATCATTTTAAACAAATATGAAATTGCCTCCAAAGTCTAAACAAACATCAATAGTTCTATTTCCAAAATATTTCCGTAATTTCAAATTGTCCTAATGTCTAATATGTCTAATAACCAGCCAATTGGAATGTTTCCCAAAGACCTCCTTGAGTTTTAATGCTACACCACCAAAGCACCCTGCTGCTGCAAAATTGAATAAATTATTACAAAATGCACCGTTATTACAAAATGCACCGTTATTACAAAATGCGGCTCAACAAACCTTCACTCTGTTTTAAGCAAAGGTAAACCATGCTAAGGCTTCAGCTTTTCTAATTTGACATGAATACAGTTGTATATGGATTACTTTTGTGTCAGTATTTCCTTTTTTACTGCCCATAAAATTGTCAATATACACAATGTCTTATCAGTCCTGTAAAAATCAATATTGCATGGTAGATACATTTATACAACAGTCAAATTCAACTAGAAATAATTTTCAGTGGAGGCGGTTTTTGTTATAGATATAACAGTATGTCTGTATATGCAGTATGGAAAGTTTGTGTTGACCTCACAATACTGTATCTGTCCATCTGCATCCTTTTCTATTGAACTAATGTTTCTGCCAGTCCCACTTAACTTAGTCTAAGTCTTAACTGTTTTTTCTTCATTAAGTTTGTATTAAGTCTTGTCTCTATAAATTGAGTGCTCTGTTCAATAAAAAAAAAACAAGTAAAACAAAAATAAGAATAACAATTATGTATGTTTTGTAACATTTATAAGTATATTTTATTCTGTTTGTACATTATATAGAATATTATTCCTTATAATGTAAAGCCTCTAGTGTACTACTCGAACATTTCCAGCTAGAAAAAGTCAGAAGGCAAAAGTGAGAGTTGGCAATGACTTTCCAAAACTTCCATAAAATCATATTGAATATTCATTTACACAATGATTCCTTTTTCAGATGTAAATGACCATACAAACCCTACACAATGTATGCCCATCCCTTGTGCTGCCCTCACGTAGAAAAGGACAGATCAATTTGCAAAACACATTATGAATCTAATGTTATTATGCATCACTGTACCGGCAAAATTAGGGGTCGACTTAAAAAAAAAAAAAAAAAAAAAAGAGTAGATTGTCTCTAATTCTTCGAAACTTTGAATTCTCTGTTACCTCCATAGTACCAAGTTGGGTTATCTGAGTTTCACCTGCTCTTGTTTGGTTTCTATTTGGGCTGTTTTTGTCACTGTGTGGACTATATGCTACGACCACTTCTCCTGCATCAGCACAATAGGCAGCACCCTACTGTTTTCTGAGAGGTGTTGATCTGAGGTTTCCTACCAGGATATTGGCAGGAGATGTGTGTTGGCTCTGCTTCTTGCACATTTACAGCCTTATATCCATATTCAGAGGTGTTTCCATCATGTCTGTGGCACTGAAAGTCCTGTATTCCTTAAATAATAACAGAGCAGCACCCTACGATTAAGGTTTTGCACTTTGAGTCGATTACTGGCTCAATAATTCTGAGCAGTTGAATAAAAATTCTACTTTATTGAAGCATTTCTTTCATGCAATACTTCTGTTTCCTTGGTAACCCCTGTGGAATTGACTCATATTTTTTTGGGATATTGTCGTATCGTGTTGATAGGTCTTGAACACAAAAATTCTGAAGCATATAACATTATGTCTCACCTGATATAAACACTACAGCTACATAATTTAGAATGATGGCACATGAGAGTTGTCCGGTTATACTGTGTGGTAAATTCAATTAATGGACATCTTCCAGCCAATACTAATCAACTTTCCTCCTGAGCTATTGGACAATTAGCTGTAAAGCAAATGCAAGTGTGTATTTTCTGTACATTATGTTAATTTGATGCTTTGTAACACTGATGGAAAAAGAAGGAGGAAAATCTTATCAATGAAAAAAAAACAGGCTAATATTGAAGGATGGTAATGTGTTGTATTTATTTCATATTAGGATTTTTATATGGACAGTGCAGATTGGCAACAGGTGATACATTGAATTGGGTAAATTAATTAAACGTGTAATATTTGAGCAATGCTTCAAGTGCAAATTGAGATTGATTTTATTTTGTGTTACAGTATTTTAACACCAGAACCAGCGGGCGTCTGTTCACTGCTTCTTATTTATTATAAAACCTCTGGAAATTTGCAGCAAATCGTGTCAACATGAAATATTACACTGCAAAAAATCTAAATCTTACCAAGATTTGGAAATTTCCTCATCTCTCATCAAATTATCTCATCATACTTAAAATGTGTGACATGCCAAATGACAATAAAGTCCTATTCTATTCTACACTGAAAATAAAATGGAGTGGAGTTTACTTTAACACATGTAGGCAAGTATTTCCACACAGAAAAAATAAGTAAAATTTACTTGCATCTCTTCATGGATTTAATTAGTAATACTCAAGTAACAGAAGAAAGGGAAAAAAAATAAAACAAAAAGTATTTTAGTATTCTACAAGGGTGATCATGTATGCATGTGTACATATATATATATATATATATATATATATATATATATATATATATATATATATATATATATATATATATATATATATATATATATTCCGTCAGATAGTAAATGCAAAACAATGACATGCCATATGGACCAATACAGCCTGTAGCCTATGTTATACTGTATGTTATATGTCTGTTAGAGAAGGGAGGCTTTCTAGTCTCATGGTGTGTTAGTGTAAAATAAAAAATACAGAGCTCGGTGAAAATTCCTGTGCTTGTCAAGTAAGCCGACCTTGATACTATCCAGGGAACTGGAGGTTTGTACTTCCTCCCCATGCCTCCTGTATTCCTGTCGGCTTCTGGGTTGTCACTCTCTTACTAACAAAAGTACATCTTGTTTTAGAGACGCTAAAGCAACAGTGAGATGCCCTAGACATGGATAAACAGCAGAAGGAGAGACAACACTAAGTGCAGTTGACAGAAAGCCAAGACAGAAACACTTTGGCATGTCAGATGAATTGGATGGCAAGTCCACGAGTCCAGAAACATCTTGTAAAAGTCATATTTGATTCATGTGGAGACCCACTCCCCTGGAGATATATGATTAGTATCTGGTGGTGGATAGGGCTGAGCGTGGAGCAGTATATCCCTACAGTCTAAGGCTGTGAGACACCAGTCTGTCTGCTTGTTCCTATTCTTCACCTTAGTATTCATGTATTGACCCTGAATATTCAGAATGAGTCTTCAATCTATCCATTTTCCAGACCACTCTACCAAAAACTTTTTCCACAGCTGTAAATTATGTCTCTTACCTAAGCAGCAGATTTATTTTTATGGTTTCCATGGAGATTGTTACCACTGGATTCTCGATGGCAACGTCATGTTACGGCACCGGTGTTGATGCTGGAGTTGATCGCAGCCATTCAACTCAAAACTTGTGTTTGAAGGGGACAGTGTCTCTGAACCAGCTCAACACTCAGATCGAACTTTACTAAAAATTATTTTGACAGGTACCACTGATGCATGCTCAATAATACTGTGTTAATTCCACTGTGTAGAGCGAAATATTAATATCCTCCTGAGACCAAGCAATGGATTTTTGTCTTCTGTGATGGACAAGTGTTTCATATATTTTACATATAAAAAAGTCCACTGAAAAGGACAGATAGATTTCCCTCTCTATTACTGACTTTAGCTTTATGTGGGGAAGGTTTAATATAGAGCAGGGGTCTCAAACCCATGACTTTCAGGGGCCACATTCAGCCCAATTTGATCTCAAGTGGGCCAGACCAATAAAATAATAGCATAATAACTGAGGAAAAAAATGATAATTCAAAATTTTTGTCTTTGTTTTAGTGCAAACAACCCCAATTACCTTATGAAAATACTTACTATCTAACAAGAAAGGTGTGAATAACCTGAAAAAACAGAAATATCGCAAGAAAAATGCATGCAATTTTAACAGTATTATGCCTCAGTTTATCATTTACACACATACATTATGGATCAGATCTACAACAAAGACACTAAATTGTTAAAATTGTGCTTAATTTTTTTAGAGATTTCAGTTTGTTCATATTTGTTCAGGTTTTTCACATTTTATTCTTACAGGATAATTTGTAAGTATAAATATTTTCCTAATTTAATGTTTAGGATTTTGCTAAATAACAGACAGACAGACAAAGGGACAAACAAATTCTGGCAAAAACATAACGTCGTTGGTGGAGGTAATAAACAAGACATGTATAAAAGACAAGGACATGAGGGAGAATCAGGTAGTGCAACATAAAGTGACTTAGTGAAATTATAAAAGGAAGTTCTAACCAGAAAAATTAACCACATCAGATAAAGTAGCTCCCTGTTTAATTTAGTGAATTATGTCACAGTTCTTTTTTAGATTTGTCATTGTGCTGTAAATATGTACGATTAAAGACACAAAGTTGTTTTGTATTTTGTAACTAAAATCATTTGTCTCTATTGTGAATCCAGCCTTCTTCTAGAATGACATTAATTAACAGTTTCATATCCTTGTTTAAAATGCAAGAGAGAAGCGAAAGAGAATCAATTCAACTAAATAAATGAAAAACGTTACTGAACCAATGCATATATTCCTACTGGTCCTTGTACTTTTAAATAGCTCTTGATAAGCTTGAAGTTGTTAAGCCTTTCTGCATTTTCTCTGCTGATAGGAGTGTTTTTACACTATGTGTGGTTTTAGTAAATGCTGAGGTATGGAAAAGCCCAGTGCATGCTCATACTATCAGCCACTGCTGTAGTGTCTCTAGTAAATTGCCGTTCTAGGTCATTGGACACAGCTGTGGGGAAAAAAAAAAAGCTTAGATATATTTTGGGGTCCAAAGGCATTTTTTTTTCTTCAAAGTTGCATTACTTAAATCTGTATTTTAAGGATTGGAAAGGCTCTATGATGATTGTCATGAAAGGCATTGAGTATTACAGTATTCTAAAATTCCACTTTAATGCATTTCACTCCACAAAACGTGTAATAGACTTGAAATAATGCATACAGAGGGCACAACGGTTCTTGTTTCAGTTCAGCCTCAAACAGCATGTTATTCTTCTGCGGCATGCTTCACATTTTAGAATATAACTTTCCCTGACTACCTGCTGTTCGGTGCCAGGTAGATATTGGACTGTTGATGCCTCAGACACACTAATAAAAACCTGCAAAAAGATGCAAAGCTCTAAGAACGACAATAAACAGTATATGCTGTATGACTGAAACAGCAGAAATTGTTACTAGTTTGTTTTTTTTTACTAGTAAAAGTGTATTTACTGGTGAATGGATGACTTCAAATAGGAGTAAAACTGGATTAAACTGGGTACTGTGGAAGGGTTTCCGCATTAGGACATGATGTTCCTACTTAAAACATTTAGCTGGAAATAATTATTAAAGTTAGAATTTGGAAACGTTGTAATGAACTGGTGACACATCCAGGGTGTACTCCTGCTTTACCCACTGACCATGACCCTCAAGATCAGGGGTTTCAAACTCATGACTTTCAGGGGCCACATTCAGCCCAATTTGATCTCAAGTGGGCCAGACCAGTAAAATAATAGCATAATAACTAAGAAAGAAATGACAATTCCAAATTGTTGTCTTTGTTTTAGTGCAAACAAACCAAATTACCTTATGAAAATACTTACTGTCCAACAAGAAAGGTGTGAATATCCTGAAAAAACTGAAGAATCTCAAGAAAAATGCATGTAATTTGGATAATATTATGCCTCAGTTTATCATTTACACACGTACATTATGGATCAGATCTATGACAAAGACACTTACTTGTTAAAACTGTGCTTAATTTTCTTTAGAGATTTCAGTTTGTTCATATTTGTCCAGGTTTTTCACATTTTATTCTTACAAGATAGTTTGTAAGTATAAATATTTTCCGAATTTAATGTTATTTTTTTTGCACTGTAACAAAGACAGAAATTTAAAGTTGTCATTTTTTACGGACATAATGTAAATAATTTTCACATCAAAGTGAGAACAAAATATGAAGTCATTCTTTTTGTAGGTTATTCTACTATAATTTGACTGTATATCATATTGGTCTGTATGTGGAACCTGAACTAAAAATATGTTCCACAACCTTAACTGTGGAATTTTTGCACTTTGCAGATTCATCCCACAGGCCGCAGTGGAAGCTTTGGCGGACCGCATTTGGCCCCCGGGCCGCATGTTTGAGACCCCTGTCAAACTCATTTTAGTTCACGGGCAGCATTCAGCTACATTTGACTGAATCAGGCCAAATAATAATGCTTTTCTTTAGCATTTTCTCTTTATCATTCATCATAAGTGGCAGATCATAGTGGGTCTACAACTACACAAAATATTTAATATCAGGCAGATTATTCTTAAAATTGTGCTGGATTCTGTTGAAACACTTCAGGTTCTCCATATTTGTTCAAGATTATTCAAAAAATTTGTGAAATTATACCTTCTTTTAGTGTAAATACGTGGAAATATTTACATTTACCACAAGAAAAAAATTGTAGTTGTGATTATTTATAGATTATTATGATAGTATTTTACTGGTCTGACCCACTTCAGACTGAACTGGTCTGAATGTGGAACCTGAACTAAAGTGATTATTTATTAATGTCTTCATATTTATTTTTGCATTTCACAAATTCATCCCAAGGGCCAGACTGGACCCTTTGGCAGACCGAATTTGGCCCCCGGGCCTTATGTTTGACACCTATGTTCTAGAGGATAAGCAGAAAATGAATGAATTTGCAGAGTCAACACCGAAGAGGATTTTTTTAAATATATATATATATATATATATATTATCCTTGAAGTCAAAAGCTTTTCTATTGAAGCACATGGCAAAGGTTGCTTTTTTGTAGAAGTAACCCACATATGGCCTTACGCCACAAGGGCATCTATGAACGTGTCAGCTTCCCCTTGTAAAAGTCTTTGGAGCAATAAAAGGACCTTCATGAGAATTTTCTGTGAGCGCATTCAATCAATGCCTTTTTATAATACACAGTCTTTTGACCCATAATTAAAATATCAAGCACATGTTTAAAACACATATTATGTTTCCAATAGTGAATGTAGACTTGGCCTGACCCTCAAAACCAAGTACATTATGATTATTATTTCACAACATAAACTAAACAACACAAAGGTGACATAGCGTCTGCCTGGCTCACTGAGAAACTCTGGAGCACAAATAACATGTCTCCTTTTGAAAAGATGCCAAATGGTGCCTTCTAATCAGAGAGATGCACCTGTGGCGATCGCACCAGGCAGTGAGTCCCAGAGAGAGGGCAAGAGCAAGAGGAGACACTCCATTAGTCATGTTGGTACTCTAGAATATGAACCCTCTAAGGTATTTTCAAGCTGTCATTTCATGGTTATTTCATTAATATTATTGCGTTCTCCATTGTTATTAAATACATTGTTTTGGTTCTATTTTTTTAAAAAAAACGTCCGGATTGCTTTGTTTCCAGCTGTTTTTTCACAGTAGAAAAATGACTTGAGGTCGAACAACAGTTTACTGGTACTGCCGAGGCATCTCTGGTTGGCTCAGAATGTGTAAAGGAAGACACCCCCCCCCTCCTCTCTTACTCTGTGTGTATTTACCTTTACCCAAGTAGCATCCAGCTAGGTTTCGTGTCATTGCTTGTTCTGAAAACGTGCTTTCTTTATTTCTACAGAGAGCACATGAACCAGTTTGTGCAGCAGCTACTGTGGCGCTGTCTTCTCTTGTAGATGCTAATGCTACTTCAGATTTGCTGCAATGGAGGATGGGTTTAACCCCACGTGGGTGACGCCAAAGTCCATCTGATGTCAGATAGACCGGCTTTTTCTGAGTCCCTCCTTCCTCTTGTTGTTTTCTGTGAATGCAGTATACAGCCAATGGAGGTGACAAAACACTTTCAAAGGCAGCATTGGTGTGGTTCCCGTGAAAATAATGTTGCTGTTTTGTGTGTTTAGAATATAATTATAGAAGCGATTTGCTGAGGCATAATTTGTTATCTCTTATCCTCCTTGTGACAAACATACTTGTATTTCTGGGCTATTATTGTATTTAGAGATATCTGCGTTTTGGTTTAAACATCTGGTATAAATGAATTACTGTCATGTTTATACATGTGAAATCATTTTCATTTGGCATTTTCATTTCATTTGTCTGTCTGATGGAGGTTAAACTTGTAAATAAAAAGGCTTGGTGAAGTATCTGAAAATGAAAATAGACATCCTCCTGGCAGACGGAGCATGTGTCAGTTCAGATGTTTATCTGCTCTGTAAAGGACGTAGCAAATTAATTTTGATGAAGCTATTAACTTGCTATCTACAACGGAGGCGACATCAATCAGCCAATCAGTGTCTGGCTGATTTTCAGGACAAACAACTGTCAAGTAGTCCAGACTTTATGCTACACCTCTCCAAAATTCTACAGGGCTGAAAGCTGTGATAATAATTAAAATGACAGGGTAGGTGACATTTCCAGTTGTTTCTGTTGACAATGCCAGACACTAAGTGAAAATGATTTGGATCTGAATATGATTAAAATCCTGGCTTGGGACCACTTCTGTGTACAAGTGAAGTTTATAATCCATGTATCATTCATTCATTTGTTTTTTTCAAAATGAAACAAAAAATGAGACAACGAAAAAACAACTCGTTTCTTCATTATTTGTTTCCAAAACCAAAATGAAAAAACAGTTAATGATCTGTTTTTCATTTTTCGTTTTTGTGTTGAAATTAATAATGGAAAAAATGTTTTATCGAATTTTGACCTGAAGCAAATTGAGTAAACCAGAAATGAATCTTAACACCCGAAAGAAACATGTCCACCGGACTTGAAGATCGTTATGGTATGATTAAACAGCTGTTTGACGATGGAAAAACACATGCTGAGATTTCTAACACGTTAGGTATTCAGAGATCCTCGGAAATGTCAGTGAGAAGATTCTGTGCACCACACCAACTCAGGTGTAAAAGAACTGGAAACTGTTATCCTGTCATATGTACGCATATGAAAGATATGCATATATACTTGTCATATAAATATTTTTTGTATGTTATTATAAAAAGAACATACCTGGAATATGACGCTAATTTTCTCCATGGTCATATCTTCAGGTCTTAGGGTGACCCTTTTAGTTTCCCGAAATAGGACATAGGTTTCTATCTTTGTCACTGCGGGTCACAGTCATTTCTGGTTTACTCAATTTGCTTCAGCTCAAAATTCGATAAAATTGGAAACGGCCGTTATCGTTTTTTTCCATTATTCTTTACAATGCAAAAACAAAAACTGAAAAACGGATCGTTATCTGATTTTTCATTTGGTTTTGGAAACCAATAATGAAGGAATGAGTTGTTTTTTTCGTTGTCTTATTTTTGGTTTCATTTTCATTTCAAGGATTGTTTAGATTTTTAGTTTAGATTTTTTCTTCTAATTTTTGTATGTGATTTGTCTGCAGGTCAACAAAACAGAAGATAAATCCCTGGAGGAACGAGGACGCATCATGATTTCTCTCAAATACAACACCCAGAAATCCTGCTTGGTCGTGGGCATCATACGCTGCGCTCACCTTGCTGCCATGGACGCCAATGGCTTTTCTGACCCCTACGTCAAAACGTTAGTATAGACACACTCAGGTCATGTAAACACATCAGGGCTTTTATTTGACTTTTATTTGACAGCTACAGTACATTCAGCTGCAGATATACAACTACAAACATTTCCGTTGTGTCATCAACTGTCGTTTCAGCTATTGTGTTAGTCCAGGACACTAATTCATTTATATATTTTGCCAGACACCAAAAGTACAGTCTTGTTTTTCAGCTTCATAGGTCATTTTGTTGAGCCACCACCATAAACAAAATGTTCAGCCATTTTTTCTAAGCTTGGCAAGTCAAATCTGTAGAAGTCTAGCCAACAGAAATTAACATAATGAGAGGTCATTTGACAAAAGAGTTTCTGTCCTTGGACCAAAAAACCCAAAATCACTTTCAAGATCAAGAGCCTTTTTTTGTTGTTTGCATAAGAATTTATTCTGTTAAAAAATAATGATCTCACATGGGGTCTTCAACTTACAAAGTGCGCTTCACAATTATCTGTGTTTCCCAAACGTACAGTCGGGTCACCAGTGAAAATGCCTCACATTTACTCTTTACTCGTAATGAGACCAGACAGGAAAAAGCAGAAGAATGTTGTGATGCAACAGTTCATTTTTCTAATTAAAACAGAATATGAGGGTTGTTTTTCTTTGCTACACTGGTCTTTTCAGCTCAGACACAACAGGTTTTTTTTTCTCTCTTTTACAAACCTGGACCTGAAAGCATAATTAGTTTCTCTCTGAGTCACTAATTGTGACTTCTGTGATTCCCTCACAGTTCATCATGTGCATGAGGTTGAAATGGAAATATGAGTTGAGAAATTTTACCAAAGTCATTTAAAAAGTATCTCAGGTGTTGAGGTAGATAATTAAAAGTTGAATAAATTGACTCTCAGCGAAAAACATAAATAGTTTTGGCAAGAGTGCAAAACATCAATCGTTATTTATTTGCATGTTAGCTGTTCACTTTGTTGGTGGCAAATGAGTTATTAATTTTACTCATTAATTTTGATATTCCCAACACTTCCTTATCAGCCCATCATTGGCAACTATACAATCAGTATAACATGTAGATGTTAGGGCAACAAACATTAGGTGTGTTTCCACTAACAGAACTTCTGGGACTTTTTTCGGGGAACTACTTTTGACTGGGCCATGAGTTTGCCCGGTCCTCTCAGGCGTCTGTCTCCAGACAGAAATGACCCTATAGGAACTTTTCGATGATGTCATCATATCACGTCAGTTGCTATGGTAACGTCACTAACAATAACCACCAAAACAAAGTGGCAGCAGAGGAGGAAATTGTCTCCGTATGAATGAAGCCTGAATGAACTCGTCTATGAGATGAATGTGTTCTAACATATTTGTAGTCGATTAAATGTTTACACAAATAAAGATTTTTGACATTTTAGGGCCAGTCGAGTTTCCCTTGTAGTCTTAGAGAAATCCCCACTGCTGTGAACATATCTTACTGTTCAGCCTTTACACCCATAGGTGCCAGCATGAGGTTCTTTATGATCACATTCAGAATATGGCCTAAACAATGAACATAAAAATTGATTATTCATATGTCTGTAGTGCCATTTACTAATTGTTGTGTCAATTAACTTGTAAATTCTGAAAGATGGTGGGTTGAAGCCAGTTGTCTGGTATTGAAGTTTGGCCATGTCATGATGTATTTTAATGTATGTCAGTGTGACTTGTCTTGCCTTGTGTGTGTTGACAAAATAATGCAGCCTGTTTAGTAAAGGCTTGAATGAATGAGGATGTTAATGCTTTTCCTATCTGCACTGCCAAGTATGTTCTATTCTTTCACTGCCAAAAGACATGGCTTCACAGCCCCAGAAATGAGACGCTTTCATCGCAGCTTTTGTTTGTTTCAGTTT
The DNA here is from genome assembly GCA_020466265.1 of Siphamia tubifer. Taxonomy (NCBI): domain Eukaryota; kingdom Metazoa; phylum Chordata; class Actinopteri; order Kurtiformes; family Apogonidae; genus Siphamia; species Siphamia tubifer. The sequence continues at coordinate 11,748,479 of CM035796.1, forward strand.
GGCTGAGGCTGAATCTGCACAGATCTGCAGCCACCAGAAACAGGGATAAGATGTACTGTATATATTTAACCCAAAGTTTAATAATAAATAAGCATGAAAAAAATACGTTAATGACGCCACAAATGTTCAGTTATAGAAGCTGCGATTAGATTATACCACTGACTGTAAATTTGACCAGTAAATAAAGTGCATAAATATTCCCTAAACTTTTACCCTTTTAAAATATTTTCACCTCATTCATTGCACCTGGTCTTTGCACACCTTTCCTCATCACTTCACCCTATTTAAATTCTATCCTTTCCTGTCCTCCTTGTCAGTTCGCCCCTATAACTTACCTCAACGAAACTCCCAGCTCAGAGTAAACTGAACCGACGGGTTTGGACTATTTGAGTGTGTTTTTGGAACAGTCTTGCTGTCATTTATGTTTCCCGACCTTCTTTGTCTGAGCTCAGAATAAAGAGCCATTGTGAAGCTGTGGACGACACAAACCTTGACAATTTAGTATTTTTTATTATTATTATTATTATTATTCATTCATTCATTTTATTTCGAATATGTCAAGCACAAAAACATTTGATCTTTCAAAAGCCAATAATTAATAAAATAACAAGAAAAAGACCATATAGAATAAATAAAAAATAAGAAGGCAAGTAACATATTCGAAAGGGAGTGAGAAGAAGTAAAAAAAAAATATTATGAAGCGATAGCAAAATAAGAGTTATGTTGTCATCCTTCATACAAATAATAAGAACAATACACAAAACTGTGGAAGATTACTTGTATATAGATCTCATTGTTTACAGTGATTATTCTGGGTCACAGCCGCCACTGTAAAACTGTTTGTGTGTGTGTGTGTGTGTGTGTGTGTTTTATCAATGAGAAACATCAGTCAGTAAATACACAAGCAGCTGTGGTCTAACTTCCCTTCATTAAGTGGATCAATAATGCATGATCACATAACGCCCACAGAGGAAAAAGGCAGAAACGCCTGGGAGACGACAGGAGGAAAGTTTCTGTTAGATTTAAAAGAGCAGTAAGTCTGTTAAGAGGCGACAATGAAGTGAAATCCAGTGTTAATCTCATTATCGCCACAGTGTAAAGTCTTTGTTATAATAATCACCCACATATAACCACTTTTAGATATGACTTTAAGCAGTTCCTTCAGTACTTCGAGATATTGAAATTGAGCCTCTAACCTTCGTTTATATTTTTGGTTCCTCTGCTGGACATTATACATTATCAACAAACACAGGTGCATTATGATAATAAAAATATGCAGAAATATTCAGATCAATAATTGGAAAATTAGTACTGTTTTACAAATTGGAGCCCATTTGTTCCTCATTACTGAGTAAAATAATAATCTAATAATACTCTCATCATAGTTCATGTCAAAAAAACAAAACATGGGATGAAAAACACACTTGATTCATTTTCAGACAAAAAATACTGATACTTACAGTTTTTTTATAAATGGAACAATCAAAGTTTGAGGTGTTGTGTGTATTAGGACGGGTAAAATGAAAAGTTGTAATTTTTGTACAAAGATAATAAAAAGACCAGATGATGACTAACCACGAATTGGTTAGTCATCATCTCTCAACTGTAGATGTGAGGTGCCCATTCAGTTCTCGAGTTATTATTTCAGAAAAAAGAAAATTAAATGGGTCCAATTAAGCCAAAGTGAAGAGCTGTATGAAAAAATACATCATTTATCAGGTGGGCAGATTTTTTTTTTTTTTTTTTTGCTAAATATCTCTTTTTTTTTTTTTTTTTAACTATAATCCTTTTTAAAATCTCACTAATACAGTACAGGAAGTTCCAAACCTTTTTGTAGGGTGTGTTAAGTTAACAAAAAGACATGCAAAAGACTGTTTATTACTTTGAGAAATTTAAATTCTGAATGATGAAATGTATGATTTGGTCACATTTAAACAGACTGTGAACTGTTACTGAGATACTACGTCATTTGTAATTTACCAAGATCAGTATAGACCACCATGAGTTTTAAATAACACTGTGTTAGTGTTAAATACATTCAATAAAACATTTGGATTATGTCTGGCTTAAAAAATAAGGCGATATTTTGGGTGATGCATACAATTGGAAAAAAGAGTTGTAAACATTTTACTATGGCAACCTGTCCTGTTACCACATTCTCATGTCAGTAAAGCAGAGACATTTCACTATTTGACTCCAACACTTATTTTCAGCAAAGTTGAACATAATATTTAAAATGTTTTGTGCTACTCCATAGCAATTTCTGTCGAGAATCTGTTGTTTTGAATGTGTGTGAATGTGAGGAAGTGTAAACCACTGGTGTATAAAATGCACTATATAAGTCCAGTCCGTTTACCATTTGTTTGAATTATGTCATTATTTAGATATGATACGTGTCTGTTGGTGAAAATGGAAACACTGTGAAGTTGATGTCATTGTAAGTGTTTCTGTCCAGTCTGTTCAGAGTCGCTGAAGACGTCTCTGCAGCATCAACATGTCCAGACTGTAGTGATTCACCTTTTTTTAAATATAATTTTCCACCTGGCTCTTGAAGAAAAAGGCACAATTTGCAGAAGTAACAGCGTTATAGTGTTAGTGATATGTATTCTGTGACCACTGAGCTGTTTCATGCAAAACAATGCATTCATTTATTTTACTATCTTTACAACAAACTGCCACTTTCTTAATCCATGATATATTTTCATAGACAAACATCATGTATGTAAAGGGTGTCATAATCTAACTGGATTATTCTGAATATGTCTCTCTTGCCACTTATCACTATCCATATTTTTTGTGAAGTTAAGTCCCTTTAGGCACCATTTAACTTTTAAAAACCATACGTACGTATACACAGAAACAGTGCCATAACCATAGGCTTTGAATGTAAAATTAAAACTTTTCAATTAGCCAACAGTAAAAAAAATAAATAAATAATAACAAAAAAAACCAGCACCAACAATAATAAATGAATGAATTGTTCATGCACATTCTTTGTATTTATAAAATAACCATAGTAGGAAATGAAATGGATTGTTCTTTTTAGTAAACCATTTTTCCATAATAATTTATTTCATAACATGATTAATATATGTAGACAGAAAACAAAAATATCAGTCAGCTTTATTTGGATCCACCCAAATACAAACATTATGCTTATTAACATAGGATTCAGTCCATGTTAAAAATGTAGAGAGGTTGTTATCTGTGAGATAAATGCAAATACATGTGAAACTAAAATGACATGTCTAGTAACCTGTGTATTGATCATTGCCACACCTCTTGACTGACACTCTGGAAGTACTGAATGCTTAACACAATTAAAGCTATTTTTGGTGGATGTACAACAGGCTTTCAAAGTGTTGAAATGGATTAGCTGGCAGAGGAGATGTTTTAGTAGAAAGGAGACAGACTACCTGTGATTATCACAAGCATGAAAGACACACAGCACAAGAGGCCATCCGCAGGGCTGCAATTTAAAGGAGAGTCCTATTTATCACACCTGAACATTTCCCAAGTCTTTCATCTGACTGAGCAATGAAAGTGCAATTAATTTCCGACTCTGCCGTGCACACCTCGAGAACAAAAGCGCTGTCTGTTTTTTTTTTTTTTTTTTTTTTCAGAGGACAGGGGCTGGGAACAATTTTCTGACTGTGTAAGACTGAGACAATTTCCCTGAAGCTTGAAGGACACACACAGATAATAGATTTACTCAGTGGTTCATAAGAGAGGGAAGGAAGAAAGTGTGTAGTGCGTCAGATGGACAGATGCATGTCTTCTGTCCTACTTCTACAGCTACTGTTTACGTATTGTGTCAAGTTACAGCATTCACCTGTGGATTAAACTCCTTATGTGTTATGATGACAGTCTCTGAGGGACTGGGAGGACTGGGTCGCTTAAACAGACATATCCACAATAAATCAAGATGAGCTTAATGTGCATAATATCTTGCCCTGTTCATACAGGAATAATATCACCTGTGGATCTATGGTGTTCTGTAAATAATCGTCTCAAGTGTCGCAGTCACATTCGATCAGCAAAATCTGTATTTTACTCACATTTAATTCAGTTTCAATTCAGTTATATTTGTAGAGATATATGTCCCAACTAATTCTTTATATAATTAGTTTGATTTGAAAATAAATAAACAGTAGATGAAGGAAATTAATTAATGACCTGGGCATCCCCTGTCCTTAGACAGTCCTTCTCAGCAAGGAAAAACTCCAAAAACCCAGTGGGAAAAGAGAAAATTCAGGGAGAAGCATAGTGACAGACAGGCAGTAGATGCACCAGGAGTGATGGATGTCTGTTTGCAGAAGCAGTTCTAGTCTGTAAAGATATAATAGGGTGGGGGCACATTTTATTCTATGGCCATCTAGAATGTTGCAACAGCTCCCATTCACTTTCACGTTCCCAGCGTTCTGTTTTTCGATAGCCGCCTGCTGCGCCATTAACGGCCAATGGCAACAAGTTTTGTCACTTCAGATTCAAGGCAAGGCAAGGCAAATTTATTTGTATAGCCCATTTCATGTACAGGACAATTCAAGGTGCTTTACACAAAAAACAGAAACAGAAGAAAATAAAAATGATAAAAATGCATTAAAAGACAATTAAAATCAAGACATAAAAACATTTTAAAACAAATAATAATCTAAATAAAAGCTCCAGTGAACAATAATGTTTTCAGGCCTGATTTAAATGAAGTGACAGTTTGAGCAGACCTCAGGTATCCAGGTAGTTTGTTCCACAGTTGAGGAGCAGAGTAACTGAATGATGCCTCACTTTGTTTTTCGTTCTTATCTTTGGAACACACAGTAAACCTGTTCCAGATGACCTCAGGGCTCTGGATGCTTCATAGGGAACCAGTAGGTCATGGTACCATATCACTCCGCAGGTAGTTCGGCCACTTTGAAAGTAAATATTTGCTATATTGTAACGCCTATTTTATCCAATCTGTTAGTGTTGTAGCAGTAATAAGCTGTAATAACTTGTAGAATAAGCGGGATAATGTATTGCTCACATTGCTGTTCGGCCCTGTTGGGAAATATTTTTCTGATAGTAATGTGTGTGCAATGTATTATCCCTTACTAAATGACAATATCAGAATCTGAATTCAATATGTACTTATTAACACATGTTGTAATTGTTGTCCCTCTAGAAAATTAGAAATGCAAGGTATAAAAAACATGTAAGAAAAGTAAAATAAAAAATGTATTCTATATAAACATATAAACTCTGCACACGCAAATGCTTAGTATCAACTTTAGTACAGTTTAGCACAACAATCCATAACTATTATTTCTTAATATATTGTACTTGTAGACCCTTTAACATGGCTGTGGCTCAGTTGGTAGAGCGAGTCGTCCAATGATCGAGGGGTCGGCAGTTCGTGTCCCACCTCTGGCTGTCCACATGTCCAAGTGTCCTCTAAGTTGCTTCCAGTAGGGTCAGGCAGTGGCCGTCTACTGGGTGAATGGATGAATGTGAGGAATTGTAACGCGCTTTGGGCACCCACTGGTGTATAAAATGCACTATATAAGTACAGTCCATTTTTACCATTTAACACAGCACTCATTGGACACATACGAACATCACACCACACTGTGGAAGAGGATCAGTGGGCTGCCCTCTCAGGTATCTGGGGAGAAATGGGAGAGCAAAGTGCTTTCCTCAAAGGCACATCATCCAGCAGTTCCTCTACTGGTCTGGGGGATGTGTCATATATGTCGTCTATTACATATATATGTAGAAGATGTGTTTACTCCTTCGTAACATCCATCCTCAATTTCACAATTCACTAAACATCCAGAGTTGATTTATACCATAACACTGTACTAATTTTTTTAATCACCTGCCATCAGTGTCGTACTTGTATACCTCCAATCACATAGATTCCTCCTTTTAATCATAATACAACCAGGCGGACTGAGCATTTTACTGCCTGGACATCTTAGTTTTGTCAAATTATTTATTTTATGCTTGAAATCTAGCCATGAAATATTACTCATTTCCACTTGGGCTGAGTCGATTATAAAGTTATGCATATATTCAGTATTTTTTAAATAGAAAATGTAAGAACTCAACAAAGTCACAATACTCAATATGCAAAATATTAGCTTTATTTCTGTCAGGAAAGAATTGTGCTGCTGTCCTTTCGCTGATGCACAGTCACATCTGTCCATCATTGTCACTGTATATGACTCTAGCAGTTATCACCAATTTCTCTACACTCACACCTACCACTGCGATGACTGTTGGGAGGAAATGGCAGAATGGAGAAAAAATGAAGCCAGCTGTGAATATATTAGTCCTGAAATGAACATGTATAGGTCAGTTTCTGACAAAGTAACACTCAATAGCATACAGTCTTCTGGAAATTATACAATTACAGATCACATCTAATGGCCAATTTATTTTACTACAACAACAAAAAACATCACCCAGGGCAATTAAGGGAGTCAGTGAAACCCAGTAAAGCCGGACATACTGTAATAAGTAAAATCTGTCTTTTGTCTGGAAGGACGTAACACTCATCTTCGAAAGACTTTATAACTCCAACACTATGTTAAAACAATGTCATTTATGTTGAACTGACTTCACTTTTCTACTTTAACAAGATGCGCGTTTGTGTGTGTGTGTTTAGAATTAGCCGCTGTGTTGTTGCTAAGCACCCTCTTTTTCCCATCTCTAATTCATATACTCCTGGTTTATTACTGTGTGTAAATGCCACATGGTGAGATTAATAACACAATACAGTTGGAATTAATATTAACATAGTGTATTGTTTATCTGTGCATAGGTTAATGCTGTTTAACACTGGTGTGTTTTTGAAGCTAATACGATAAGCTAGCTGTCATCTGTGTGCCTTCTGTGAGGTGATTTCTGTGTATTCCATGACACATATTATACATCTGAGTGACTCATACAGTGGTCTACGGACTTTACAAGCGGTATTTTTTTTCCCACCCATCTTAAAATTAATCATTTATATATGGGGGGGGGTCGATTTTTGAACATAAAAATGTATTTAAAAATCGTAAAAAAACAAAAAATCCTGATACATATGTGAATAAATTTTTTTCTCCCACCCCTAATTCTTAGACAGAAAAGGGTAGAGTACTCACTTCGGGTCAAGGAGAAAGTCCTGTTTAAATGGATGATTTCAAGTATCTCAGGATCTTGTTCACATGTGAGGCTAGGCTACAATAGGAGACTGACAGGCGGATGGACAGCCTCAGTCATGCGGACACTAAATCAATCCGTCATGGTGAAGGGGGAGCTAAGACAAAAGGCGAAGCTCTCAATGTTCCAACTCTCACCTCTGGTCATGAGCTCTGGGTAATGACGGAAAGAACAAGGTTTAGAGTCCAAGCTGAAATGAGGTTCCTCCACAGGGTGTTTGGGTTAGAGCAGTGGTTCTCTAATCCAGTCCTTGTCATCCAGTGTCCTGCATGTTTTTTAGATATTTCACTCTTCTTCTCTTTTTTTTTTAAATAAATAAAATTAAATACAATGAAATAAAATAAATACATTAAAAATATATTTTAAAAAGTAATTAAAATAAAAATTAAACAAAACATTTACAAATACAAAAGTAATTAAAAATAAGTTACATTTAAAAATTCTAAAAAAATTTTTTTTAAATGATTAAAAAACACATTAAAAAATGTTAATTACATTTTTTAATTTTCATCATATGTGTTTAGGGAGTGATTGTGATTTGTACTAATGGACACAAAACATTCTCACTGTGTTTTTGATTGATACCTTTAGGTTGAAACCAGAATTTGTAATGTGATGGAATACTAAAGTAGCTAAAAGTACAAATTACAGATTTTTGTTTTAAAATGTTTATATAATTCAAAATTGTTATTGTATTTTCATTAGACAGACAAACAGACAAACATCAAACCCAACAGACAGAATGTAGCTCAAAATAATATGAGAATATAATAATAATAATAAATAAAATGGAAAATTAATTAAGTGAAAATAAAACAGGCAGGTAAGGCAGGTGAATCAACACATTTGTTTTTCAAAAGCATCCCATTTTTCTTTTATCATATCATTTTCACAGTTTAATCTCCCCAACATCACCGTCTCCATCATCTATGTCTTCCACATATTCAGCGTGGGAGTTTGGGGATTCTTCCAACACATCAGAATGACCTGTGCACATGTTATTAGGCCAGTTTTTAATATGGCTAAAGTGGTTTAAGTAAAATTAAAACGTCAGGAAAATAAAACCTTTGGATATTGAACAAGTTTCATCTTATCACATATTCACTTAAAAATAGAAATCTTGACTTTTTCTACCTTTATCACAAAGCTTTTATTTCCAGAACCGTAGAACATGTACACACAACATACCATTTGTCTATGTCATTTATCCCTCGAATCATCAGATTCTACCATTGAACACAGAGTAAAATCAATAAAAATGTAGAAATTACACTGCAGAAATAATGGAAACACAAACAGCAGTTCCATAGACCTGTCACACAAGCCACTGAATATCCATTTAGATGATGAACCGCTGTATGCGCCTCGAATGACACAATTTAGAAGCTTTGTGGGGGGAAAATATAAGACCAACATTGTCAAAATATTATAGTGACTTAAAGTTTAACAATAATAAAATACTTTAAGGAAATGTTGTGTACCAAAATAGTCAAACACAGATTTAGTTAAATGTCCATATTGTATATTATAGTGCAAAAAGTTCAGTTATTTTTATTTGAGCAGTTCATCTTAAAAAATAATAAAATAATAAAAGAAAATACAGAACAAAAGAAAACAAGGACAAATTAAGGAGTCACCACTCAAAGGGAGTAGGTTGAAGTTCAGAGAACTTATAAAAATCCTACCCCTCATTTAACAATTTTACAATACAATTATAACAATTTCATGAATTTCACTCATCACTCATTTCAATGTCCATCTTGACCATATGTTTTAAAACTGAACCTCCTGCATTATTGCAGGTTGCCTTTTTTTGCAGCACTTTTTCTTTATGGACATACACATTATAATAAAGATAAAGAAAACAAATGAAGAGCTTCCTACCACATTTTATATATATATTTTCTTTATTTTATTATGTATTTTTGTCAGTAAGGGGAATTTAATGGTTTCCTAAAGTGTAATTTAAAATAAATGAAAAAGTTGAAAGAAAATCAGAACTTTGCAAAATGTACCAGACTTTAATTAGGAGGTTTTTAGTCGTTTAAGGCCTTTAATTATAATCCTCTTTTATTTTTATTTTTTCTTATTATTATTTTCCTCTTTTATTAAGAAGAAAATGGGATGAGTACAAAGCCTCACTGTGATCTGTTTCCATTTGCAATGTCAAAAATACTGCAGCGTATTTTTCTATGAATGTACGTTTTATTGTCAGTGGATGTAAACCAACAGGGGTCTTGTTCTCTAAATATTGTCATATTATTACTATATAAAGATTATATTGTGTTTGTATTATGCAAGCAATGGGGGAAAAAGACAAACAAAAAAAATAGTCTAGAGTTTGAAAATGTGTCCGCCGCTGACTTAAACTTTTTGCACTTAATATAGAAGCGAGGACGTGTGACAGACGTTTGGACAGTCTGGTTTTACAGCCGTGGGTCCAAACAAAATTCAGGCATATGTTCAACTACTGATGTTCAGTTAAATTTAACAGAAAACTCTTTGCTAACGTTAGCCTTTGTTTTGTTGGGGTTAAAATGTTGTCAGTGGACATTGTTACGTTTCAGTGAATTTTAACACAAGTTGCTCATTGCTGGACAAACATGTGTCCGTGTTTTTTTAGCCGCGTGTCTGTTGTTCCTCAGCTGACAATGTGATGACGTCATCACGACACATTGTTGAGCTGTATTTTGTAATAAACGTCCAAAATGTAAGAACTTTTTTATTTAATTTTATAATAAACTGCCACAACGCATTATGTAATAAGTTATTACATTTTGAGAAGATTATTACAAAATGCACTTGTAACTTTTTTATTCTCTAGAAAATGTAATAACATGTTGCATTACGTAATAGCAATTTTAAAGCAAGTTTGTTTGTTAATTGTATTTTACTTTAATTTGGGCATGCATTTTAGGCTGAATTTGCCAGAAAACCCCCTTAAGTCTTAAGAGATTAAACAATGTAAGTGTCTTCTTCTTGTTTACAGAGCTGCTGTGACCAGATCATTTATCCACTAAGATTCATTTTAAACAAATGTGAAATTGTCTCAAAAGGCTAAACAAACAACAAAATTTCTACTTCCAAAATATATCAGTAATTTCAAATTGTCCATATTGTGTAATATGTCTAATTACCAGCCAAGACATAAACCATTTGGAATGTTTCCCAAACAGTTCCTTGAGTTTTAATGTCACACCACCAAAGCTCCCTGCTGCTGCAAAATGGAATAACATTTTACATAATGCGGCAAAATGTATTACAAAATGAAATGGAAAAAGTTTGTACATTTTGGACGTTTATTACAAAATGCAGATCAACACACGTCGACTCAACTTCGACTTTATTGTCGATAAGTCGTTAATACCCAAGTACTATGTATACTGCACAAATTAGCTATGGATTTATATCACAAGAAATGTCAGAGTAAATTCCTTCCTTAATTGTAAAGGCGTATTTAATCAAGATTGAGGGTAAAAACCTAGTGAGAACAAACCTGTGATGATTACGTAGCAGCGGATCACAATAACAGCAGCAGTTCAGACACTCATTTAAAACCACTATATTGGACAATAACATTATTTCCATTCTAGCATTTACTGAGCTTGTTTTGCCTCAGGGTCAGTACTCTCATTACATGACAACAATTAGGTTGTGCAATATCCTCATCAACAACATGCACAGTACAACTCCATGAGGATATGTTTTGTGAGCAATAACCCACTTAGTCTGCTTTAAGTCTCCATGTTACCTTGGGAAACTGGAGTCTGTGTGGTTCCAGTGAACACATAAAAAGGAGACGGAGAATGTGACACGCTACTGTAATTACTTGCTGGATTGAAATATACCACATCAATATGATTATTATGGCCCCAGAATGTTCTTTTCTAAATGGACCAAGCAATTACAGAACATTCAGGATTTGATGGAAGTGTACTATACCTCCTGCATCTTTGATGAAGGCCCTGCAGAAAACACATGACCACCTTTTTCTTCTTTTTTACCTCCAACCCATGTATTTATGTTATTTGTTGTGAATTAGTAACTAAGAATAATAATAATAATAATAATAAATAATAATAGAATACAGTGATACCTGTACTTACAAAATTAATTTGTTACAAGTGTTTTTATACTGTGGTCTTTTATATGTAAAAGACCAAAATGCAACTCCTCAAACCCTTTAAAATTATTTTAAAAATTAACAATTTGTATGAAATATGTGTTAAAAGTAAAAGAAAATGTAGATTTAGATTTTTATTGGTCTCAGTGGGGACTCGTGGGGCAGCGGTGGTTCTGTCCTTTACATGTGTATGGATAGAATGAGGGTCAAAGGTTCATGAAAAGCATCATGGGTAGCTCTCTCATAGCCAATGGAACACTATATACAGTACATACATGACGTATTTACGTAGATTACGAAGTTGTGTACAGTACGTACAGTAATGTACATAGTATTTATGTCTCTGGGGTTTCAGTTTCCTTTTGTAAATACAATTTTCTTTAGTATTCAGACGAAAAATTGAGGAATTGGATTATTCGTTAGCTGGGTCTTTTGTAAGGAGAGGTACCACTGTAGGAGGTTTAAGAGGCAATGCTGTATTTTTATTATCTTATAGCACTTTTAAGAAAGTTAATATATAAGTTTACACAACGACTGGACGACTCCACAAATAACATCATGGTGATACTTTTAAATCCTAGACTGATTAGCACATGGTATACATCCAGGCTGAGAGCACATTGGATTAAATGCCTGTATATATTTTAATTTAGAATTAATCTTTTTTATCTTGGTCTCTTTGAAATGTATTCTCTATTTACCACAATGTCAAATTTTAAAGTCATCCTGAATCCAGGATCACCAAAATGTAATCATTTCTTCTTTGGGCTACTCCCAACACATCCTGAAAATTTTATCAAAATCCATTCAGAACTTTTTGTATAATCCTGCTGACAGACAGACAAACAAACAAACAAACAGACTCAAATTTAGGCAAGGCAAGTTTATTTGTATAGCACATTTCAACAGCCAGATAATTCAAAGTGCTTTACATAAAACATTAAAAGCATCAAGATACAATTTAAAAACAGTCAATATAAAAAGGGAGGGTGGAATAAAAATAATAATTTTTTAAAAATTAAATCTGAAAATTAAAACAAGAACAAGTTACAGTGCAGTGTAGAATAATTAAGAAATGAGTACCTCCTTGGCGGACCTCTCTTCATTCAAAGGGGTGGGGGCTGCCTTGGCGGAGGTTTGTGCTCTGTGCTTTTCTTGTTTAGTTGGGGGGGTTTTCCAGTGTTTCAACATGATGATATAAATTGAACAAACATAAACGTGTCCACTTAGTGTTGATATTATTTTGAAGTAGTTTTTTGTCAGGTTTTTTTTCTCCTCCTACTGCCGCCTGTTGAAGACTCACTGGCTCAGTCTGTTGTTGTAGGTGCATCCCGTGTAGACTTCCTGTTGGCATGTGTACTAGTATGGTTGATCTGTGAGGACAAAAATAACAATCAACCTCACACTGATTTTAATGCCATTACAAATTGTGAGTCATATTTATATATGTGTAAGTTCTCCATGTTACTGAGGCTGGCAATGGAAGTTTGTACCATATTGTGCGAGTTATAAATATGTATGTGTAAATGTATGTTTTTGGCATTGTACTGAGACATAATGTTCTGTAGTATGTGGATGCATATGGGAACTGCAGTGTGATTTAATTCTTTGCAGTCAAATAAGCAACTGCCTGAGAACTGATTTAGAATACAGACCCCAGTCCTGTTCTTGATTCACTGTAGAAACTCAGAGCATGTGTTTTATTCTGTCCTCGCCGCAAGTGGAGGGCAGCAGATCTGTGCTCAAAAAATAATGTTCATATGTGACTTATGACCTGCAAATACATTCAGGAGGAGACACTTCTAGAGCAACCCAAAGTCAAGTGGTTATAGTGTAAGTCATGGTTTGTCTGTCCTTGGATCCTTCCAAAGAAAAAATGTAGAACCAAACCACAAGCAAGTACTTTGCAGAAACTACATAGAGATAGATAGATAGATAGATAGATAGATAGATAGATAGATAGATAGATAGATAGATAGATAGATAGATAGATAGATAGATAGATAGATAGATAGATAGATAGATAGATAGATAGATAGATAGATAGATAGATAGATAGATAGATAGATAGATAGATAGATAGATAGATAGATAGATAGATAGATAGATAGATAGATAGATAGGTAGGTAGATAGGTAGGTCGATGGATGAATGGATAGGTGGATGGATGGATGGATGGATGGATGGATGGATGGATATTGTCATTGCAGAATCATAGACAGTATAATAATAATTACATTGCAAATAAAAATACACTAATCACAACTGTGTATACACATGGCAGTTAAAACAATACTTGCAAATGTGATTCAGACTGTGCCAAACAATGCAAGTTATTGCACATGACCCACTGTATGACTTTATAGATGAGGTCGGGCTATTGCCCCATTGGAGAAAAAAAAGATCCTTGTGTCTATTAGTCCATGATTTGAGTGTCCTTAATTTCTTGGCACAGAGCAAACACTGGGTGTGTAGGGTAGACAAGATATATATATCCTACCACTAAGATCTGCAACACATTACAGAACAAAGTCAGACTGAATTTGAGTGAATGAGTGGCTGTTCAGGACAAGTGGAAAATCTTTAACTAATGATGTGATTTCAATCAGCTTATGTCAGTTGATTGTAACAGTGATCTGGTGCCAAAGCAGCAGGAAAGGCTTCATCCTTCAGGAGCAAAGGCGGTCGAGGAACATCACAGAAGACTTTAAAAACACTGTTCCTCAAAGAACAATACAATCTAATTTGGATATTTCAACTTCTACTGTGAAGAGCAGAATGCCCTCAGTGCAGGGTGAGGTACTTTTATTGACAAAAACCCATAATGCCCTTTCCATGTACGAAATACAGTAGTAGTGGGGGCAAAAGTACTGACATTTGTATACGTAAAGTACTCATTCAACTCATTCAGTAAAAGTACTTTCTCAATTGTAATAAAGTACAATAAAATTAAAACTTCTTTTTTTTTTTTGCCATGAGTAAAACAATGCTTACTGAAACTTTTTTTTTTTTTTTTACGTTTCAAAAGAATCAAAAAATAAAGCCCTTAAAATGGGGTACTGTGTAGACAATATGTCACAGGACTCAGCTTTTTGGGTACAGACCGGAAATTTTGGAGAAAAGAGAAAAGAGCTCCGGTTCTGACCCTGTGCTCCTTCTCTTCTAAACTGATTTTCCCTCTGAAGTGACTTATTACCTCCAGTGAGGTTATGTTATTGCTGACATTCATTGGTGTGTTTGTTTGTTTGTTTGTTTGTTTGTGTACAAGATAACTCAAAAACATATGGATGGATTGTGATGACATTTTCAGGGTAGGTTGGTAATGGGGACATCTGGAAATGATTAGATTTTGGTGGTGATCCAGAGAGGGGTTCTGCGCCCTCAGAGAATGTAAGGAGTATAAAGTACAGATATACATGTACAAATATGGGAAGTAAAAGTAAAAAGTTGCCAGAAAAGTAAATAATCAAGTAAAGTACAGATACCTAAAAAAAATGTTTACTTAGACACAAAAAAAGTACTTATACTTAGTTACTTCCCACTTCTGCAGAGTAGTAATGAATGACTCATGAGTATTTCTTATGTTTTTTAATTGTTTATTTTTTATTTTTTTATTCCAAAAATATATATTCATGTTATTTATTTTAGCGAGTTTGTTATTTTGAAATTATTATTATTATTTATTCATTAATTTTTTTTACATTTATTTTTAAATTTCATTTACTTTTTAAATTTGTATCATTTTTTATTTTATTGGGAAAAAAAGAGAGAGATGTGTTTACACTCACTACCCAATGGTTACTTGATGACAAACTTAGTCCTCATGAGACATGGAAACGACTGTGTGTGTGTGTGTGTGTGTGTGTGTGTGTGTGCACTTCAGTATCCAAATGATTTTTCAACATATAAAGTAAGGATGAGTTCCTTTCATAGTCTACAATAACATCAAATAGATGCTACAATAAAAATCAGTGTAATCACGACATGAAGATCCATTTAATAAAAAAAAGAGCTGAAAGCTGTTGACAGAAAAACAATAAATAGAACACATACCCTTTAATAAAGGCACAAACAGTGCGTGATAAATTGAGAAATAATGTAATAAGGTTAAACATATGAGTGTGGCTGTCTGTGGTTGGATGTAGGGCAGTATCACAGCACCCTCTAGAGGACAGAACAATATAACAACACACTACATGATGCCTTTGTGTTATTTCTGAGTCTAGAATTAGACCTGTGAGAATAATTCCCCCAGGTGTCGAGGATTTAGGCTCTACTTTTGTCTCCTGTGCTTTTACAGCCACAAAAATAGTCATCAGTACAAAGCTCCACGTTCATCTTTACCACATTAACGTCCATGTTGCTTTGTCTCCTACAGATACCTGAAGCCTGATGAGAACAAAAAGTCAAAGCACAAGACTGCAGTGAAAAAGAAGACCCTTAATCCAGAGTTCAATGAGGTAAAAAAAAAAAACAACAACACTGGTACACTAGAGATATTACTTTTTTTGCATTACTTGAGTGTTTTTCTGGTTCTTTATGTATGCAGTAAGAAGCACTAAAGTCATTCTGAAAAGGAAGTTGTTTTGTTTTGGGTTTTTTTAATAAGGCTGTTTGTTGAAGTACTGAGGAAATGTCCCTCCAAAAAAATCTACAGCTTCATCTAACCTTGCAGTGTCTTTTTCTAACCATCTATATTTTCTCAGATATTGATCAAAAAGCTTCACTATAATGATACACAGGTTATTTTCTTTTGTTTAGACAAATTAGAGTGATGTTCTCATACCTGAAATGTTTGAGCTGTTACTGCAGTATTCCTCAGAGGCATTGTTGAGTCGCATTTTGTAATAAACATCCAAAATGTAATAACTTTTTCATTTCATTTTGTAATAAACTGCCCCAATGGATTTTGTAAAAAAAAATAAAAAATAAAAAAATTGCCACATTATGTAATAAGTTATTCCATGGAGCTGTTTGGGAAACATTCCAAGTGATTTATGGCTTGGCTGGTAATTAGACATATTAAACATGGACAATTTGAAATTACAAATATATTTTGGAAATAGAAAAATGTGTTGGGGCAGTTTATGACAAAATGAAATGGAAAAAGTTATTACATTTTGGACGTTTATTCCAAAATGCACCGTTATTACAAAATGTAGCTCAACAGCCATCCTGTGACGCACCTACCTGGGACTCCGTCAGGTATATCATCGCTCTACTACTGCTATATCTGAACAAAAGAAAATAACCTGTGTATCATTATGATAAGAAAAGCCTCATCAACTGTTTATCTCTTGAATGCATTATGTTGAGATATATATATATATATATATATACACCTCAGCTCATTCAGTCTGTTCTACCATCAGAAGAATTTAAAAGGATAGTTCAGTATTTTTCACATGAATTTGTATAGAATCTGTGTCTTTACTCTGGTGCACCCACAGTGACTTACCCCCGACAGTGTCCTGTGAGTAGAGTTCTGGTTCGGTTTTAAAGTAGTCCCGGCAGGTTTCAGGGGTCACGAAAATAAAACGTGTGTCTTCTCAAAATAATGTGTTTGAATGACTGATTTATTTGCATACCAAAACTGTCACGAAACAAAAACTCACACCTTGTAATTGCTTTGAATTACTTTCTCTCAATAGTGATCAATGTGCGTTGTCACTGCTGACAGCTGTGCACCTGCACATAGCAGCCACAAACAGCACCAAACAACTGATGAAAGTAGTTTGCTAAGGCGCACAGCTGTTATCAGTGACAACGCGCATTGATCACTATTGAGAGAAAGTAATTCCAAGCATTTACAAGGTGTGAGTGTTTGTTCTGTGACAGTTTTGTTATGCAAATAAATCGTTAATGCAAACACATATTGTTTTGAGAAGAAACAGGTTTTATTTTCGTGACCCCAGGAAATCTGCCAGGACTACTTTGGCTTTGACCAAAACTTGACCAGACCTCGACTCACAGGACACTGTCGGGGGTAAGTCACTGTGGGTGCACCAGAGTAAAGACGCTGATTCTATACAAATTCATGTGAAAAATACTGAACTATCCTTTTAATACATGTTAATAGAGGTGATGTGGTCAGAATATTATTAATTTTGAGGTAGGATCACAATCTACTATCTGAATCACAATTTTCTCAACTCTTATAAAACACAAATGAGTTGCAACCAAATAATAACAAGTTTGCCCTCATTCCTGGCACCTTAGGCTGTATGAGATTATGTTTTCTCGTTGTTGATGCTATTATCTGACTGGAAAACATGTATTTTTGTGTAATTTCCTCCTATTTTACTGCAATAGTCAACCGAAGAAACAGCTGTTCTCATTATCTTTGCTCTACACACATCTCTGACGTAGTACTGGTTTGATTGATGATATGAACTGTGGCTGGACCTTATTCTTCAAATCTTTTTTAATTAACAGCAGAGAATGAAAACAATTAAAACTGCAAGCAACATTGTCCAGGGCCTGGCACTGCTCCTTCTACCTCCTATGACCATCAACACCACTACTCAAGTTACACATCTCCGTACAAACACCAGCTTTTTTGTCTGTCCTCCTTAGATCCTGACAGATCACCGGTGACTCTTTACTGAAACAAACATTCATTCATTTTCATTTATTTCAAGCAAGTGATTAAGCAACACAAATAACTTACATACAACAGGGTCTGATAATACAAAGACTCTCAACAGAATATAGGGAAGCCCAATAAATCTAATTAGTTTATCCATGCTCGAAAAGGTGTGGGAAGAAGACAAACTTTACTACCATCACCTTTTAATATAGCTTTTATTTTCAAAAACCCTACTGTGTGCAGTCTCACAGTAGTATTTCTAGCTATAGTCTCAAATACGTTATATGGGTCAAAATTATTGAATTTGAAATTTATGCATAAAATCCAAGTAAAATGTCTCCTGAACACTTCTAACTATGAGTTTTTGTAAAGTTCCTTCCGTAAGTGCTTCAAATCATGTCGTTTAGGAAGGACAACACCTGACTCTGACAGTAATTAAGTCTAAAACAAAGAAAAATCGGCTCAAAACACGGCTTTACTTCTCACTCGCGTTAGGTATTTCCCCATCATTACCGTTGGAAAGATCGGGTTTCCCTCTAGACAGCCCTTAAATAAAAATCTACGTAAGTATATATTTGAACCAATGGGAAGCCTCAGAACTAAGCCTTCTTGAGAAACCAAAATCCCTTGTTGCTAGGACGATGTTGGAAAAACAGCCTTTGATTGGTTGAATTACTGTCGCACAAGCATTTTAATAAGCCTTCAGATAAATAGAAAATCTTAATTTCTGAAATTTGACCCAAGTGACTGGTTTTATGCTGGAGGGTCACATATGTTCAGCCCTATGATGAACTGGTGACTCATACAGGGTGTACCCCACCTTCACCCAATGTAGCTGAATTAGGCCCCCAGTGACCCCCATGACCCGAATGAGGATAAAGCAGGTTCAGATGATGAAACAAGATTAATGGTTGATTTGGCAACATCCATACGTGCATAGGTTTTTAAAGACTCATATTTTTTTGTACTTTGCATGTAAACTGCTATCACAGAAATTGATCTTCAGTAATAATCTTACAAAAGTCCTGCATACATATTCTCAAGTTATTAAATGTCACGAACCATAGGAGATCTCTGCTAATTAATTTTTTATCCTATGAGAGGCATTAACCTTTTCCTTTCTTATGTTTAATTTGTGTTAAATACTAGAGCATATACACATTTCTAGTTCTTTTGAGTATTTCCATAACCTCTGCAATGAAAGTCATAAAGAACATTTCTCCTGAATGCATACCTCAGTCAGTTAAAGGTCAAAGACCATAGGAATGCCTCTGCTAATTCATTCTTCTTTGTGTTGTCAGAGAGACTGAAAATCTCTTTTAGATGTATCCACACATTTCTGTATAAAGGTTTGCTTTTCTGGATGCTATCTGTCCCCATAACATGTAAAATTGCTCAGGCGTAGGTTGACACAATTTGGACTCAAGGATGAACTGAATAGATTTCTGTTTTCAAAGGCATAGGTTGCTGTGAACTCACTAAACCCAGAGGAAGCCTCCAGGGCAGCAAAGAAAAGCCAATGTTTAATCTGTGGTAACGTAAAAAGATCCATTGGGGGGGCTGGCTCCAAAAAAACAGTCAATTCCCACAGACCCCTGTTAAAATGACTTTAGTCTCTATTGTTCAGATCCTTTGCTCATATTAAAGCACATTATGCATTATTAAGGAAGTGGCTACTATAATTTACCAGTGAATGATTGTGTTGGAATTTATTTGATTGACAGCTCGTGATAACTCAGTTGCTGAGTGAGATAATTGGAGATTTTTTTTATAAATAATATATTTGTTCCTTCTGTAATTGTGTTTATGGAGTGACACAAAAATATTGGCAGTTGACGATGTCTTGAAATTTACTAGTGAACACCAGTTGGTTTACTCATCACTACAAGACATACGATCCAATGGTTCACATTTTGCACATATCTGTGCATTATACAATATTTACTGTATTTTTATTTTTTTTTACGAAGTAAATTCAATCTCCAAAATGAATCTCTCACGGTTCTCTCATGATGTTTCAAAGGAATACTTTAAAACATCACAACATGGTGGGTCTTCAAATCAAGTTCTTCAGTGATAAAAATGGAATTGATCATTTTTAAGATCTCAAACCAGAGAAGCTGAAATAAGCAAACTCAAAACACACAAAATTTTGACATTATACCAAGCCATTTTTACTTATTTATTACTTAAAGGTAGGGTAAGAGATCTTGGAAAGCGGTTCATGTAAGCTATATTTTGTAAGTATACACATCCATGCCTCTTCGTCAGCCCACCCCTCGAAACCACACCTTCAAAAACACATGAACGTGCATGCTGTCTGGAGGGATCACAAGCAACTCAACATCAATTATCATCCTAAATAACAAGACAATAAGCAACATTTATCAGGACAATAGTTACACCAGCGGTTTACACAGTGTTGGTAACTTTGTAAAACCTACTGGAATATTATGTTTGGTCAATATCTTGAATTTTCTCATGAGTGATTGGTATGTCCAAATATATGTAATCATAGCGGTATCATCTTACTTATAGAGTAGAAACATGATCACCTTAGTATTGGTTTTGAGCCCCTTTTCCTTTTTCAGTTGAAGCCAGCGCTGGAAAGCCATAGTGATTACCACCCTTGTCCTGTTCCATTTTTCGCTCAGCTTTCTCATGGCCATAGCTTTTTCAAGCATAGTTTTTACTTTAGTTTTGCTGCCGGTTGTTGTCTTTTCCACCAGAGCTGTTTATGTGATTGTGTAGCAGCATATTAAAAACAAGAAAAAAGAGATCAACACATGTATAAAAAACATATAAAAACAAGCAGTATACTCTTACCTTACACATTAGCACTATCACTGTCATTTAAAAACCTGATGGCAGATGGAATAAAATAATTTGCATGTCAATTTGTTTTCCTTCTGGGAGCTAGATAACACCTCCCAGAGGGCAACAATGCAAATGTCCTATTAAGCACGTGGTCTGGGTGTGCAATAATGCTTTTCGCTTTGTGGAGCATGTGCCTGCTCCACAAAGAGCATATATTAGTTGTGGGCACACCCATGAACCTGGCACAAGTTTTTGTGATTTGAAGCTGAGGTATGACACAAGTCAAAACAGGCCATCTGATCAGGATCAAAGTCTGGTCTCTTACATAGAAAAGTGTTTTCACAAGTGATACTGATAAACAGCCTTGGCAATCTGCCAAAGTGAGCTATTCTCCATTTTATACTCCATTATCTACAGCCACATTTTATTAAAGTGAAAAGTAGCATTGGGTATAGTTTGTGTTTTTTCCTCATACTGACGGATAAACTATGCTAAAACTGTTACCTCTGTTACTGTGAATGCTTAAATATAAATGACAATAAAAAGAATAAGAGTTAAATTCTGCGAACAGAATAAAATAAACTTTCCAAATTTCTGATACAAAATTATATAATAAATTACACTTTACAATGTGATATGTTGTTTCATTTGCATTGACTTTGGTTCCTTTTTCTTGTTCTTGCTCCACTGTTTCAGTCAATAGCTCAGGCGTTCAAATGGCAACATAATGATGCAGTGAAATTACCATGTTGACAATTGCTCCATTAGGTTCCAATGGACTGGAGGGATGATCAGTGTTATTTGTAGTTACTTTTGTTAGATGTTTGTTGATTGTGTCATTTCCATGGGAATTTAGAGGCATAAAACATCAGGGATATTTTTCACCCATATCCCCATTCCTTATGCTTTACAAGAGAACACCGTACTCCCACATTTAAAGGTGTCACTCTGCTGAAAACCACTTTTCCATGCTCCTTTTGGAATCTGATGGGTCACCCCGACTTACCAACACATGCTGCATTTGAAAGTGGTTTGTCACCTCCACTGGCTGCATACCGCATTCACAGAAAACAACGAGAGGAACGAGGGACCCAGAAAAAGCCAGTCCGTCTGATGTCAGACGGACTTTAGCATCACCCATGTGGGGTTGAGCCCATCCCCCATTGCAGCGAATCTGAAGTAGCATTAGCATCTACAAGAGAGGACGGCGCCACAGTAGCTGCTGCACAATCTGGAAATGAATGGCGGAGCAAACTGGTTCATGTGCTGTCTGTGGAAATAAAGCCGAGTTTTTTTCCCTGTATGTTTTCAGAACAAGCAACGGCATGAAACTTAGCTGGATGCTACTCTGAGGGGTGTTCCTTCACGCATTCAATCAATGTATTCAATAACAATGAAGAAAACAGTAATATTAATGAAATAACCATGGAATGACTCCTTTAAGGACATGGAGGGGGATAAAGTACTGTGTTCCACATTGCTTTAGTATTACTTCTGAAATGCCAGTGCTGTATTCTGTTACTGTATTTACATAAGGAGAATGAGACATTCATATCACTGTCAAGACCTTTATTGTGATTGATTCTTCAGTAAATAATCCACCACAACATTTTCACTCTGCATACACACTGTTTAATATTGTTGAAATTCAGCTTGAGTTGCTTTCTTTCTGAGAACCAGTCCTTCAAATCAAATATTTTCTTTGAAATAGGAAGCTAGTTTCACTTCAGTGTTGTCACATCTCTAGGATAAATCCAGGATGGATAAGCTGGATCTACCTACCGGGCTGTATTTTCTCCCAAGCTGAGTCAGTGCATCTTTGGCCACAGCTGAAAAAATGCCTTTGTAACCAAAATGATTGACTGGAAACAGTGTGTGAAGGAAACTTCAGGGCTTTTTGAAACTGTGCATGTTCCACTTTTTGCAGCAGGTTGCTGCTGCTGTGTACCTTTCAGCACTATAGAGGTGAGAAGAGAATTGTAACAGCAGGACCTGTTCATAGAGAGAATGAAAAGCCTTTTTACTAATGCAGCCCTCTGTGTGAAATATGTCGACCTTTACATTCCTGAGTGGCACAGTTCATACATCAGTTAATTGTACTATTTTCTGTTTTACAAAATAGGCCTGAGTCTGACTCATGTTACTGCAGGCACAGAATAACACATCTGATATGCAGTCACTGGCCATTTTATTAAGCACACCTGTTGAACTGCAGGTTGACAAATGTCTCTAATTGGCTAATCATATGAGGACATGGTCAAAACTAGATATGTCCAAACTATGAAACATAGAATATTTTTTATTGAACTCACAGGAGGTAAAGGGTCTTTGAAGATTGAGATCAGTTGATTAATTGAGTCAAGTCTGGTGTGCTGCTGCTTTGTTCCAACAAACATCTGCAGATACACCAGCTCTTTCTGGAATAGTTTGGACATAAGTGTTAACTTTCACCCACTCCTTTGGGACATGCTTGTATTGTTTTTTTACTGTATGTTTTCTCTGTCTTTTCCATTTTTTTAATGCTCAAATGAATCGAATCAAAACTCAAATGCCTAGTCAAAACAAAATAAACTCAGCATCAGAAAGAAACCAACTCTTGACTCTAAAAATGGTTGTTGGTAGCATTTATGCTGGTCGAAAACTGCTGATCTACTGGGATGTAACGACCTCTAGAATGGTCCTAAAAAGAGCATCTTCTAAAACTGGTATCATCTGAAGATGATTTCTTAAATATGACAATAGTTTAAGTCTTCTCAAATGGTCTCCAGAACTGTGAGATGTCAATCCAATATAAAACCTTGGGGAAGTGATTATATATATATATATATATATATATATATATATATATATATAAACTGCACAACTTACTTCCAGCAGAAATAAAATGCATATCTGGACGGCAGTGGTGCCGCCCAGGGTTTGTTGCATTCTTTGCCCCCTCTGCATCATTCTCCTGAAGGCGGTTGAAGCATTTCATCCGAAACGTCGAGGAAATATTCCTAGTTCTTTTCGGAATTAATTACATGGTGTACCACACGTCGATTTACTTATAGATTAATTCTTTGCTATGCAAACTTTCAAACAATATTTCAATACATCATCATTCTATATCCAGGTCCACATCATTAATACAATTTATGTCCACAGCAAAAGCTTTAAAGAGATTATAGCAGTGATATTCCAAACTATTCTAAACTGTGTATCCACATACTGTCACAGTAAATAAGGCATAAAGCTCATCTACATTATAGTGTTATCAATCATTTTCTCTTCAAACAAATATTCATAACTGGTTATATTGACCATCACTCAAAATAACAGTGTATCAACTGATAGTTTATATTATAGCTGTTTTAGCGTTCTTCTGTTTTCAGACAGAAAAACAACACAGGTATATGTGAACTACACAAATACTTGTGGCCCCCAAGCCACCAGGGGGCCCCAAAACTGCATGTTCAACCTTCTATGAGGAAAATTAAAACTTGGTCCTCATGGGACATGGAAACGTGTGTGTGTGTGTGTGTGTGTGTGTGTGTGCGTGCGTCCGTGCGTGTTAAAAACACAAGCAGTTGTTAAAATGTATTTTAAAAACGATGGTAAAAATACACAATGTTCAAATATTTTTTAAAAAGATGAAGATAAAGGTGCTTGGGGCACATGCTAATCCTGACGGTGTGCCAACATACTAGCAAAGCATTCTGGGATTTGTAGTATTAGCAGTTCATGCAGCGGGCCAGCTCTAATGTACATTTCATATGATGTTGTGGGTCAAATATAATTATACAGCAGGTCAGACTTGTCCCACAGGCTTGAGTTTGACATCTTAGTTTAATTGTCAATTTGCATAACAAGCTGTTTTTTTTCTCCTCTCTGTGAATTTAGTTGTCCTTACAAGTGTAGCTGATCATGGGTACCAAATATATTCTCCCATCTGTGAGAATTCTTCAGTGTTCTGTGGGAACCTCAGATGCTAAGTATCAGCTTGTACACAAATGGAGGACCACGGTCAGACGCACACACCGGCCAGTAACTTGACATTTCCTTTGACATTTTTTCAGCCGTATCCTTCCATCACCTCTTGACCTTTCTGTCAGAGGACGGCATTGGGGTCTTCATTTGTATCAAAGGCATTGATTTCCTTAAGGTTGGAGCAGGAACCCTCACTGAACAACAAAGTAAAAGCAAGATAATTGTTCCGCTGCAAATTACATAACAGAAAAGGCTTGTTGCATTTAGACAACAGTGCACTTCATTGAATGCACTGTACGTTACACATTTGATGGCCTCCAATTAAGACCCCATCTGCACGGAAATGAGAAACCAACGTACTTTCTTAAAGGTGTCATTCCATGGTTATTTCATTCATATTACTGTGTTCTCCATTGCTATTGAATGCATTGTGTGTTGGTTCGATTAAAAAAAAAAAAAAACATCCAGATTGCTTTGTTTCCAGCTGTTTTTACACGGTAGAAAAATTACTTGAGGTCGAACAACAGAGTTTACTGATATTTCCGTACACATGTCCATGACGCGGTGATGAGGCATCTCTGATTGGTTCAGAATGCATGACGGAACACTCCCCCCTCCTCTCTTACTGTGTGTGTGTGTTTACCTTTACCCAAGTAGCATCCAGCTAGGTTTCGTGCTGTTGCTTGTTCTGAAAATGTGCAGGGGAAAAAACAAGGCATTATTTCCACAGAGAGTACATGAACCAGTTTGATCCGCCACTTTTCTGCAGCAGCTACTGTGCCACTGTCTTCTCTTGTAGATGCTGATGCTAATGCTACTTCAGATTCGCTGCAATCGGGGACGGGCTTAACCCCACATGGGTCACGCTAAAGTCCATCTGACGCCAGATGGACTGGCTTTTTCAGGGTCCCTCATTCCTCTTGTTGTTTTCTGTGAATGAGGTATGCAGCCAGTGTAGGTGACAAACCACTTTTAAAGGGAACATGGGTTGGTAACTCAGGGTGACCCATCAGATTCGAAAAGGACCATGGAAAAGTGGTTTTCAGCGGAATGACCCCTTTAACGGATTGGCCTTTCGTCAAAATGGGAACGGTCTCATGGATACCCAAAAATGCTATCTTTGGAAAACGGGTCCCAGAGTAGGAAGATCCAGATATGGTGCCATTTCCGTATCTATCTTGACGAGTATCCATGTGTGTTCACAGCCATGTCGTGGCCACATGACCGGAAAAAACAGCAGCCTTGCACCCATAGCATTCATTCTCGTTACAAGACAGCAACAATGGCGAACAACAGAGTATCAGTGGTGAATGGATTAGGGTGTTAGTAGTGTTATTGCTGTTGTTTGTGTCCGACATGTGTTTCGCGCCTGTAGAAAAAGGATGTGGGCGTATGCGCACTACTTCTTATATTCTTCTCTTGTATCTGGTGAGACTGGCTTACAGCATGCATAGAGGTGTGGCATGTGAATTACATCATTTTCAGCAAGTGTTTTGCCCCCATGCTGATACATATTTTTACTCAAACAGTTCGTTTTTTACGTAATATCTTTTTGACACGGTTTCAAAACTAAACCCGTATTGAACTTGTCTGGACGTAGCCTAAGATACACCTTTATTTTCTACTTATCCAGTGGAATTAATAATCACAAGAAACTGAATTTAAACCTGCAACGAACTGACGAGAATAGATACAATAAATACATTTATAAACTAGAAAAGACAGATCATCAGTCCCACACCTCTTGTGATGGATCTGTTCTAAATATTCAGAGTTCATACTCCTTAAAACGGTCGAAGTGTCTTTAACTGCATTAAATTCTCTCTAAAGAAAAAAAGAAACAGCCCTTTGATACATCTATAATAGTGTGGGGAAGGCAGATTTGGAGGGTTTGTCAAGAGGTGGAAATAATGTCAAATAAGGGAAAGGACACAAGTTCATTTTTAAACATAAGAAGATTCAAGATTAATGGAATGATCCTGATTTTCAGCCGCAGCTTCATCGTGTCACATCTTGATCCCCTTTAGTTTCATCATGTTGACAATGGCTGTTTTATGCCACGTGTGGAACTGAAATACAAACAGCTGGGCTTTGTCTGATTACAGTCATCCATCTTCATCACAATCCCATTCCAAAGGTTTTCAAAGCACGAAAGTGTGTTTTTGTAAAGCACTATTCATACACAGAGAAACTCAAAGTGCTTTACAAAGGCTTGAAAAAATACAAATCATGAAAAGAATTCAATGCCACTCAGGTGTGGAGAAGTGAATTGAATTGTCATCTGTAATTTTAACCAAAGCTTTTATGTAACCTATCATGGGCAGTGGAGATAACCGTTCTCTCTTCTCTGCTGTTCTTCCATATGCAGGAGTTCTGTTATGACATTAAATATGCAGACCTCACCAAGAAGACCTTGGAGGTGACCGTGTGGGATTATGACATTGGCAAGTCCAACGATTTCATAGGTAAGAACAGGTGTGTCAGACCAGGTCCACTCTGCTGTCCTCAGCAGTGTAAAGTGCGTTCACCTGAAAAAGAATGACTGATATTCACCAACATCAGCACTAGCCTCCTGTCCAGCTGAGTCTACCATCTGCCCAAAGACTGAGAAACAAACAGGCGCTGAGCCACGCTGGCAACCAGGCAGTCCGCCGCTGAATTCACCGCTCAAACCTGTTTCAGAGCACTACAGGAAGTTTATTCTTTAGTTACACATTAACACACAAACAGAACAAATCAGCCACTTAGAATTGAGGAACACTGTAGTAGGGATACATGTCATGCTATTAGACCTGCATGAGAATTAAACACATTTAATTTCATCACCATGTGACATCTTGTCTAATATTATCCTTACAGTTGAAAAACCTAAATACTAATTTTATTAGTGGAGTCTAGTTTTTGTCAGATGCAAGGGGCAGAGTTAACAGCGGGTTGTACGGCTGTAAATATGTATTCCAAAAATGGAGGGTGCAAAAAATTCTAGAAAGCCAGTTAAGAAGAAGCAAAATTCTAAAATCCTGGCCAGTTTCCCTTTAACAGTAATTTAACTGAAGATAGAATTTATAGATAGATAGATAGATAGATAGATAGATAGATAGATAGATAGATAGATAGATAGATAGATAGATAGATAGATAGATAGATAGATAGATAGATAGATAGATAGATAGATATTCATGGTTTTTCAAAGTGCCAAGTAAAGTTAAAGTCCCTGCTGTGGAAAATGGTTTATTTGTGCTGTTTCTTAAACCCTGACACATTGTAAATCAGTTGATGACTTGAGCAGTGACAATAACTCATCCTGTGTCTTTGGCTGCTCTCTTACAGGTGGTGTTTCCCTGGGCATCAATGCAAACGGGGAGAGGCTCAAACACTGGTTTGACTGCCTCAAAAACAAGGACAAGAAAATAGAGCGCTGGCACACGTTGACCAATGAATTACCTGGTTCGTTAAATGACTAAACCTCCACCTCCGCCCTGTTGGCCCCTCCCCCACGCTCCCTCCCAGCTGCACCAGATCGGACTCCTGCCTTCTCTGGTTTCTCCTCACGTCTGACCTACAATGACCTGTGACACCTCCTTGGGAATATCTTTCCTCAGCAGGGCTCAATGGAAAATATCCAAATCCTTAGTGTTTGTTTTTAGTTCACCACCTTCACAAATATAATAGGGGTTGCACCACTGTTCACTTATTTTTTTGTTTTGAGAAAATTTCCCGTAAGAATTTTTTTTTTAAGTTGAGCTTTACGATTGTGATTCCTTGTATAATCAGTGAAGATACAAGAATCCTTTGCAAACATCCTTTACAGCAGTTACCTTACTTTGCACCTTCAGAAATCACAAACACACACACACAGAAAAAAAACACACTAATCCTTTTAGCACAAAGTCTTCACATTTTTATCCCGGCTGTAAAGAAGTAGAACACATTATATATAAGACTTAAACAGATGTAGCAGAGTTTGATAGTGTAGTATGCAGTAATGTTTAGCAGAGTAATCCTAATTCTCTCAAGAAATGTTTAGTCCCTAATATTACAGTGTTGTAGAAGGTAAACGTTTTTGTTTTCTAACTGGAGACACTGCACTTTAATAGGATTTATAGGTCTTCTGTTGTTTGACGCTGACAGCTGCCAACAACCAGTAATGTTTTTTAGAGCACCTAATTTGAAACCATTTACTTTGGGCTGTTTTTCCAGGTGATATCAATAACCCGAGAAATTGACGAACTTTAAAATGACGCAGAACCTCCTTTAAGGCCTCAGTATGCTTACTACTGTGCATCTTTTTTTACTTTTATGGTCAGGTTTAGGCACCGGTAGCACTCAGTTAGGGTCAGAGAAACATATTCGGACATTAGATACTTTAAAAATGGCGAAGGTGAAGCAAAATACAAGTTACAGCTTATTTATTAACCTTTAAACCAAAACACAGTGTTTGTTTTTTTATTGGCTAAGCACCTAGAAACAGTAAGTAACCATTGACCCCAACCACCCCCTGCTGATAAATAAACAGGCAAAAAGTTGGGAATTCTTTACTGGAAAATTAGGTTCAAGTTGCAGCTAATTATGTTTTTAACAAAGGTGGACAGAATTATGAAATGTATTTAGTTTGTGGATAAGCAAAATTGCTGGCACACTCAGTTGGTATAATAGTGCTTATGTTCATCACTCACTCTGCTAAAACACTTTAGAGATACTTGTATGGATCTCATAGATTTGTTGGCCATGCTAACACTGAACAACAACAACAAAAATGTCTTTATCTGCCATTGGACAGAAAACATCTGATCTTGACTAAATCAAAAACACTGATTTCAGATCTGTAATCAGTGTTTACAAAATGACAATTAATGAAATAATTTTCCAGTCTTTTGTGGTTGAATTCTTTTATTTTATTTAAGGGGAATTGTTTTGGGTTTTTTTGTTAACTCTATCAGCAAAACTATTAGTTGCATTTATATCAAATTTGATATATCAATCAATCACAGTATGTTTAAATAACACTTTACAACAGCATTAAAGAAGACCAAAGTGCTTTACATCTAAAACTTAAGTAAAACAGAGGACAAGATATATTGATTGTCAGTTACTCAGAATAAATCTCATTACATTTTGCAAAAAGTAGGCCAAAAATGTTCTATTAATTTTAAAATATGTGCTAGGGGCAAGGTTTGTTGTATGTTCTTTTATTTAAATGTATGTATTCCCAATCTGAATATGTTACGTGCTAAACTGGTTAAATATAGATATTAGCATTAAATCCAATAAAGTAGTGTGAAAATCCAAAATGTTTCAGACATTTACCCTCATTCTAGTGGGTTGTTGATCATTTCCTGCTGTTGGAGCCATGTACGATACAAGATCACTCATGAAAGCAATCTGGGTTCCACTGAAAATTCCACCTTTCAGCTTTATATCACTTACTTTTCATCTTTTAATATTTACAAAACTAAAGAAACAATATGATACATTAATAGTAATATGACATGAAGTTAAAATAGTTATGTTTTCAGTCACATTCCTCTTTTTATTTGTATTTATACACATCAGGTACATATGGAGTCCCAGTCATACTTAACAATTCAGAATAAATCACATTGTCTCAAGCATTTCATGACAAGAGGTAAAAACATTTTAGCGTATTTGAATGTATTCAAACTTTGTGGGCAACAATTTGCAAAACGTCCTGTAGAGAACCTGGTGTCAAATTTGGAATCAGCACATGATAGAAAAATCATTGTTGTCTAGTGTCAACTGTGGGCGAAGTGGAAGCATGCATTGTTATTGTACCATAGAAAATAACATTTCAGACGTCTTTACAGGACTTGACAAGCACATAGTTTAAAGCATATTGAGGTCTTAAGAGGGCAAACCAATCAAATCCAACATAAACAACCGTGAAACAACTCTATTTGGTATCAGTTCTGATCAGAAAATGGTAGAAAAACTAACATGATACAAGGATAGGACCAGAAAAATAATGAACTAATGCAACACTTAAATGAAACCATCTGAAAGGCTACACTAAGTATTTCTGACAAGACACAGAACTGAACCCTTGTGTGTCTCTGATACTATTCAGTGCCATAACATCGCCTGCTACTCACTGGTTTATCAGTGCAACCCCTGAACCACAGAGCTGCCTAGTGCAGAGCTGATTCAGATGTCAACGTTACACATTCCATTCACACCCCACAGCAACGGGATTATTATATACAAACCAAAGTTTACAAAGTTAAACAAAACTGAGAGATGAATCAAAACAGTCTGGATAAGACTTTAAAGGGCAAGACATCAAACTTTTATTCAGAAAACCAGTTAACATGGAGTACAAGGCATAATAATTAAACAGATGGGTGATAAATTAAACTAAACTCATATAACATTCAGAGTGAAGTTACACCATGACATGCTGCACTGTGCCTCAGTGTTAAAGTGGTTGTTCACACTCAAGCATCCCAATTATGGTCATTTTAAAGAGTCCTCTTTTTGTTTTTGTTCCTCTAAATGTCATATCCTGATTTTGCCTTTTTTGAGAAACATAATCATGCTAGATGGAACCAAGCAAGAAAACAGACTTAAATATACCTGTAATCAGTTTCAGCTATAGTACATCATAGTTATGGTTCATTAGTTTCATACGTATATATATATCTATATATAAATATATATAAATATATAAATATATATATATATAAATATATATATATATATATATATATATATATATATATATATATATATATATATATATATATATATATATATATATATATATATATATATATATATATATATATATTTATATATATATATATATATATATATATATATATATTTATATATATATATATATATATATATATATATATATATATATTTATATATATATATGCATACAATAATGGATAACTATCCACTCTCAGCTGTGGCTCAGTTGGTAGCACGGGTCATCCAATGACTGAAGGGTTGGCGATATATATATATATATATATATATATATATGTGTGTGTGTGTGTGTGTGTGTGTGTGTGTGTGACCCGCCACCACAAAACCAGACATAAGTCGCACTGACCCGTTCAGAGCTACAGCCAAATTTAGGCTGGAAGGCGATTCTTTATATGTGTTTACATTTTATCAAAAAACGGTACCGTAACACCTCTATGTTCAGTTCCTGTGGTCATTACATTGAAATCCAATCAATAAAGGTGTTTATTGAGTCAATTATTTAAGCGGCGACAAAAGTTCAGGGATTGCTGAGCAAAGACAAAGTAGAATTCCACCTCTTTTCAACGAACAAAACAATCTCCGTTCCGTGGGTAAACACCCAAGTGTTTGGTACGAGGTAAAAGCCTATATTGAATGCTCTGTCCAATGGCGTAAGTCTAATGATTATAATACGTTGCACTTCTGTCCTATTATTATAATATATAAAACTTCTGTGACATGTCCATCAGAGTGTCCTTTAACATCTGTGAACAATTTGTGTCAATCGGATACAAATTATTATGCGTTGCTAAGGACTTCCTACCCCAAAACAGTCCAAAACTTTGACGGACAATATCTAAAAATATGCAAATTGCAAAATATGTCCAAATGTTGATATTAAAATTACCATAACTTTGGTTCTACTTGTGATAGAAACATAATTTTTTCACCATCTTAAACCTTAGTTTCCACTCTACCAAGCTACACAGATAACTCTGTTTGGATTTCCAGACACTTATGCCTGGTGGTGGTGGGTCACATATATATATATATATATATATATATATATATATATATATATATATATATATATATATATATATATATATATATATATATATATATATATATATATATAAGTGCAGTCCGTTTACCATTTATCATGTTGTAGAAAAACTGCATTTCTCTATGTTCCATGTTAGCATCACATCAAAACGGAGAAGATAAGGATCATAAACATGACATGTTTTTCCGCCCATTTTTTGTAACAAATGAATCCTATGCAGGGCTTTAGGGGGGGCTGGGGTTGATCCCTTTAGCGAAGGCAGGGTCAGGTCAGTCGTGCACCACAGGGCCGATGTAGAGACCAAATACATTAAAGAACAGAAAATATACCAATAAACCCACATGCCTTTGGACTGTGGGAGGAAGATGCAGCAGTTGGAGAAATTTCAGCATCTTGTTGGCACAGTCTGCTCACAGTAAGAAGGCGTAGGAAACTTTAGGACCGTGTGAATGTTAACTGGACACCAATACCACTATAGAGATATGATGCAAAAATAGTTGGGAAACATATATCTGAAATGTGTTCTACCAATTATTAATCAGTCTGTTTTTTTCTATAGTAGTACATTGAAAATAGCAATGAACTGCTATTGAAGATCTAATTATCAATAAGAATGAAAATTGACTACTCTTTATCACAGATTTAGAGAGTGCTCAAACTGTTAGACTTGTGTCATCAAACAATGATGCACCTTCTCACCATATTTATGTATAATTGTAAAAAAAAAAAAAAATACTGGCATTTAAAGTAACACTGAGCTAAGACATAAGAGGATAGAAAAGGGAAAATGTCTTTATATGCAGATGATATTAGCTTTATTATAAAGTAGAACATGAACAATCTGTCTAAGCTTCTGAAACAGTAGTTTATTGTTTGGAAGTGATAGAGGTGGAAAATGCTGAATGTAAGATTCATATAATGTCAAAGTCTCCAGTCTGATGGGTGGAGGAACAGTCATCCTGAGAGAGACGACTGGCAATAGGTTTTTCTCTTTAATCTATCACCCATCTCATTGATGTCTGTGATTAGACAGGAAATGATAAAGGGTTATAGATGTCAAAACAACGATCACAGTCGCCACAGTGTGGGTAAAGCTCAGAGGTAGAAACATTCACGATCGCTGTACAAAGCAGCTGATTTCAGTATCGTTTCTCCGTACTGAAGCCACAAATCAGCTGTAATCAACGACAGAGTGGAGTTCAGCGGGTAACGCATTCAGAGAAAATCACTCAATCTGGGGACTGGGCAGCTCTGTGGCATGTAGAGCTCATTGTTTACACCACACAAAAAAAGTTTCCACAAAAACTCAACAACCAGAATGTGCATACGTCCCAAAAAAGAGAAAAAAAAAAAAAAGAAAAAAGGGCCGAATCTGAAACACAGGAAGTTTACGTCTAATACTGCTGAAAAAAAAAAAAAATCAAATAACTAAAAGCATGTATTGTTTACAACAGCCTACTCTTGCTGAAGTTCAGGTTTGCTGCTGAAAGGGTTTAAAACGCCCAAAACTACGCTAAAGTCACGCAATTGTTCAGTCGTGCAATGCAAGCTTTGCTGAGACAGTCTGGTGCAAGAAGGGCAGAATTTTTAATATAATAGCCGTGTGTGTATATATATATATATATATATATATATATATATACACATATATATATATATATACACATACATTGTTACGATGTTGTTCCGTTATGTTCCTTTTTTTTAAGGAAGCAACTCTACTATTAATGTTTCAAAAAGAATGTACATGTTTTAACCCCTTCTATTCCACAGTAAATCCTCTGAGAATGTGCACCTCAGTGCTCTGTGTTGGTTATTTTCTTCATATGTCAAATGTTCGAGCGCATATATCTGGGAATAGAGACGGTTGAACACCAAAAGCCTACGAGCAAACGACTAAAGAGCTAAATCACTTCAATAGGATTTAGGCAAATAAGTATCATCATACCTTTAATGATATTTTGTTAAAACACTGCCTCATGTAATACATCGACAAAATGGAACTTATTTTCACTTCCTCACTCCTTTTTGCAATAAACAACAGTATGTCCTCTTGAGACCCAGCAATACATTTTTATCCTCTGTAGGGGGCAAAAAAAATTACAGTTTTTTGTCCATTGCAAAGGACATTGCATTAAAAAATAAATGATGAAAAATATTAATATGTATAAATGTTTTCATTATCTGGAAAAAAAAATTGCATTATTCATTTTCAAATCAAGACAATTGTTTAATGTAAAAAAATCAACAAATAAATGTTCACTTTCCGGGGTCTCAGGAGGATAATGTTTAGTCATGTCACAAGTGGAGGTTTTTAATGGTGAAAGTATCACCATCTATACATTTTTAACAATGAATTCCCCAAACAGTGGCAGCTGGTGTTAAACAAAATAGAGAATTTGATTTTTTTTTTTTTTTTGAGGTGGGGGTTCTTCAAAATCTCCTCTACTAAACATGGAGTTCTGGGAGACGAAATGTGGCTCGGCAAAAGTTTGTTACTAGTGACATTTGAAGCAGACTAATCATATGTTTCAGGTTCATTCAAAGGAACAGAGAACATCTGTGTTACTTGGCAACCCAGCAAAAATCATTCATTCATAAAAGGACAAGAACATAAAATAATTCTGATCATCTACAGAGTACAAAATGTGCCTCTTATCCTCCAATGAGAGCACAGCCTGGTATCACCTGTGTAACGGGTCCTCCAGGTCACAGCTCAAAGGTCTGAACCACAGTTAGACCAAAGCTTTTCTGTATTGACTTTTTCTATTTTCACACCAGTGCACTGGTTTAGATGGAAAACAACTACTATAGGGGATTCCCACTTGTCGTCACGTCATAGAGCGCCTCCATTTTGACGGTGCTAATGCTAACTACTGAACCTCCAGTAACATTAGTCTCAGAAACAGTAAGAAACCAACAATGCCTGAGCATTATTAATCAAAAACAGGATCCTGCTAAGGGAATAGCCTTATATTGTATCCCAAAAGAAACAACATGCAGAAACAAGTGGTTGTCTGCAATTAACATGTAGCTTCGCAGTCTTCATTTTGGATCAGGTAAATTGCACTCCTGAAAGTAAAGTCAAGTTGAATGAGTTATCTGCAAATATAGTTTGTGGTTGGAGTAAAATGTACACATTTTCTGTTATCAAAGAAATCCAGCAAGTTTGTGTGCACTAGCAAACATTAGCATTAGCCTGTTCCAGTCTAGTCACTATAAAAGGAACCCTTGTACTGCTGTGAAAGCTGCAGCACACTGAGTGGACAAACTACTACTGACGTGTAAAATTACCTCATTAGGATTGTACCTAAAAAGTACTGAAATATATATTTTCAAAAGTACGTCATTGTTGAAATAGAATATCTATTTAGCATAGATGTCTTTAAAGTGTATTGTTGTGACAATTGAGGCTGAACTAGTGCTAAATTTGTAAAAATAAATAAATAAATAAACTAAAGCTGAACTAAGATTTGACTAAAGACATTTACATCAGAACTGATCTAAGAATAATTTACAACTAAATTAGGAATTGTCGTGGCTGACTACATGTGTGGAGAGGGAGGGTAGGCCGTCACTATGGTGGTCACATGGGTGGGAATCCCTTATATGAAAGTGAATACTGCTATCAGTGACCTTTACCGTGGTTCTAAGGAAGATCTGGTCCTGGTTCTTGAGTGCCTTCAATTGGATCTTGGATTCAAAACGAGGCTCAGGTGGATAGTGTAGGTTTGTGTCTGTAAAGACTTCTTTAGTTATGTCATCATACTGCTGTGTGCTAAGATGTCAGTGACCGACACTAAATCAGGAAAACACAGTATGAACACATGTTGTTGGTTCACAGGAAAATTATAATTGAATTCCTACAATAAAGTAAATGTTGCGCTAACACAATCAACTACCATCAGTTAGCGTCAGTTAGCGTCAGTTAGCATCAGTTAGTTCAAACTATTTGCTTTTTCTCATGTCTTTACCTTTAATTTGGTGAATATATCGTTGGATGACGTGACTGTAGCCTTTTTGCTCCAGTTGTCCGTCCACATCTTTGAGTTAAATGTCAAAAGATGTCGACACGCCTCCTCTTGTCTTCATAGGGCTCTATATTTTACCCACACAAACCTTCAAAATGATAAAGGCTAATGGCAGCTCACTGCTCCTAATGCGTTAATAAGTTTTGGTGACTTAGCAGAATGTATAATAGTAATTGAAACATATTTTTTTATTTCACATATGTTGCTCTCTCAGTTAACTGAAGTAGGAAGGTACTTTTGCCACCCCTATATGGACCAGCTGCCACTGGTCCCACACATTAGTTTTATACATCTATGATTTTAGTCTGTAACAAGATCATATATTTACATTTTTATCTTAAAACAGAGCAAAACTCAAACGTGATTTGCATGTTTTTTCCCCAAGTGAGTTTTTGGCTGAATTTGAAAAAAAATATATATATATATGAAAACTTAATTGATTGACCTATTTCATTCATGTTAGTCTTAAAAATAACATAAGGGTCCATAATAAAAGTAGTTAAAATATATTGTGTTCTTTTCCGATTACTTTAGTTTTTTGGTGTTACCTTCAAGTATTGTGATTTGTGAACTATTTATGTTTTGTTTTCTTAACAATACTGTTTATTAGGGATCCCGTTTTGTGCAAATTTAATTTAAAGTGTAAATCATTATTATCAAGCTGATTTTATTCTATGCAGTTCAACATAGTTATGTCATTTTTTTGTGTTTTTATCTGTATATCTGTATGCCATGTAGGTTTCTTTCATTAGTTATTACACAACTCTCCTTCTTATTACATGTTCATAATAAAAGTCTACTATTATGTAATAACTATTTCAGCGCATAGGAATTTGTTACAAAATGAAAAAGAATGATAAAGACTGTTTACTATTACAAAATGGAGACGTCGTTATATAAAGTGAGAATTTACTACATACTGTCAAGTTATTTTACATAATGCAGTGTTTTTACATAATGCATTTTTACATATTCCTTTCACATTTTTTTGTTATTTATGAGCGGTTTTGTTTGTTTTTGTTTTATTTTATTTCTTTTTAATAATGTAAGACCTGGATTCCTTGCTGAGTACACTTGTCCTCATGGATCAGTGGGCTGGAATGCATGCCATGTATTGGTGATTTTATGGGTTTGATTCTGCAGTATGACCTTTTTCCGCATGCTCCCACACACTCCTCTCTTGTAAATGTCTAGCGTGCTGACTGGTAACACAAATCCACCATACAAATAGTCCTCACGTACAATGTTCAGGATTCCTGTCAGGCTTGCAATTGAGCTAACAGCTTTTTGTTCTTACCTCATGTCACTGTAAGCGATAGGCCGGGCATGTTTATTTCTAGAAGCATGTCGATGCTGTCAGTGCAACCGTGTTTTAATTTCAACTCAGCAGCTGATGGATATAATGTAACTAACACTCATTTGTTGCATATTTAACTCCGCACCTATAGGCTTTATCACTTTTTTTTTTGTTTTTTTCTTTTTGACAATTATATTCCTTTCTCGATGTAATTCATTTGATTTTTATCAGCTGTTTAAAGCTGGGAATGAAATATTCAATACATGGTGTTTGTCAGCCACAATGATTTGACCGGCTGTGAAACCTTGTTTGGCATCGCAATGCACTCCTTCAACACACACACACACACACACACACACACACCACTACCATCACTTCACTGATAAATATGTAACAAATACTACCAACATGTGATTATGATTTTGTAACCTGTCTGCCTTTGTATGCAAGCTCAATATTATGGAAAAAAAAAAAAAACCTGCATGCATATGTTCTTGGTTTTGTCATGAGATGAATTTGCCTAATGTTTGATACTGTTTTCTGTATAAAAAAAAATACAAAATACACACCTGTGGATGCAGATTATGCTAAAAGTCAGTCTTTCTTCTGGACACATTTTGTACCTTTGAACACTATCGCATTGCCTGTTTGGCTGCTGTATTGACTATGGAAGCGTGACTTGATGTGAATTAAAATCTCTCCTTTGTTGTTTTGTTTCCTTTTTAACACTCAGGCACTTGTTTGCATTATTCTGGTTCTTTGAATGTATGACTCTGAATATACTGTCTCAAATTATATTTTAGTTCTACACCAATCAACATTTACTGTGCCTTTTGTTGTGTTTTTGCACCACATGAATTTATGATTCTAAAACATGACGTTTAGATGCGTTTTTTTATTTTCATGACTATTTCCATTGTAGATTCACTGAAAACAATAAAACTATGAATGAACAGTCGTAGTCGACAAATGCAGTTGCAAAAATCATCAAGCGCAACAACGAAACTGTCTGACATGAGGACCGGCCCAGGAAAGGAAGACCAAGAGTCACCCTAACACTAACAGACGAGGGGGAAACACCTACTATATACACACACACATAAGGGTGAGGAAACAACCAGACACAGGTGACACACATAAGGAACAAGAAAGAGTCAGCACACACATGGTGAAACAAAGGTAAAGATCAGACTAGAAAGAACACAAAAGGAAATCTATCAAATTAAACAGGAAGTGACAAGCAAACATAGAAACAAAGCACTAAATAATACATTTTATTATTGATTATTGATTATTATTATTATTGAATATGACAGAGCAGGTGTGTTCAAACTTTTGGCCTGTACTGTATATATATATATATATATACTGTTCAATAAATCCTCTTAAACCTTATCCTAGGTCAGCGAGCCTACATTTGGGTTCCATCACATTCTTGTACCGTGGTAGAGTTTAAGATGATAAACCCATTTGACAGTTATTGCCTCTAATATGACAAATCTGCTCCATAAACATTGTTTAG
Organism: Siphamia tubifer; assembly: GCA_020466265.1. Classification (NCBI taxonomy): domain Eukaryota; kingdom Metazoa; phylum Chordata; class Actinopteri; order Kurtiformes; family Apogonidae; genus Siphamia; species Siphamia tubifer. The sequence goes on from CM035796.1 coordinate 11,787,786, forward strand.
TTTTTACAGCTGAGAAGCCAATGAAGATGCTGACATTTACACGCTGACTTCCCTTTTAATTATGCGACCAGTTTCATTAAATGGACTGTGATTGGATTTAGATCCCAGTCAGACGTCACAGTTCTGTAGAAAAGGTTTAAGCCTCCCACAACTATGAAGTTTTCACACAGTTATAATGAGAAATAATATGTATTTATCAGTGTCTTTATTAAAATACAGTAAAAAGTAGAGGTGAATAACGTGAACATGAAAAGGACACAGTATTTAGTGACTCTGTTCCCATTATCAAATGTAACTAAAATAATTAGCCTAGTAAACAAGCCCACCTCTAATGGCTAAAAATATTTTTGCCTGAATTGTATGAATTCATATCTTAGTCGGGCGACCAGATAACTGCTTTTTGGAGTTCAACCCAGTTCCAAAAAAGCAGCTGGATTGTTTTATAAAAATAGATCGCTGAAATTCCTGAAAATCCTTGTTGTTTATTGTGCTCCAGTTCATGTTCAACAGCCTAAATCTCTTAAATTCTGATTAATTTATTGACTAAAAACCTGTCAAACTTCAATCCCTCTCTTTGTCTTTTTCTGATATTCCTCCTGTTTTGACCTTAAAACACAAAGTAAAACCAAAGCATCAAAAACAGGAGCACAAACATATAGTCAGAGCTGTTTTTATGACACTGAAAAGACAGATTCACAGCAGCACCTTTACCACTGTCCTGCATGTTTGACTTATTTCCCTCTTCTATCACCTCGTGCAGAAAACTAATCATGATGTAATGGCGTCCAGGTGTAAAGGTGTCATTTATTGTTTTTCATTAATTTTTTTAAATTAAACTTATTCTTAATTTTTGTAAAATATTTAAAACTTCTTTAAAAATGTTTGTTAATTTAAATGTTTTAAATTTTTCAAAAAATATTTTTTTATTTTAAAAAGATGATATTTTTGTTAGTATTTTTTAATTCTTTTTTTTATTATTTTTTTTTTTTACTTTGTAATTTTTTAAAAATTTGTTTTAATTTACATTTTTTACAATTCTTTTTTTAACAATTTAATTTGACATTTTTCATTAGTTTTTATTTAAAAAGAAAAGGGAGATATGTAAAACATGCAGGACACTGGGGACACGAGGACCAGATTTGAGAAGCACTGACCTAGAATAATGTATCAGGGGTTAAAGGGTTAAGAAATACTTCCTGAAATCATCCTTACTGCATATTATGTTCTCCTTGTTTTTTATCCCTGTGTTCACTACTGCCTCATTGCACTGGTCAGACAGGCCATTTTTCATGTGGCATTACCCTATAAGCACATGGCAGGACACTTTCACAAAGATACAAATCTCCTTTTAGCTGCAGGTTGTTTTTTCAGAGCCCCACAGTTCTGGGGAAAAGAAAATCAATTAGTTGTGTGACTGCCTATTTCTCTGAGCCTTCATCCTTTAATGAAACTCATTACAGGCCAACAGTGGAAAAGGCCAAACTCCCCGTCAGCAACATCCAGATACTAATATCCTGCACCTCTGATGGTAAGTAACAGGGACAGAAAACAGGAACACTTGAACACTGCTTTTGTAAGAGGGAAAGTCAAATAATCATTATTTCAGGTTAACAGTTACAATAAATTTACAGTGTTTTAAAGAGACAGAATGAATAAGTGAGTATAATAAGGTCTTTTGGGCATTGGTGTGTTCAGGTTTATTCAGAACTAAACCAAACTCATTTTACTTCAGGGGCTTCATTCAGCCCAATATGATCTGAAAAGGGCCAAACCGGTAAAATAATAACAGTGAAAAGAGTAAAATTGCATTATGATAATGTTTACATTTATAATGTTTGCCTCAAAATGTGAAGAACATCAACAACTTGACATGTTTTAAGAAAAAACACCTGCAATTTTAGTCAGATTTTGTCCCCATTTGCCTCAATTACAGCTTATATTACAATTACAAATACACAAAATACTTAGTAACAGGCAGAGTGTTGCTATAATTACACTTAACTTCTCTTAAGATATTTCAGGTTGCTCTTATGTGTTCAGGTTATTCACAGATTTTCATGTAACTTTACGTTTTTTATGCTAAAACAAAAATAATATGTGCAATTTCCATTATTTACAGGTAATTATGATCATATTTTACTGCTCTGACCCAATTGAGATCTAATTATTGTGTATGTAGAAGCTGAATTAACATCACTTTTACACCATTAATATCTTCATTGTTATTCATTCTATGGGCCAGATTGGACCCTTTAGGGGGCCGGATTTGGCCCCCGGGCCTTATGTTGGACACCCATTTTGTAAATGATAAAATCAATAAAAAAATGTCTACCCAGAGTGCTTCTTATTCTCACTTAAAGGTGTTTTATGTGCATACTAGGGCATTAACAACTTCAGTTTTTTCAAGTCGACTTATCCGTCAATAAAGTTGAAGTCGAATCATGACGTCATCACATTGTCAGTGGAGGAACAACATAGACACATGTCTGTCCAGCAATGAGCAACTTTTATTCAAGTTCACTGCAACGTAACAATGTCCACTGACAAGACATAACCATCAGCGTTTTTAACCTGAACAAAACAAAGGCTTTGACTTTTCTTTTAAATTGAACAACATAAATAGGATGAAAATATGTCCAGATTTTGTCTGGACTGACGGCTCTAAAACCAGACTGTCTGGACATCTGTCACACACCCTCACAAACACATGAAGAGCAAAAAGTTTAAGGCAGCAGCTGCGTCCTGCACACCAGAAATGGTTTTGTACCGTGGATTTTTCATAAATAGAGTCACATTTTACATGTAAAAAGGCCTGATACAATACTAGATGCTATTTCCTGCACTATTTTTAACAGGTTTGTTAAACACCTAATTTTATGTATAAAAGTGACTTTTTGTTGTTTTTAAAAATGACTACTTTAGAGTAAATTAGCAAAGAATGTCATTATGGTATTATTTAGGATAAGTATATATAAAGTTGATAGTTTATTCATTTTCTTGAGAATAGGACAATCAGTCTAAACAACAATATTTTATCTACAGATCACTCATAACACAAGCACCTTAAGGCATGATAAAAAATTCACTTTAAGGCATTAAAAATATTAAAAACAAAAAATGCAATAAAACTTCAAACAGCCAAAGTATTGTGATCGTGGGAAGGAAAAACGTTATGGAATAAAACTAAATTCATAACAAGTATTCAGAGAATGCCTAATCTCACCCTTATTTTATGCCGATCTCAAGTTTCTATGACAACCCATTCTTGAATTAGAGCCAATAATGTGATTTTGACCTTTGACCTTTTGCAATATTGCTAATTTCGTTATATGTATATATGCGTCAGTGTGTGTAATATTATAATAAAATATCCAGTATTGATTAAGTTATATGTGTGATATGTCTATGCTTGACACAAACAGTGTTACTGAAGTTAATTTTGCGACATGTGACCTATGACCTTCAGAGATCTCAAAAACTACTGGTTGGAGGTAATAACATTAATTATGAGAATTGTAGAAATCTTCATTGTGTATCGTTTGGTACCAATCTGAAAGTTCTGTGACCCTCTGTTCTTGAGTTATAACTGATAATGTGATTTTGACTTTTTACTTAATTGCGACCTTGACCTTTGACCCTTACTCAAATGGATAATTGCATCTGATGGGCATTAGCTATATGTATATGCCCATGTAATTTAATGGTGATATCTCAAGTATTCATTGAGTTATAGCATGATATGTCTCTGTGGACACACACACACACACACACACACACACACACAAACACACACCCATTATAGACACATTAGATATTGAGGAGACCGATATCTGAGCTTACTTCCCTTCCCCCCCCCCCCCCCTTTTTATTTTTATTTATTATTATTACTATTTTATTTTTATTATTAATATTATACCTTCAAAATCTATTATTATTATTATTGTTGTTGTTGTTTATTTTCACTTCAGAGGGTGGGGGGTGGGAGGTTGTAAATTGTAAACTAAAAATGTGAGCATTTTCTTTTTCATATGGGGTCTTTATCCCCCGTGTCCAAATTGTATATTTGTACTGTTGATGCTCAATAAACAAATTAATAATAAAAAAAAAAATATATATTAAAATACACAGAATATTCAGACTTCTAAAAAAAAATTAATAAATAAATTATCCATAGGTGTTAAGCCCTACAATGAACTGGTGACTCATACAGGGTGTACCCCACCTTTGCCTGTTGTAGCTGGATTAGGGACCCCCCACAAGACCCTAGTGAGGATAAAGTAGGTTCATAAAAATTGAGTGAGAAATCCAACCCAACGGTTCTGTGAGCAAGTGACTTCTGAAGTGTTCTGACACTGACAGACTGTGTGGAAAATGACTCAAATATTCATGCTGATTTGAATTAACAAAAGAACCAATGGGAGTAACATATGCTGTGTTTACTTTGACAGCTCATACTGTCTTCCCAAAACAAAACAATGCAATGAGGAGTTATTTTTTATTTTTAATCACCCCTTTCCGATTCATGCAACGTTTTTAAAGTGACCTTCTAGAACATTTCTTTCGTGACACATGCAGAGTTTAAAAGGTCAATGTTATTGCGTTAATTGAACTTATTTAAAATCTAATTCATTCTTCAACCACGGTGACTGTTGATTAAAAGCTGCGGTTGTGTAACCTGTGGGTTTAGGCAACAGGCTTTGGTATGTGGTGATCTTCAGGGTGTACAAAGTCCATTCACCCATGGAGAATGGTGTTTGCACAGATCGCTGTTGTGTGTACTGGTGGAGGGAGGTACTTCTAAGACGTGGCCTGCCAACACCCGGGTTGTTCTTGGGATTTCATGTGGGTCACGAGGAACAGATTATAGTCCTTCATTTAACATGCCTCTAGCTCAGGCTCGGCTGCAGCTTGAATACTATGGCGTTCGAAAATTCAAGATTTGCAGAGTTATACACCTGTTAATGCGACATTTGGAAAATAAATAGTGATTCAATTCAGTAAAAGTAGAACAATAGACAAACACTGTAAAATGATTCAGTGTTTATCCAGACAGATTGAAGGAACAATATTATAACAAGTGGTGCCAGACATAATCCAGACCCCTCACAAACATTTTAGGTCTTAATGGACAAAAACTATGTGTTTGACTTTTCAAGGTCACTCAAGGTTAAAGGTCATGATGTCATTTTGGAGTCTACATGTAGCTCTTTTGACTCTCTTTTGAGTTACAACCATTAAAAGTTATGTGACCTTGATTTTTGATCTTTCACAGTCACTCAAGGTCAAAGGTCATGACATCATTTTGAAGTCCATGCCCAGTTTCCTATATAATATTAACAAATTCTCCTAGAGCACCTTCCTGTGGTTTAGTGTGAAAATAACACGTGAAATTATATAATAATGTGTTAATAATTTCACACATAAGTCACACCAGAGTATAAGTCGCACCCCCAACCAAACTATGAAAAAAAAGTGAATTATAATTCCGAAAAATACGGTAACAGGATTTTTTTTTTAATATATCAGATCATCAGAATTTCTCCTGCATTTCATTGTTCTTTGACGTTGCTGTCATTACATGTGTAAATGTGACTGCTCAGCACGAAACCAGGCATAAGTCGCACTGAGCCGTTCAGAGCTACAGCCAAATTTAGGCTGGAAGGCAATTTCTTATGTGTGTTTACATTTTATCAAAAAACGGTACCTTAACTCCTCTATTTTCAGTTCCTGTGGTCATTACATTGAAATCCAATCAAAAAAGGTGTTTATTGAGTCAATTATTTAAGCGGCGACAAAAGTTCAGGGATTGCTGAGCAAAGACAAAGACGACTTCCACCTCTTTTCGACGAACAAAACGATCTCCGTTCCGTGGGTAAACACCCAAGTGTTTGGTACGAGGTAAAAGCTTATATTGAATGTTCTGTCCAATGGTGTAAGTCTAATGATTGTAATACGTCGCACTTCTTTCCTATTATTATAATATATAAAACTTCTGTGACATGTCCATCAGAGTGTCCTTTAACATCTGTGAATATTTTTTGTCAATCGGATACAAATTATTATGCGTTGCTAAGGACGTCCTACCCCAAAACAGTCCAAAACTTTGACGGACAATATCTAAAAATATGCAAATTGCAAAATATGTCCAAATGTGGATATTAAAATGACCATAACTTTGGTTCTACTTATGATAGAAACATAATTTTTTCACCATTTTAAACCTTAGTTTCCACTCTACCAAGCTACACAGATAACTCAGTTTGGATTTCCAGACACTTATGCCTGGTTTGGTGGTGGTGGGTCACATAATATTCTCAAGTGCTGAGTGTGTACTAACATTAAAGTGACTCAGTGATTAAAACTAATAAAAAATAGAATATCTGATCTAGAGAAGGGGACTAACGCTTCAATAATCCATCATCAGATTTTAGTGTCAGCTCAGTTTAATCAAAGGTGGAGGATTTTCTTCTTCACAGAACTTTTATCGCTCACTAATCCAATAACACAGCAGAGGAAAAGTGCGTCTGACAGCATCAGAGGGTTTGTAGTTCGTTCACCACAGCCTGTTCATGAATGTTTCTGATACTGAAGGTACCTCAGGTAGAACAGTCCGTCCCAGAGGAAGTGTGCAAAAAGAACCATTCACAGTGGAAATAATCAGAAAAGCGACTGTGTGCTGTTAAAAGAACATCCTGTTTGATGAGAACCTCAGGCAGAAAAAAAAGAATGGAACCTACTCTGAAAACGGAGACATATTTTTCCCAAATGCTGGTGTCACATAACACATGCTGCCATCTTTTGTTTCATTTAGTTCTTTTTTTGTTTTGTTTTTTTATAGTAGTATCTCTCCTATTCTCAGTAGAAATATCAGACATCAAGCTGAAGGTTGATCTATCTAAGGTGCGTCTAAGGAGTTATATTCAGTACGAAATATTTAACACTATGGAGAGAAAGAAGAAGTCATTTAGCAGAACAAATAAACCAAAAAAAACCCACCACCCATATTCAGTGTTTACATACATAGACACTGAGGTTCTCTTGTTGCTTCATATATTTACAACTGCAAAAATCTAATTCTTACCAGTTCTTTTTCATTTAATTATTTATTTTATTAATTACTTCATTTGCTTTAACTCTTCTTCGCTGAAAAAAAAGTATAACCCCGCTTAACCCTTTAAACTTCCAAGGGTCCACATATAGGCTGGAAACCATCCAAACTTGTCCCAAATGTCACATGACCTAATGTAGTTTGACAATAGAGGTTGAGATTCTCACACATCGGAAGATATAAGCCACTTTCAGATAAAACAATGACAAGTACAATCACTCATTTGTTCAAAATACAAATGGCAAAGAGCAGATCTGAACCTTTATGTCTCATAATTATCTACAGAGGAACCATATTCCAACAAACATAGTCATAGTCAAACAAAAACATCCAAAACAAACCAAAAAAATTGTCCATATGTCGTCTAAAAACACATCAAAAACATCAATAAATATTCACAAAAGGCGATTTCATCATTTAACAGGACCCGTCTCCAATATCCCACTTTTTATTTTAATATTTTCATTTATATTATAAGAAAATGACGATTGCATGTTATTAAAATGGTTCAAGAACAGCATTCAAATTACTTTATTAAGAAATTTAGGCAAAATTAAAGAGTTAAACAAAAAAAAGATATTACATCTAAAATATTTGACCTCACATAAACTAAATTTATTTTATTATCATGTCATAAGAAATCGCTAAATTTTGGTTCTGTGAAGCCAAATATTTTCAATCTTAAAGCAAATGAACAAATTAAAAATGAATAAAATAAAAAGCTAAATGCAAGTGAACTAAATAGAACACAAAGCATGTATATGTGTTTTTAAAAATAAAAGAATTTAAATTAACCAGAATTGAATGCATATGGTTGGTCCAATAAATGATCAGATGAATATTTCTGACTGGACTTGAAAAGCTTTTCTCCAGAGACATCTTTATTTTCCAGTTGCCATCCAAATTTTGTATTTATTTTTTTGCAGTATAATAGACGTCAGTCACAGGGGAAACGTATTTTTCCAGGTCATATGTCTTTGACACTGTGGTCTCAATTATGTCTGTGTTGTGCCATCAAGCTCCTGTCTCAGTTTGCTTAATTAATACTTTGTTGTGGGCTGTTACTGCTAATTATTCCTGCAATAAGCATGGAGACTTGAAATCCTACAGACAGAGGCCTTTAGTTGGAGACAATTAACACCATAGTGCTTCTGTAATCCACTTCATAGAATTATCATCTGGTAAGAAATTGTTTTAGGTTCTCAAATAAAGCATCAGCCACAGTAACAGTGAAGCCCAGGTCAGAAAAAAAACACACATATGTGTTTTCAGATTCGTCCGTTTACAAAAACAACAGGAACATGCCAGTATTTCAACACTGTGGTGATGCCCCACACAAACTTTTTAGTGTAGGGGATTAAATACAAATCTCCTTTTGCTCGCTTCAGGCTGGAGATTTAAAGGCACGGATTGAGAATTTGGTACTCAGGGAGTGTCTTCACAATCTATGATAAGAGGTTTAACCCCAACTCTGCACAGTTCAAAGTTCAATGAACTGAATTCAACAGTTTGACAAAAGTTATGTGATTAGGATATCTATCTATCTATCTATCTATCTATCTATCTATCTATCTATCTATCTATCTATCTATCTATCTATCTATCTATCTATCTATCTATCTATCTATCTATCTATCTATCTATCTATCTATCTATCTATCTATCTACCTATCTACCTACCTACCTACCTACCTACCTACCTACCTACCTACCTACCTACCTATCTATCTATCTATCTATCTATCTATCTATCTATCTATCTATCTATCTATCTATCTGATAAAGCCTCATTAATCAGAAATATTGATTTATACCTGTTTATTGATTAGAATAGTTTTTAAAAAGAAGACACTATAATAATTAGTAATAATGTAAACTAGATTACAACAATGTGCAAAACATCTAAGATATTCCTTGACTAGTCCCATTAGAGGAAATTCCAATTCTATAATTATTCCATTATGAAGAACTTGTAAAAGTGAAAGTATTGTTATGCACAGTAACAGTGTTTTGAAATAGATCTAGAAATAGAAATAGATATTATTATTTTATTTTTTTTAATTCTTTCATTCATTTTCACAATATGATCATAGGATGTATCTAGTGACCTACATTTAACCAGCATACTTACTTGACTTAATATTTCAGTATTAGTAACTCCCACCTACCACTTTTATACTGGAGGGGGTTTTCTACTCGTACACCAGAATAATCTGACTTACATTTTATCTAATATTATTTGTTTTCTCTGCATTGTCCAAATGTAGACGTAAAACTACACTTCCCATTATGCCCCGCTGTGCTGCAGCCCCGCCCCCTTCGTTTGAATGGCAAGTTGTTTGTTTCAGCCGGAGCAGCTGCTAACTATTCCAGTCTGAGAGCAAACACGGGGACCAGCGGACTGCTGCTCTGCTATTGAACAGGTCTGACAAGGTTCCGGAAGAGGACAACAACAGAACTTCCGCTTTAATATTTATGTTGGTAAAATAAAAGCACAGAAAGCAGAGCGTCTGAATAAACACGAGAGCTACACGAATAAAGTCTGGCATCAGTCTTGCACTTTTATGTTGCTCATTAAATATTTACATTTTTACCAATAAGTTCAATAGATATTACATTTTTGACACTCCACCAATATTATATATATTTTGATTGTTCCGTGAATCTCAAAAGTGTCACAATTGTCAGTTCACAAATTCAGTATATTTGATATATTCATCATTAATGAGAGTCAAAGTGGCTTACAAGTCATAAATGCTCTATTGCAAATTACTGTACTTCTCTAAAACATGAGTTTCATTAGTCAGAATAGTTTTCTCCAACTGCCCAATACACACAGAAGGTGACACATCAAATCTGTAGTTTATCAAGTAACAATAACGTGAATGAACTGAATTAAGTATGTGTGTGAATACATCTGGTCTGAAATAGCTGCGAAGAAATGAGTGAAATCCAACTCAGAAATAAAGGACTTAAGTGACATTATTCGTTTGTGGAATGACTTAAAGGACTCATATTTTGACTAAACCCACTTTTATTAGTCATTGGTTCATTTATTTGTGTATTTGGACCTTAAAAGTTCATAAAGTTTGAATTTAAACCCTGCATGTGCTGCAATGCTATCTTTATATTAATTTATCAAAAAAAGAGTGGATTTCTACAAGCAGTTTTAATTCCTTCTTAATTTGTTACATCTACAGTTATGTCATGACATTTGCACATATTAGGTTAATACTTCTGATGAACATTTCTTTAAGTACAACATAATTGTTTATCAGCAGCAGCGGTATTTAAATCTCCACGTGGGCCTCCTAATAAACATGTCATGTTATATCACGTTGTTATGTTGTCTTCTTCTTTTTAACCCCCCCCCCCCAAAAAAAAAATTTAAATAAAAATAAAAATAAAAATAATAAATTAGGGCGGCACGGTGGTGCAGTGGTTTGCACTCGTGCCTCACAGCAAGAAGGACCCTGGTTCAAATCCCACACCAGACCTTTCTGTGTGGAGTTTGCATGTCCTCCCCATGTCCTCGTGGGTTTTCACCTGACACTCCAGTTTCCTCCCACCATCCAAAGACATGCACTGATAGGTTGATTCACCTTCGCCCATTGTAGCTGGATTAGGCCCCCAGTGACCCCCGTGACCCTAGTGAGGATAAAGCGTGTTCAGATAATGAATGAATGAATAATAAATTAATACATAAAGTCAGGTGCAGCTTTTGGTTCAACAGTAAAATATCAAGGGGAGCTTCATAGGTATTATACAAGTAAACTATTAATATGTGTTATAAAAGTAAATAATAATCATAATAAAGTATGATAATGATGATAATTCTTATTATTAGTAGTATTATTATTAGCTCTGGAAACCATTTAAATGAGACAATTATCAACGTGTGTTTAAGTCGGTCTCGTGCTTTCTCCGTGCTTTTATTTTGAAAGTCCAGACCCAGAAGTGTTCACGGTTCCGTCGCAGGTTTGACAGCGGCTCCGGTTTTTCTTTTTTTTCCTCTTTTTTTTTTTTTTTTTTTTTTTTTTTTTTTTTTTTTACCTCTTTGCTTTCTTTATTCCACCCTGCTTCCCCCTTTTTCTGTGTTTAAAACGCCTTAGCCTGTCGCTCGTCTCTATTTATTTATTTATGCATCCCCTTTGAAAGTAACTAGCCTGTGGAATTCTTTAGCCGTACCTCAAATGAGAAGACGTAAAAGATGGAGCTTCATATTTTAGAGCACAGCTTGAAAGTGGCGAGTATAGAAAAAGAGGGGATCCAGATTTGCACTCACGGATTAATAAAACTTGCCTTTTTGGCCTCCAAAACAAGGTACGTAAGTTGTAAGAGGTTTAATTTAGCGTAAATGCACAGTGTCATGTTTGTAGTTGTGTGTCCTCGCGCTCTGTGGCAGTGGGGAGCCGGTGCTAAAGCAGCCTGTCTGGGTTATTTTCAGGGCACTGGCTGTTGTTTGGGCTCTGCCACCAGTTTCCAGGCCCATCCGTGGAACTGTAGTGTCATTTTGTAGCTTTGTGCCATCCATCTGTGGCTGGGTCGACGCCAGTGTGTGTGTGTGTGTGTGTGTGTGTGTGTGTGTGTGTGTGTGTGTGTGTTAGTGTTAGTGTGTTAGTGTGTGCAGGGTTTCATCTACTGTTAAGGATATTTCAACTACTAAAACTTGGACAAACTGTGAGGAATATATCTTAATGTCCTATATATATATATATATATATATATATATATATATATATATATATATATATATATATATATATATATATATATATATATATATATATATATATATATATATATATAGAGGCCTGTCAAAAAGCCAAGTAAAGAGTCAAAAGTACAATGAAAGTGTCCAAGTATTGTCAGAAAAAATCATGCATTATGCAATAAAATGGTCCCAGATGATATCATGGTGGAAGAAAAAGATTAATAGAAGATGGAAATACAACAACTTAAGTGGATATCTATGCATAGTATATGGCTAGTATGTGCTTAAGGTCTGAAAAGTCAATGTACAGTACAATAAATGTTTCCTACTAATGCAAATGTGGAAGAAGATCTACTTCTGTTGTGTTTTACTTCCATATGCATTGAAGTATCTCATGGAAGGAGAAGTTTAAAAAAAATAAATTAGTCCTAAAAACCTTACATTAGTGATAATATGTAATGAAGTTTCTGTTTCATGTGGCTTCTATGATGCCTGTTCGTCAGGTTGTCATTCTAAATGAGAACCTGTTCTCAATTAACCTGCCCCATAAAATAAAGGATAAATACATAAACATGAGATAGATGTGCTAAAAGTATGAAAGGTTAAATGTAATACAAAGGTGTAAAATAATTATTTATTTCTCCAAAAACCAGCAACTGTTCACTGTAAATGTTCCTCTACTGTGAAAAAGAATAGGATGCTGAGAAAGACAAGTAAAAAGTACAGAATTAAATCCTTTTATAAAAATAAAAAAAGGCTAAAGATTATCAGCAAAATATGCATTATGCAGTGAAATGATTCCCCATAATATAATAGTGGAAGAAAATGTTTTACTGTGGCAAAAGTACTAATAGGAGGTGGAAATGCAAATACAAAGTGGAGCACTAAACCACACTTTAATGATTGTATAGTAGAATAATGAGCTAGATCTAGCCTACTTAAAGTAAGAATACTCCAAGGTGAGCAGTCATTGTGCAGTCAATGGTTCCTACTAATACAAAGGTGTAAGAACATCCTTTACTGAAGAGTACTCATTATACAATAAATGAGTCCTGATGATGTAGGCTAAAGGTGGAAGGCAAAGGACTTGAGCTGAAGTATCCTCATATGAATATTCATTGAAAACCTCAATTCAGTGAAAATGTCTAATTATTCTCAGAAAAATGTATTCATGTTTAGCAGTGAAATGATCCCTAAAATTGTAGATGAAGATACTAACTGAAGTAAAAGTTGTAATATGAGATGGAAATGCAAGTATAAAGTGCAGCATGAAAACCTTACTTCAGTGAATATATCTAAGTAGAGTGAACTAGATGTGTTTAAATGTGAGAATTCCAAGTAGTCATTGTGCAATAAATTTTTCCTAATAGTACAAAGGTGTAAAAACATCCTTCACTAAAGTAAGTCGAATAACGGGACACTCAAAATGTTCCTTTATTAAAAACAACTGATTCATAGCTTTGTTTGAATGAAATAAGTGCCTTCAATATAGTTTGTTTTGACTCTGAAATGTCAATGTAGTTAATTTTAATACAGAAAATATTCCCTCACCATGTTGTGTACCCTCATACAAAAATGTCCTAGAAAACCCCCTGTTTATCCATGATGCAAACCAGAAGAATGCCAACATGAAAGGGTGTGTAGCGGCACCACGTAATGTCTCAGAGTCGAACATACCAACGATAATTGGCAACATTTGTGAAATAGGTTTACAGCATTGCGATAATGATAATATTGCATTATTTCCTGTTCACTTAAGCCAATTTCATCTACCAAGAAAAATATTCCTCAACAATGTTAAAATGTGCCACTTGTTTGTATGCTGAGTCAATTATTTATAATTTAAGACAAATTACTGTTCTACTATAATCAGTGACACAATTCTGTCCAAGAACATGGTGATGCTACAACTGTAGACCTTCGACCGTAGACCTTCAACCATTGACCTTCGACCGTAGACCTTCAGACACAAACGTCAAATATTTTTTCATTTTATTCACATACATCAGTGTGTAAATGACATGGATGTATTTCATGATAACAAAAGTGCCAGAGTTCTATCATTTACCTAAGGCCTTTAATAAAACAATATTCAACTGCTTGCCTGGTTTAGTAAATACTGCATATAAAAATAAAATCTTTAAATACTGTGCTAAACCCTTGACCAAAGTTGTGCTTTGAAAATATTCCCATCTTATCAACATTAATAACTAAACTTGCATTCAGCAGTAGCATTACTTCAGTATTTTTACCTAAGAAATTGTATGTTAGTGATAGAGAAAACCACTCTAGTACTCCATGGTGTGTGAAACATAAAGTTAATGAAGAAAAAAAAATTATTGCATGTCTTTGCGATATGAATATTGCATGCTGTGATAACAATATTTTTTCGATATGTTGTGCAGCCCAAGTATGCAAACTCAATAATTCAGTTCTCTTGCCCTGCATGTATGCAGATTTTTTTGGAAGCTCCAGTTAAATCCTTTGCTTCATTATTGCCAGTCGCTCAGCTTACATGCACATGTAAACATACTGACTGAAGTGAAAACCTTTGGTCTGTTGTCCATTTTAATCAGTCATGGGCTTGTGTCTGTAGAAGTCTTTATTTGAGTATTAAGTGAGTTTTACATCAGACTTCAAATGATAAGAAAATAATTTGAATAATGGGAAGTATTGTTCATTATCAGTATAATTTACGAGCAGCATGAAGTTATAGATTATCATTATCAGTTGTAAAAACAATTACTGTGCATCGCTGGTCCATAATAAAATAATTGAGGAAGAACTTCCTGGATTAACGTCAAAGCATTAATAGGATGAATGCGCCACTACAAGTATAAATTCTATGTTAGTTTAATACCAAAGGTTAAACATATATTATCAAAGCAAAATGTTCATAAAATCTTAAAATCCGAACCTAACTCGCATCATCTGGCTGCGTTTCGCCAAACCCCATGCTAGGCTAACCCAACCATCTGAGTATCATGTAGTTCAGGTTTTCTGAAAAATGAAGGAGCCAATCAGTGTCTATGGGTGGGGCTTCCCATGACTGTGTGTTGTTGTGGCTGTCTGGGTTCCTCTTCAGCTTTTTGCCATTCCCTTATAGCACGGGTGCTCAAGCCTGGCCCTGGAGACCTACTATCCTGCATGTTTTAGATGTTTCCCCCCTTCCAACGTTCCTGATTCAAAAGATAAACCTCTCATCAAGCTCTACAGAAGCCTGATAATGACCATCAAGTGTGTTGGAAGAGGGATACATCTAAAACATGCAGGATAGTAGCTCTTGAGCACCCGTGCCTTATAGCGTACTCTGGTGTCTCTCTACCAAACAAAGGCATTTCAGACATATGCCAGAGGACTTTTTTTAAACATCTGATGCATTAAGGTCTACCTGTTTTCCATAGGGAAGTTCAAGGAATATCCGCTGGTTGTTGCCGATGTTGCCTTGTATCGTCGGATTTTCCCTGCACATACGACAATGGTCATTTACAGACAACACAGCGGTGCGTTTAGGTGCAGCCATGCTGTGGCGTTTGTTGTGATGGTCTGCTGCAGTATGGTTCTTCTTCCTGTCGTCGCTCTTAGTCACAGCCTGAGTTCAACGTGAGTGGTTGAAGCGTCAGTCAAGGTGATGGACAGATTCTTCATCCAATCACATGTAAGGGTTTTTGAAAATGTACTGCTTGAGGAAGGGTCCCAGATGGTATCGTGATATCAGATGCTGAAAGTCAGGTTAGAAAAGTACATACACGAGTAAAAAAAAAAAAATACATTGATTGAATCCAAGCAATACTTGCATCATTCTAAGTATTTTACGATTAGATATTAGTTGTTTTTTTTGTTGTTGTTTTTTTACTCTTTCTTGAATATTGATTACATTTTTGATATTTTGAGTCTCTGGTACTGGATGGTAGGAACCAAAAATCATATCTCTATTTATTTATTTTGCAGAATGGCGATACACAATATATATCTCGGTATATTATTTTTCTCAAACAGTAATACCAAAAAGACAGTTCCAGGTCAAGTTGACAGTGGTTATAGAGGCACCACAATATCAACATGTTCATAAATGTAAAAAAATAAATATAAATGAAATGAAATTGTTCCATAACAGTGCAAGGAATACAATTTTAACCCAAAACAACTAATCTCAATATAGATGATATAGTCTCTTATATATCACATGAAAACATTTGAGATATGGCCCAGCCTTAATGAGTCTAGTTGGGAACTATTTAGTTATAGCTGCATTTGTTTTCCATCCTGCACTGGATTGGAATTAGTTCAGTCTAAACTCCTTAAGCTACTAAGACCCACGGATTGTTCAGTGTCGAAACCTTTACTTAAGTTGAACTAATAACCAAACACTATTAAAGCTCTATTGTAGTAATTCAGCTCATAAAAAATAACTTATAAATCCATGTAATAGTTTCACCTGATAATTATTTAAATAATTTTGGAGGTTATGTATATGATTAAAATAACACATAAAGTTGAATTTGTCTACTTTCAGACCCAGAAAATAAGTGAAAAGAAAAGCAGCTTAAACTTTTTGTTTTCCTTTTCAGTTTATTAGGAATTTCCAAAATCCTATATAAACTTCTGTACACGATAATTGTTATTTTAGAGATAAAGGCCCAATTAGAATGTTATTTTTACACGTTTTAGGAAGTATTTAGATTCTTTAGTCAAGTAAAACGACAATAGGTGTTGCGTCTACTTATTGGATTCATGTGTGTGTGTTTGTCTATGTGTATATAGCAGACCCTGCAAGATTTCAGGAGGATGTTTCAATTTGCAAAACGTAAATTCAGCCAATCCCTGTGAATTCAGCGTGATGTTGCAATTTCAACCAATCACAGCGACTTTCCCACAAAATGTGACCAATCATTTGTGGCACCTTGAGCTGCTCCTTCTGCCTTTTCCTGTTTACTTTACTTTACAGGATTTTGATGACATTTTCAGGATGTGTTGGGAGTGTCGCAAGGAACAAATTATTACATTTTGGTGGTGATAAAGAAGAGATCCTGGATTCTGGATCACTTTGAAATTTTACATTGCAGTAAATGGAGAATACATTACAATACAATACCATCCATAAGTTTTTGAGTTATTTTGACCCCCCCCCCCCCCCAGATCACCACCAAAATCAAATCATTTCCAGATCTCTCCATTACCAACCTACCCTGTAAATTTCTTCAAGATCCATCCAGAACTTTTTGAGTTATCTTGCTAACTAACAGACAGACAAACTGACAAAAACATGACCTCCTCTGCAGACCTCTCTTTAATCAAAGAGGGGAGGTCTGCCTCGGCGGAGGTTTTCGCTCTGTGCTTTTCTAGTTATGAAATACATCAATTTAAATACACATTGTTATATCGGTATAAAATGACAAAATATTTGACTCTGTTTGTTTGAAGGTCTACAGTTGCAGCATAAAGAGATTACACAGAATTGTGTAATTGATTGTAGTAGTGCAGTATTTTTTCTTAAATTCTAAATAATTTATTCAATGGACAAACAATTGGCTCATTTTAACATTCAGCGAAACTGTTCTTAGTAGATGAAATAGGCATTTCTTTATGTGAATGAGAAATATCACAATATTATCATTATCGCAATGTTGTACAATCATACGTTTTGCCAATATCGTACAACTGTGTAACAGTAGATGATAATCTTTAATTTAAGTTGGGTCACAAATGACACCATCGCAAGATTTTGCATCATTTAACAACATTGTTTATACACTGTTTGATTGTAAAATGCAGAGACAACATTTTTAATAATGCGAGTTTACCTTTGATATTGTCATTGCTAATAGAAGTTACATAAGTATAGATTTTAGCTATCACATGGGAAAAAAACAAACCTCACCCCCTTACACACATTTTACCTGATTTGCTCTGTCTCTTATCATTGTGAAAACACATTTTGGTGACTGTGACCTTAGACCTACATTCACACAAATTTAATAAGATCTATTCTGGACCACCTTGCACCTTTCTTGAAAATTTTATGGAAATTGTTCCTGTAGTTTTTGTGTCACATTGCTGACAGACAAAAAATTAACCAAAAACAATAGGAGGGTAACGGTAAAGTTAGCTTCCATCTAGTCTTCCAGGTCTGCATTTGTAGGTTAATTTCTATATTAGTTATATTTGAATGTAAATATGTAGGTATTATTTATCATTGACTTAATTTAGTTTGTGATGCAGTGAAAATGGTTAAATGTGTTGAACCAGCGCAGGGGATAAAACAGGCTGATTAATCACTATCTGATTTTCCTTGCTCAAAACCACACCTAATATATCAGCCTGTAAAAGTATGACCTGTAATTTGGATGGTTGTTTGGTGTTTGATAAGGATGCAGGAAGTAGATTTGCGTAACATATTTGTGCAACACAAACCAACGAGGGAGAGTGATAGTGATTCCCAAGATAAAACGATGAGCTTTCACCTAAAGTCTGGAAAAATCTAACAGACCACAAAAAAAAGTTGTTACTTATATTAATGTGCTTTATTGTAAGGGTGGGAGAAAAAAATGGATTCACATAAATATCGGGATTTTTTGTTTTATGATTACATTTTTTTTTTCCAAACCCCCCCCCCCCCATATTTAAATGATTAATTTTAAGCCAGGTGAAGAAAATAAAGTAGCACTTGTCTCCAGCAGAGGGCAAAATGTTTTTCTTCAGCTATATATGACATTATATCCGTTCCTAGAAAAACTTGAAGTAAAGACAGAATGGCCGACAACGAGATAAAAACCCCCCACCATCACATACTGGGTCCAAAGTGTCGACACATTTTGGATTTCTTGTGCTTAGAAGTGCAGAGCAGAGCTGAACGTGTGGATATTTGTAAACGCACACTGCAGAAACATGACAAACGTTACTGTGCACTTAGCAACACATCATCCTGAGGTAAATACAGAGCATGAACAGCTAAATAAGGTCAATAAATACTGGAGAAAATAGATTTTATATTGTAAATTTTTTTTTGCCTCTTTTACATGCAGTCCAGGCTTTGAAATGAAAGTTTAAATGCACTTTATTATGAAATATGTTAATTTAAAGGCTCTTATTTGTGTTGCGTACAGATAAGTGTAACGGTTTACTTCCCAAAGTCTGGTTCAAATATATTACTGCTGAACTGACTCACATATGATGTGCATTTTTGGGGGAAATATGGCTCCTGATATGATCTGTAGGCATCATCATTCAGCTTTTTCACATGGTCTGGTGTTAAAAAAGCAAGCGAAATATCATAAATATCGAAGAACCACAATTTTAAATCGACTTGGCACCCATAATCTGCATAAAAGCATATCATCCCAGCCCTACTTTATTTATTATTTTCTGTTTTGTCACATGCTCAACTGAAAATCATCCAGTTTATACATGAACGTGTGTGAAAATGAATTGCTTTTTATTTGTCAAATACGTCATTAGAAATAAGGTGAGATATTGTCTACTCATGTGGTTCTTTGTGAAAATAATGAGTTAATTGAATGTGGTGCATCATAATGTGCACAGGTATGTGAATATGAGACATTTTCATGTATAAAAGATCATTGTCTTGTTAAATAATCCCAGTGTTTGACTTGGTAGGGTTTATTAAGAGTAGGGTACATTCTGAGCTCAAGCACTTTGTTTGTGTGGCCATGGCAGCCGTATATTGTGGATTACATAAGTTAATATCATTTTACCTCAGAACTTGAGTGTCCTTTAGATGACACTGGTTTTGCAACTTGTCTCTTATTCTAGCTGTGTGTTTTTCCTTTCCCTGTAGTTCCTTCGAGCTCATTCTTTTGTCTACACTGCCTTATGTTGCTAAAGAAACTTTGGCACACTTCAGTACCTTCTTCTGTTGATAAGCGTTTTGTCCTTATGATAAAATGCATTGTGTTCTTTGTCAGCAGAGCATACGTTTAATGCAGGCAGAGAGGCGCATAAAGCCCCCCCCCCCCGCAAAAAAAAAACAAAAACATTATTTGAGTCAACTTCTTTTACAGTTTTTATCATTAAATATCTTGTCTCTTTAGGATGCATTCAGGCTCAGATTACTTACTCAGCATAATTGGATATTTAATAAGAAGCTATAACTTGGAACAGAAATCTAATTATGCCTCAAGCAGAGATAGTTCACAACCAGAAAGCTGTGATTACAAAACCATCTGAGCCCAGTGTTTACCTTGAGTTGTTTTATTATAAAGTGAAATTTGTCTCTTCTGTTTCTACTGATATCATAAGTTAAACTAACACTATAATATAACACAGTATTTTCTCATAATTTACAGGTTATCAATACATTTTAAGTCCTTATTCATTGTCAAAGCTGCTGTATATCTAACTAGTGCTGTCAAACGGTTAAAATGTTTAATCAGATGCTTTTGATTAACTTTGAATCAGAATTAAATATAATTACTTTTTAGTCTATATTGATCAAGTTTCATTTTACATGAGTAAACGGCCTTAAGAAAGAAGGGAATATATATATATATATATATATATATATATATATATATATATATATATATATATATATATATATATATATATATATATATATATATATATATATATATATATATATATATATATATATATATATATATATATATACATATATATATATATATATATATATATATATATATATATATATATATATATATATATATATATATATATATATAGTATGTATATGTGAGTGTGCACTTTATGTGTTTATCAAACACCTTTAACAAAATGAAACAAGTGTTCCATCTTGTCTTTCCATTTCCATCCACAGGCCAACATGCCGTTTAGCATTTTCCATTTTTATGGGTTGGTTCTGGTGCCTGTCACTACTGGATCAACTGTACTACAGTAACTCTACTTCGGCAAACTAACCTAAATGCATTGGCAGAGATATTCAGAGTCGTCATGCCCTGCAAATGGATCAATCATGTTAGAGTCTTTATTCATATTAATCATGACGATGGATTAAGCTGTGTTAATTTTACTGCCCCATGATTAATACTTTTATAATGATAATTAGGGATGTAACGGTGCACTCTTTTGTATTTAACCATTTTGGTTTTAGACCTTCATACAGTACAGAGGTGTACTTAACGGATACATGTAGCCTGTGTGAAGAATACAAACACATACAAGCAGAACCCATGTGCAGGTTTTCCTCTATATACACTCAGCCGCAATGCTGTTTGTTTTTGCAGCGTTGGGTTTTTTTTGCATAAAACATAAAAAAAAACATATTGAAAATGTATTAAACCAAAGACTCCTTTATTGAAGTTAAATTTTCTGTACTGTTACACCTGTACTAATTGATAAAATGATTATGTAGGATGTGGAAAAGGCTGTTTGTGATCATGTACTTATGTAATTAGTCCACCAAAGAATGGCAGAGTTATGTTTTTGCCAGTGTTTATCTGTTTATTTGTGTTTGTTTGTTTGTCTGTTAGCAAGAGAACTCAAAGTTACAGATGGATTTGGCCGGAATTTTCAAGAAATGTCGATACTGGCACAAGGAACAAATGATTACATTTTGGTAGTGAACAGTGGAGGTATGTGGGAGGGGGGAAACAAGTGTGTGTTTCATTCGGTTGGTCAGGACAGACCACCGCTTGCAGAAATTAAAGAGGGGGTGGGGGCTGATCTGCCGTGGAAACTGCACTCTGAGTACTGTTCTAGTTATCGGCTCTGTTTTTATCCTCTTGTAGCTTATTGTATCAGGCCCAACACATAATGAAGTGTTGGGCGGTTTAAGAATTAATTTGTGTTAATCTTTACTCATATATTAGAAAAAGAATTAAATGGTCAAAGTTTGCACTTGTCCTGTTCCCACAAAGACTCCTTTATTGAAGTTAAATTTTCTGTACTGTTACACCTGTACTAATTGATAAAATGATTATGTAGGATGTCCTGTTCCCACAAATTAGGTAATTGTATCTTTCCAAAAATACATTCGAGTGACAGATGTAGCTGAAAATACAAGTTTCACAGATGTTTTTTATTCAATAGCTGTAATTAATTGGTGTATCATTCGTTCATTCATTTTTCAAATTAAAATGAAAAATAACACGATGAAAAAACAACTCAATTTACATTATTTGTTTCCAAAACCAAAATGAAAAAAAAACAACTGATAACGATATGTTTTTTTTTCATTTTTTCTTTTTTGTGTTTAAATGAATAATGGAGATAACGGCCGTTTCCCGTCTTATCCAATTTTGACCTGAAGCAAGTTGAATAAACCAGAAATGATCGTGACCCACAGTGAGAAAGATAGAAACCTATGTCCTATTTCGGGAAACTAAGACCTGAAGATATGACCATGGAGAAAATTAGTGTAATATTCGAGGTATGCTCTTTTTATAATAACACACAAAAAATATTCATATGACAAGTGTATATGTATATCTTGCATATGTGTTCAGATTGTACTTTTACCTTATGTATTAATGACAGGATAACAGTTTCCAGTTCTGCATCTGACATCTGTCATTTACACCTGAGCACTGAATTCTTACCGACATTTCCGAGGATCTCTGAATACTTAACTGTGTTAGCGTGTTAGAAATCTCAGCATGTGACAACAGCTGTTCATTCATCTTCAAGTCTGGTGGACATGTTTCTTTCAGTTGTTAAGATTAATTTCTGGTTTACTCAACTGGCTTCAAGTCAAAATTGGATAAAACGGGAAATAGCCGTTATCCGTTTTTCCATTATTAATTTCAACACAAAAACGAAAAATTAAAAACAGATCATTAACAGTTTTTTCATTTTGGTTTTGGAAACAAATTATGAAGAAACGAGTTGTTTTTTCGTTGTCTTATTTTTGGTTTAATTTTGAAAAATGATGCACGGATTGTAATTAATGGAGTAGTTTCGTTTTCAATTAAAGCTGTCATTTCATTAATATTACTGTGTTCTCCATTGTTATTGAATACATTGTGTGTTGGTTCTATTTAAAAAATGTTTGGATCACTTTGTTTCCAGCTGTTTTTGCACGGTACAAAAATTAGTTGAGTTTACCGGTACTTCCTCATACGTGTCCATGATGCGGTGATGAGGCGTCTCTGATTGGCTCAGAATGCGTGAAAGAACACTCCCCTCCTCCCCTCTCGCTGTGTATGTATTTACCTTTACCCAATTAGCATCCAGCTAGGTTTCGTGCCGTTGCTTGTTCTGAAAACATCCAGGGAAAAAAAAACCAGGCTTTATTTCCACAGAGAGCACATGAACCAGTTTGATCCGCCTTTTTTTTTTTTCCAAGTCTGTGTAGCAGCTACTTTGGTGCCGTCTTCTCTTGTAGATGCTAATGCTAATGCTTCTTTAGATTCGCTGTCAGAGGAGCCCATACAGCCCTCTGCATCCACCAGCGCTGGGTAAATCCTGAGGCATTCCCACACCAGCCCACAGATGCAATCCCTCCAGCGTGCCCTGGGTTGATCTCCTCCACACATGGATCCCCCAATTAAATATAACTTTGGGGATCGCTCCTCTTATGTGGTCCAAATATGCATATATATATCACTAATGCCCGTCACTGACTTGCATTACCTTTACCTCTGTGGGCCCATCACAGAATATTCAGCAGTACCTTAAATTGTTAGCTGCATATGAAAATGAGATGCTGACTTCTGTTAGCCTTTATAGTTTTACCCAAAAACTTTAACATTTATATTGGAGTTTTTAGAGGAAAACATCAAGATTTTATTTTTGGTGAAAATCATCCATACAGTAGGTAAATGTATGGAGTATCCAAAAATGTTTTACCACCATGTATCAACATTTTAATGCTTTGCTTTGCATGCTTTATTTCAAATGCAACAATAATCAATACAATAATAATAATAATAATACACAACGACGTGTCCGAAAAGGAGTAGGATGAAGCATAAGCTTATTTAATCCTACCCCTTCTTCACTTCCACATTAACCTGAATTCATCTTATAGCAATAGAGCGCATAGTACAAAAATGATGATAATAATAACAATAATAATAATAATAAATAATTGAAGTACTAAACATATACATATATACAAAAAAAACAACAAGAAATGAGCAGATAGGAAAGTAGGTAACAAATAGATTTTTTTGTTCTTTTTTTCCATTTAAACTTCATAGTTGGGATCATCCTACAATATGAACCATAACTGTCCCCTACTCAGTTTAAATATGTTCCAGACTTCTTATCCTGTCAACCAAAAAGCCCATAAATCAGATAGAACTTTAAAAAAAAAAAAAAAAAAGTAATTTTGAGCTCCTCCATAGGGGAGGGTAACAGATTCCACTGGATATTACATCCTGAACAGTGGCATAAAAGTAGAACAGTATTGTTGGTTGAACAGATAGTAAAAGAATGTGAGATTCTGTCTGGTGCATTTTTCCCCCAATACTGTAGATAATGAACTACATCTGAATTGTCAGTATTATACATTATTTTTATGCCAAGATCCGTCACAACTTGTGTATAATTTTCCGTTTGCTTTTATGTGAATGTGACTGATCATTTGACTTGATGGTTTCTTCTGTAAAAACAGCTGAATGAAACAAACAGAAATGTCATATGATTGTTACTATCCCTACACTGTCTATAACTTAAGGTCTGGCTCCTTAATGTGTCAAACACGGAGGTGGTCAAAGTACTCATATTCTGTACTTAAGTAGAAGTACAGCTACTTGTGTGAAAAAAAATACTCTGGTAAAAGTAGAAGTACTGATTGAATTCCTTTACTGAAGTAAAAGTACAACTTCTCAATTGTAATAAAGTAAAAAGTAAAACTGCATTTATTTTATTTTATTTTATTTTTTGCCATAGATGAAATAATACTTATTTAACCAGGAAAAAAAACCAAAAATAAAGCCTTTAAAAGTGAGTTAGTGTTTGATCAGGTCACAGTTACTCAGTTTTGTGGGTATGGGCAGGAAATTTTGGAAAAAATGGCGGCGGGGGGGGGGGGTAGTCACAATTTACATGAAACGTTATCATTATGACATAAAAAAAAGGGCATGTGTGAGATTTAAAAAAAAAAACAATAATTCTAAGATTAAAGTCAAAATTGTGAGATACAGTCATACATATGAGATAAGAAATGCATAATTATGAGAAAAAGTTTAAATAATGAGCTAAAATTCATAATTATGATATAGAAAGTCACAATTTCTCTCCACTCATTTTCCCTCTGAAGCCACTTATTTTTCACAGTTTACTTTGAACAAGTACCAAGTCTATTCTGAGAATGTAAAGAGTATAAAGTACAGATATTTATGCAAAAATCTAGGGAGTAAAAGTAAAAACTTGCCAGAAAACCAAATACTCAAGTAAAGTACAGATACCTAAAAAGTCTATTGAAGTACTGTAATGAAGTACTTTTACTTAGTTACTTCCAACCTCTGGTCAAACAAGTTTACTGTAACACAACAGCGTCTCAATGAGCACATTAATTTTTTCAGTTCTTATTTGTGCCTGTATATCAATGTATGTTCCTCTACTGGGGTTTGTCTGAAAAGTTATTGTCCTATCACTAATTGTAATTATCTTATGTGTATGTCCTGTGTCATCCTGTCAAGTTTGAAGACTCATGATTTAAAGACTTGATATGAAGTTCTTTGCATGTAAACGGATGGTGACAAATGCAGTTGCAGTATTCATTGCTCACTTGTTGAAACATTTTAACATTTGTCACTGAGATTTATTTATGCATCACATCATTTAGTATAATTTGGTTGAATTTGTGACAACATGGTCACAATTAGAAGTGTATTTTCAAGCCAGTCACTGAAAAGCAAACTGTTCATCTTTTCTTTTCTTCTTTTTTCTTTTTTTTCCCCTTGGCAAAACCAGTCAAAGTGGCACTTTGACAGCTCATTTAATTCCAGGAGCAAACGCTGCCGGTTCTGTAGGGTGCATTGTTGAGAGCCTGTCTGTTATTCCCCTGCTGTTCTTCACACTTCTCAGCCAAATAAGTGTGAGTGTTCAGACGCTTGCTTGTAAAGAATGTGATTATCGCAGTAGTGTGGTGTTTTTCCAGAGCAATGCTTTTTCTTGTGTCGCTAGCATCATCTTTTACATCTTGTCAAGCTCATTTCCGGCTATGTCTTTTAGCTCCTTAGACATGGATATTTAGTTTGTCCTCAAAGTAATTTACTTAAGACAGTCAGATTTAATCCTTTAACTCCTGAGGCGTCAGTGCTGAAAAATTCAGAATAATTCAATTGTTTTAATAATAATTTTGGTCATGGAACTGGTGTACAGTTGGTGAAAAGCGGCTGATTTAGGAAAAAGAAAAAGCCCAAACTAAAACTATTGGAATCAAATTACAACACTAGTCATTTATTCCTTTAGGTGACATTTTTCATGTTATTTGTTATTTTGTGAATATTTATTGGTTTCTGTTGATGTTGTTTAATTTTTTTCTACATTTTGTTTATTTGTTTTATCTGTAATATCAGCTTCATGCTTCAGTTTGCTGCTCACTACTCTATTTAATTATTTAATTTAGTTTCTGCAGGTATGTGATATTTTTCATCAATCTTCCAAACAATTGTGCAGTTCATACTTAACTAATGCTAATTGGCAGGAGTTTGTCATATCCTTTTCTAGCTTCAAATGAATAAAGCCAGGTTTACTATATATATATATATATATATATATATATATATATATATATATATATATATATATATATATATATATCCGTTTTAAAGTACTTTAGAGAACTTTTACACTATGAAAAATGTAAGAATACAGTATTTAATTTTCTTTCCAATGCTGTTACAGGAATTAATGGGAAATTATCTGACAAAAAATACAGAAAAATAGATTGTGATAACATCAATCTTATTCAAAGAGATGCTAACTACTACAATTTTATCATGAATGCGAAAGTTTGAGTACATATAAATCAAATGATTTCTCTCAATTATTTGCATTTTACAGTCTTGCCATACATTTACATTTTGCGATTTATTTGTAAGCATTGATGGGGAAACATCTTTTGCCTTGTTTATCCACTTAACTCTGGTATTTATCATTATTTTAATACCAAATATTGATCTATAAGAGAGGTGGTTCCCCTTTAATTCAACATTGTGCTTTTATTGTTGTAATGGGAAAGTCCTGCAGCTGTTTCTAGTTTGCGTTCTCTACATGCTTCATTCAATTTGTGGGTCATAGAGGTGCTTCAGAACATTATCATATGATCTTGTGAGCAGATCACAAATCCTCCAAATCTTGATATAGAATGTAATCTATTATCCAGCTGTATATTTGTGTGTATCTTCCCCCATAGAGGTTTTCCCTACAGCATACTGAGGGCTTAATCACACTCGTCTCTATTGGTTATAAACCTCATATTCAATATAAAGTCATAAAGAAGACATTCACAGACTTACTTATGGTTATTTGTCTCCTTCTTCCATCTTTTAATATAAACTCTCCTCTATTCTCCAAACAAGAGTTTTTGATGTCTATGATATGAATGTTTCAGGTGCTATTGTTCAGATGAATGAAGTAGATGCAGCTTCTGTCCAGGAGCAGAACTCACATCATACATGTTCATCATAAAAAAAAAAACAAAAACAAAACACAGATTTGCTGTTTAACTCTGTTGTTTTTCTGCTTCTTTTATTCAGATGTAAGTTCTTCAGTTTGACAGAGACTCCAGAGGACTACACCATTATCGTAGACGAGGAAGGCTTTAAAGGTAGGGCTTGACTCGTGGATCTTTAAAGTTACTGTGGCAACCATAGATTGGGCAGCAGGAAAAGATCACATTGTGTAATCTTTGATTGTCTGCAGCACCATGTAGCTTCAGCCGCCAGTGTTTGAGCACACTTTGTCGTTATGGATGTGAGGCCGAGCGAGGTTTTGTGGTTGGCTGAGTGAGTGAATTCATGTCATTACACACCCTTTTCCAGGGTGACCGTCCTCGGTTTCCCTGGAGATGACAAGCTATTTGTTGCATAACTCAGGCAGGTATTTTCTCCCAATGCCTGGCTCCACAAGTGCTAATGCCTGGAGGTAGTAGAGTGAAGCATACTACTGAAATCAAGTGCATGAAAGTCACGTGAAACAGTCTGGGACATGTGCTAATAGACTAATGGTTTAATATTCTCACAATGAACATGGTGTGGTACAGTATGTACATGTTTAGACCTATTAGTTATTGGGGTAATGTTAATGTGTATTGAACCTAAAAGAAGAATGATGACTGGAGGAAATGAGATCTTACACAGACATTAATGAAATGAAAGGTGACAAGTAAATACAGCTGAATAAGACTAATGATGGAATTATAATAATGTGATGATAAAGGTTGTTTTTGCTGTAAATGATAGAAGTCTTGTACTGAGCACGAAGCATGAACACTTTTAATGTCACAGATAGTATTAACAAATTTTAGCTTGCATTTTAAAATGCCAGTAACTGTAAGTAATTCTATTTTTTTATCCAGATGATATGAAACATAAAACAAGAGCTGATACAGAAAATCTAAATCCTCAAGGTGGGATAATTAGTGACAATTTTAACACAAATGTAATATATTGACATCTTCCCCTGTACTTCTAACTTGTAATATCACTGCATTTTCAAATCTTATCAAATTTTAATCTTAAATTACTGGTATTTTTTCAGCATATTAAAACATGTGCATTCCATGTTTGTGCACTTATGGCTTCAGATTTCCACGTCACAGATGTAAAACCTGCAGAATAGATCCAATTGTAGGCCCCATGAAAGCGGAACGTTTTGGGCCCTTTCATAAAATTTGGTATCTTGTTGATGTGGCTGTGCAGGGGTTTGGGGGTGTGGTGGTTCATACATAATGTCAGTTGCATTAGTGTGAAAACAAACTGAAACTTAATGCATTTGAAATGTTCAATTCTTAACTTCTATGCCTGTATTATACAGTGGATCTTGCACAAAGTTTTCCCAACTTGTAGCCTATATCCATTGGAACTACCCCCTCACCCCCCCAGTTATATGGGCCCTCCACAAATGCTGGGCCCCATGAATGTGTGCCCCCCTTTTGGCGTCCCCTCCCAGCTGACTCCAGTTATTTGTTTTAATCACAAATCCTCCTGTTGCTTCTATGTGTAAATTCAGATTATTCATAATGCCAAACAAAATGGAGTACCAACACCAGTTAAATGTAAGAAAACATTTAAATTTTTTTCAATTCTGCACAGTAAAGGTCAAAGATTATTGTAGAAAAATGTGTCAGAAAATGTAATCTGAAGTCCCTGTGTAATATAAATATTATGCAAGTCTAGACAGACTGAATGTAAACTTCACCTACAATGAAGTTTTCTGACATTCTTTTTCCTTCATCACAATGGATGAAGGACAGACCTCATATCTTGCATAGTTAAACATATCTCAAATGGATTGTTAATACCACAATGCTGTAAATATCCTGAATGTATAGTCAGACAGTGGCTGAGAATTTAGTCTAGACTGGAATTTAGTCAGATGGGCTCTGAAGGCTTTTCTAATACTGAGACAGACATCTGACTAACACAACAACTCCAACGATGTGGAAAATGTTTTATTTCCTGTAACTCTTAGTAATAAAAAGGCAACAACAGCATAATTCAGTGCTTTAGAGCAAACTGTATCTAAAATGATGCAAACAAGAAACAGCAGCATGTAAATAAAAAAAAAAAAGCAGGAACTTTGATTACACATCGGTTCCAGTCGCTTCTATTTAAGTCATTTTTGGAAAAATATATGTGTATTTTCCAGAGAAACTGCTTTTTTAAAGAGTATTTAACAATGGCTGTAACAGGATGAATGTTAAATGCTGCTTCCCTTGGTGATGATCATGTCAGCTATTAAAACCACTTTACATTAGCCTCTCATGGGCTGTTCTTAGTTTTGTAGAAATCTGCTGGAATGCCTCCTCCTGACATGACTCTTCTTTTCATTTCCAGAGCTGCCTGAGTCAGAGCACATCAGCGTTGCTGACGCCACATGGTTGGCCTTGAACGTGGTGTCAGGGGGCGGCAACGCATCCAACTCACAACCCATCGGAGTCACCAAGATCGCTAAATCGGTCATTGCTCCCCTGGCTGATCATAACATCTCTGTTTTTATGCTGTCGACGTATCAGACCGACTTCATTCTGGTGAGTGAGAGTCAGTACAGAAACATTAGCCTCGCCACGCTAGACTCCTAGTGGCAGCATGTGTAGTGTTCTACAGTAGTAGTCTAGTTACGCTCGATTTTCCTGAATCTGGCCGACAAATCACGGTGAAGTATAGATTCAGAGGGCGGGCGTAACAAAGTGACGCTGCAATGATTCAGAGACAAGCAACCATAGAAGAAGAACAACGGATGCTGATTTCTTTTTATCAAACATGAGTGAAGAATGTTTGAAAAGTAATGTCAGTAATCTTTAAATAATTTTTTACAGAAGTGACAACGGTTGTTAAAACTCTATAATCCACCATTTTGTTTAGTCATTCCTAACTTTCTCCAGACTCCTCTGTGAACTTTCCAGCATCTAACTATGTCGTCCTAAAGATTAGGCTGATTGGTTGTAGTGCTATTGCACACAGAGGATTTGAAAGACAACCTTTTAGCCCCGCCTCCCCTGACTATGAAGTGTTCATAGACCTATACATGTAATGAATAGTGATAGCATGGCTAGGCTACATAAATATAGTCCCACTGGTGAAGATTGTCATACTGGGGAGGTGCTGGGAATAATATTGAATATTGAGGATCTTTAATAATACTGTGAAAGGAAGGAACAGGAATGGGCAAGAATGAAAAAGAAAATCCTGGTCTCACATGCTGACCTGGGTTTCTGTTTCTGTATCATCAATTAAGATATGAAAGTTTTAGGAGTTTTAGATTAAAGCAAAATGTGTTATATCCCCAAAATCTTGTATGCTGATGATTACTGCATCTCATGATATAGTAAGTTTTATGGAAATTGTGTGAATAAACAGTTTGTACAAAATGACATAAGATTTTATATCACATATGTGTCAATTAATAAGTCATCGCTCCGGTTTGTTTTTTTCTTTTACTTGTTATGTCATACAACAACTACAACACATTTTTAAACATCACTGTATAAAATGCAAAAATATAAATAGAATTGTGTTGTGTTTTACTATGAAAATGAATTAATAAAAATGACTGGGTGAGATTTTCAGATTTGCTTCTAAATGAGTGAGCATTGTAGGTATATACATATATATATATATATTTTTTTTTTTTTTTTTTTTCCCAATGAACAAGCATCCTTTTAATTATTTGGAATATAGAGAATCTAGATGTATGAAATATTCTGATGATAAAAATGTTTACAACCACAAAAAAAACTCCCGTTGTTGCTTGAAATTTGATACAGAACCCAAAAAATGTCTAAATGTTGCAGCATCTGTAATCACTTTAATCTGATCTGAAATCATTTCACTGCACAGATCTATTAAACCTCACTTTCCCGGCTTAATATACAAATGTGTCATAGAAAAATATTAATTTATACATTAGCATTAATGGAAAGCTGAAGAAAAGCCAATCGATTGATTATGAGAAGACAGAAGGGCAGATTCCCATCTTAAGTTTGAATTTTTTATTATGCAACTACTGGCATCACAGTTGTTTACATTTACAATCCTGACATGAAAATGCAATAACCTTGGATAGAGAGCACCACTTCCTGTGATTTAGAAAGAAATCCTCTCTCATACCAAAGCCTTTCTGGCCACAGGGAGTCTTTTTTTTATTGCCTTGGCTCGGTGGAAAAACAAGCTCTGCTGAACAGCTACGACATGTTTATGAAAATTGAAAGGAAGAAAAAAAAAAGCGAGCGGATGTTGGTAATCTGTTGGTAGTTACGTAAAAAGGATCAGCGGTTCAGCCTCTTGTCTGAATTCCAGGTATCATACATGAGCCAGTGTTCTACAGTATCTGTGTATGGACTGCTCCTTCTCACACTCCTAATTATTGGTTAATGGGATGCGAACCAAAGACAAAAAAACAAAGAGAGAGAGAGAGGAAAGTCGCCCACACCCATCTTCCATCTTCCCTCTCATCTATGTCTCACGCTGCGTCAGATTACGTTACTGAATATCTGAGCAGACGGGCCAGTTTAACATGTGGTTTTTCACTGTTTGGATCTTTTGTGTTACATAAAATGGTAACGCCTGACCCAAATGTTGAATGCACTAGTTTAGACTGAGCTGCTCATCAGGGGTTGGTGTAAACTTACATCTGACTGAGAATTGAAACTTATGAAAAACGTATGTATTGTACCTTCACCCCTACTTGGATCCTAGCATCTGAGAAATTCACCCACTGCAAGATTCTCTGTTTAAAGTTATGTCAGGGGTTGAACAAGATGTACGGATTTGGGGAAAATAGGCATAGTTAAACTTTAACCCTTTTACCCACAGGTGTCAAACATAAGGTCTGGGGGCCAAATGCGGCCCACCCAAGGGTCCAATCTGGCCCGGTGGATGAATAACAATGAAGATATTAATAATCAGTGGTGTAAAAATCACATTAATTCAGGTTCCACAAGCAGAATAATTAGATCTCAATTGGGTCAGACCAGTAAAATCTGATCATAATTACCTGTAAATAATGAAAACAGTAGATTTTATCTTTGTTTTAATGTAAAAAGGCAAAATTGCATAAAAATCTTGATATTGACAAACTATCTTTTTCCAAAAAATGTGAATAACCTGAACAAATATGAACGCCTGAAATTTAATGCATCAATATTCTGCCTGTTACTAAATGTTTTATGTATTTGTAATTGTAGTGTCAGTTGTAATTGAGGCAAAATATTGTTAAAATTGCACTTGATTTTCTTAAGACATTTAAAGTTGTCCATGTTATTAAGATTTTTAAGGAAACTTTGTACATGTAAACCTTATCATAATGTAATGTTATTTTTTTTCACTCTGCAGATCAAATTTGGCTTAATGTGGCCCCTGAACTGACATGAGTTGAATACCCCTGATCTAAAGTATAAGAGATTAAATATCAGAAAATACATCATTTACAGGGGAAAATGCAAAATACAGAGGATAATGTAATAGTATAATTAAAAAAAACTGCAAATTACTTAAATAAAGGTTAAATAGAGACAAAAATCTATTTAGGAAATTACACAAAAGTAACATTTTTGGGTCTTTTTGGATTAAGTGGGGGTATTTCTGAGGCTCATGTCATACATGACACTATACACTATACCCTGTGCTGCATCACTGCCTCTTTGATTCATAACCATGTAAATGTCCAGCCCGTCTCACCTCTGTTACTCCTGTGTCGTCAATGTGGAAATTGGTCAGTGGTAGAAAAAAAATGTGGGACCACCATCTTACATTTTCTCCAAGATCTGTGTAAAAGTGGCTTTTGTTCCAGTGTATTTTCACCTATTTTTGACATTTTATAGACCGATCAACAGAGGCTATGAAACACTGAAAGCTCTGTCTTGAGCTGCAAAGACAATCATATTTCCCCTTTGTAATGAAATGCGTCAGTACAGGTGATAATTTACATGCATACCTGCATTATTGAAGGTGATAAAAGCTTGACTCATCACGTCCTGCCTTCTAATCTATTTCATAAGCCATAAATATGTATTGTTTTAGTGTTGTTTGACATCATGAAATTTGTGTGAAAAGATAATGTTACTGATGCTACGTGCTATCAGAGGTGTTCAGGGTCAGGGTCTGACAAACTTTGTTCATATTCATTCATTCAGTCTGTCTAGTTTTGTTGGTTTGAATTAAAAATTATATTTAAAACTACTCGGTAAACACATTAAGGAACTGGTTTAAGTTTAAGAGGCTTTATGGTTTCATTAGACTTGGGGTGGGGGTGGGGGGGTAAGATGGTTATCTCAGCACAATTGCTTAGCAACAACACAGCGGCTAATTCTAAACACAGAGGTTCAGTACTGTCGTAACATCTCTGGTGCGTTCAACATCGTGGGATATTTGAAAACTTAGAGAAAATAAGTTGTTCCTGAATAAGCATCGTTTCTAACAGAAGGGAAGAGCAGAGCTGGACATGTACACGTTATTATAAACTGTTAATTTAAAGGCTCCTATTTGTGTTGTGTGCAGATAAATGTAGCAGTTTACTTCCCAAAGTCTGGTTCTAATATATTACTGCTGAATAAATCTGAACTAACTCACATATGATGTGTATTTTTTGGTGAAATATAGTTCCTGATATGATCTGTAGGCATTATCATTCAGCTTTTTCACCTGGTCTAGTGTTAAAAAGGCAAGTGAAAGATCAAGAATATTGAAGAATCGCAATTTAAACTGAAACGGCACCCAAAAAAATCGTAAAATAATTGAATCGACATAAAAGCATATCATCCCAGCTCCAGTAGATGCATTAAAGATCCCTGTTGGCTCCTGGAATGTATTTCCCCTCAGTAGTGGAACATGGACTTGTATTTCTTTTATGCAATGGTCTGTTGTTTTCTGTAGTAAACTGAGCCTGAAGCAGTTTAGCGTAGATGCATTTGGTAGTAGTAAGTATCTTGTGCAACACCAGCTCTCGGCATTCGCAATGAAAAAGTGCATCAGAGGTCAAAGCACATGTCCACCATCCATTAAATATAAAAGGTTGCTGTTTCCAGGATGCTGCCTCCTTCAACATCATGTGTGTTTTATTTAACATCACTGGCCTTGTTTCCTCTGGTGTCCACAGGTTCGAGAGCGAGACCTGCCCATGGTCATGCACACGCTGTCTTCCGAATTCACTTTGCTGAGGGTCGTCAATGGAGAGACTGTTGCTGCTCACAATCTGGGAGTCACCAACGGCTTCGTGAAACCAAAACTCGGTACGATGACATGGATGTGTTGAAATGAGTCAACATCCACAAACCTGACTTACTATTTGGATAATTTTATTATTATGTTGGTGTTACGTGCCTTGTAAGTTGTTTTAACTGTTGACTGAAGCTGAACACGCACTTAAACTCCTGCTGAAAAACATCCTTAGACAAGATACAATGCATATGGGGGCTTCTATGAAATTAGGTTCATTTGGTACCTGGCGCTTGCCTTTTTTTTTTTTTTTTTTTTTTTTTTTTGGCCCAATAATAAAATACATTGAGACATTTTCCCAGAAGATGTACCGAATGATGACCTTGGATAAATGTAAGAAAAATAATAATAAAAAAAAAAATATATATATATATATATATATATATATATATATATATATTCTTGCTCTGAGCCATCCCAAAGTTACTGATTTATTTATTTATTTTTTTAATAAAATGTTTGGGCAAAAAATAGGACTAAAATTGGGACATGAAAAACTACCCCTTAAGTGTCAGTGCATTTGATCTGGAACACATGGCTTGACATGGTCTCCTAAACCACTATAAATAAAGACACTGTGTTAAATTTGACAATCCTTGTGGTTTTTCTAATCCAGACATCAGTGATCTCATTTCAGATATTGTGTTTGCTCATGTTACATACAGAACCTGCTCATTTAAACACATAAATTAAGTTTGGAAAGATGTTCCAAAAAAATGGTAGCATGTCATTTTTGCCCTTTTTTACAGCGTTGCATGTACATTTTCATTGAATTAAAGCATCTTGAATTAAGCCCCCCCCCCCCCAAAAAAAAAAAAAAGTCGTCTAATGGAACAATTAAAAATGATCCTAATTTTTCCTAATTAATTGTCTAAAAATAAGTTCTTATGTCTCACTGAAAAGTTACTCTCTTGGGTGATTATGTCTTATTTTATTTTAAGTGTGATGAGATATATTGACTAGAAATGAGAAAAATACACTTGGTAAGATATAGATTTTAATTTTTTTCCAGTGCAACACTACAAACAACAAATCATTTTGATAGCAAGTTGGTTTCACTCACTGCTGTGTGTTGCTCAGAACTCAACAGGTGGTGAGGGTTGCACTGAGCATGCTCAAATACTCACCTCTATATTTATTATAAATATTTTTTGGGGGAGGGGTATCAGTTACTAGAAATTCCAGGTGACCTCATGTGGAATCCTGACCCTAAGGTTGTAAAACCACTGGGTTAAAGGGTTAACAACAGCAGAGCCTCATGTATTCTTTGTGTTTTCTTCTCTCCAGTGCCCCGTCCTATCATCCACCCCTTATCCAGCCCCAGCAACATGTTCTGCGTGACCAGCCTGGACCCAGATACACTGCCCTCTGTAGCCACTCTGCTTATGGACGTCATGTTTTACTCTGGCGGGTAACAATCACCTTTTCATATTCCAATTGTTAGAACAAACAAACAGTCTTTGAAACAGTGCAGCCTTGGACAGATGTAAAATTACAAACAATTAGATCCACAGGAAAGCTTTGCCTTTATAGCTGCTGCAAGATGAAGTTGGTATGCAAGTACAAATTCTGCAAAAGGAAAGGAGTTAGTTTTCCCTTTTTTATTTTTGTCAAAGATAAAATGTTTTCTTTGCCTGGTGTCACAGTTAAGACCATTTTCTCCAACTGTGTTTTCATCAAAGATAGAAACTGCTTCCAGTAAAGAGGCTCATTTACATGTTCTTTCACTGACCTGTTAGCTTTTCTAGTATTTACCACCGCTACTGTGAGTGAGGCTGCATTATTGGTTAAAATGGTCGTATTGTGATTCTGTAGGGTTTGTATGTAAAATGTTCGCAGCTAAAAGTCCAGATCAGTGCTTTTCGACTGTTTATGGATGAGGCCAACGACATATACAGCTGTTTTTAGTTCAGTTTCTGTGTTTACTAAGTCTAGTTTTATAAAGGAACAATAAAAAAGCAATAAATAAATAGTAGTGTTTGATTTCTGAGCTATGAGCGTACTCGTTAGACATGATTACACCTGCATTTTCTTCTGATTACATCACTTATTTTATTATTATTATTTTACAAAGTATCCCTTCAGATGCAGGACAGTTTTTTGTTTAGCTTTTTTTTTTTTTTTTAACTGACAACTTACAGTTTTGTACGGTGTTTACAAATATGTACATATCCTTTTCCTTTTAGGTCAAATTTCTCATTTTTCTTTGTATTTAAGTTTTTATTATCTTTTATGAAAGACAGTACTGGTACTAACTTATACATTCATTGTGAGGAGACACGTTAAGGATGTATGAAATCCAAAAGAAAACTAACTCTCACCTCAAATAAATAAATTAATTAAACTAAATAGAAAATATTCTCATATGAGTCCAAAACACGTTCCATATTGAAAGTTCATCAGTCATCTCACCCTTCAGTCTAAATGATGTTGTTTCCACCATCGCATCCATCCTTTCCTTCACTTCTGGAGTCCTAACTGTTTTCCAATGTCTTAAAATAATCCTTGAAGCCGTAACTATTCCAATCACAATAACTTGGAAGGCAGATTTTGGGATGTTTTTGGGATTTTCAAAGTTCAACAGATTTATTGTCATATACACAGCAGAACAAATAGTTATACTACGCAATGAAATTGTTGTTCTGTTCATCTCCCTAAAAAAAAAAAAAAAAAAAATCACATTAAAAATAAAATAACAATGAAAACAACAATAGACATCAATAAATAATTAAAAGCAACAATAAAAATTTTCAATATTAGAAATATGTGCCTGTGTTTGTACGTGATTCATTAAGAAATCTGACGCCTGCCTTGGGATGCGACGCCTTTCAAACTCCTGTAACGTGTGCCTGATGGTAAGAGTGTGAAGAGTGAATATTGTGGATGTGTGTGTCTCTGAGCAGGTTGTGTGTGTTTTTAAACCATACCATCCACTCAACATGTCCGCTACTTTAACCCAGAACAGTCTGACCTGAGAACATTCCCTCATACAGTGTAGAAAGGTTCCTGTTACTGTCCCACACTTCCAATATAAATTGTCCTTTATTCATTTCATTCTATTTAACCTTACTGGTGTGTGATAGTATCTGTGCAATATTTAATATTATATGTTGCTTAAACTTCCCTCTTGCTTCCTTTACATATTTTCCACACCCCGCCAAAATATTCAACCGTCTTTCTTCTACTATTTCCTCTCCTAAATCCATTTGCCAAAGCCTTTTCATAATGATAGGTCAAATTTTAATATACATATCCTGGACCAAAAAAAAAAAAAAATTATTGTACATTCAATATTACTTTGAATTGTGTTTAGATTTAATTACACTACACAACGTTTATGCAACACAGTCACATTTCTTTCAATCCATGGTTGCATTAATTGTCAGACCACTGTATGAATTCATCTTCATCAAATCCCAGTGACTCACCAAGGTTCAGGGTTGAACTCTAGTGACGTCTCTTTCCTAATTTTAACACAATTAATCTTGACATTGTCTCACCTCTCCTCGCAAATCAATAGCTGTTTATGAAGTAACAGTTAAATAACATGTTGCCCATTCAAACAAGTTTATTAAGTTGCCATGGCTTCTATTTTGTTAAGTCTCTGGCATGATATCAAGTGATGGATGGTGTTTTGTTTTGGGTTTTTTCTAAATAAGTTGTGTAAACGATACAAACTCTTTCTCCCTTTAAACTCATTTGTCCCTCAAGCAATCAGGCTGTGCAATACCTTAAATAGAAGGGGAGGTGGGGGGAGACGGGAGGTGTGTTTTTAGGATTTGGAATCTTTTATATATCACTTTTTAGCTTATTGACTTTTTTTAATCATATTTAACTGTGCTTCTTTAAATTCAAATTTTAATAATAACTTTTTTTAATGCGAATTTATTTGAATTGTTTTGGGTTTGTTTGGTTTTTTTTTTTTATCTTAGAGCTATTTACATCCAGTATTTATTTATTTATCAAAGTACTGATGTAATATGATTGTATTTTTGTTGTGTGGAGCGGTGACTACTTTGAATTTCCCCATGGGGATTCATAAAGTATATCTTATTTGTTCACTGAAGCTTTTACTGAAATTCTTAATTGTTTCTTAAATGTTTTTATGCCTCTTATTTTAATTGTCTTTTAATCATTTGAATTTTCTTATATGTTTTATGAAAAGCACCTTGAATTGTCCTGTACACGAAATGTCCCATACAAATGCATTTGCTTTGCCTTTTCTAGGATGAAAGACACTGGTGCGTCTGGCGAGGATTCGAGCCACATCCGCTTCTTCTCCTTCTCCCTGATCGAGGGCTACATCTCCCTGGTGATGGATGAGCAGACAACTCAAAGGTCAGGTCATATAACAACACATTTAAGTCCCTGTCATCTAATTAAAAAAAAGATGTTTCTGGAAAGATGTTCTTTTAAACTCCTAATTAACACTAAACTGGAACATTACGTTTCGGCAGAGGAACAAATTTTGGATTGTCATGTGAGGGGGTGATTAGTTTGTTGCCAAGCAATAGCAGATCACTTGGGTCTATACAATGTGCTGAAGCTCAGTGGGTTTCAGTGTGACTCATTAAATCTCCACAGCAGTATACTAATTCAGCAGACAGGTCATTAAAAACACAGATAAGGTACAAATTAATATGATTGGTCAATGTAACATGGATTATCTGTCAATAAATGGGTCATGTCTTAAATCCATGTGGAAGTAAAAGACCAAACTTGCATTTCTTAGAGATCATATTTTCTTTCCATAGCATGTAGGTCATCCTTGCCCTCACAGTTATGTAATGCAGTGCCTTAAAGGGATAGATCACCCACTTTACTGCACAATAGCTTTCTTATTCAGTGCAACAGTTTGACCAGTAATAATAATTCACCTGCTGCTCTTAATCTGTTCAGCTCCACTTCCTGAATGGTCAATAGTTAGCTTCTTTATTGCCCTTCAGCACAGTGTATGTTAACCAGAGCTGAGTGAGACATGCTTAAGAGCAGATGGAGCTAATAGATACACTTGTTTTTAATTGTATGTGTGAGATTCTTTTTGATTTTCATGGTTGTGTCTCTGCATTAAATAGCTCCAGTCAGTTAAATATGTTTAGCTTAATATTTTTAGCCTATTTTATAACAAAAAACTTGTGCGTATACTGTGTTTAGGGCAGCATTTTATCAGGAATATATGTTATTATTAGGAGAATATTAAAATGTTAGAATAATAACTTCATTCAGTGATGCCTGTAATAGTTTAATGAATATCAGGAGAATGTTATGAGTCTGAACCCTTTCACAAACCTATAAATCTGTGGTATGGGCCTGAGCAGTCGTAACACACTGATACAATATGTTTATAGGAAATATAAATTTTCATATACCTGAAATAATTCCATAAAACCAATGACTCCTTTTTTTTTTTTTTTTTAACCAAATTTTCCATCTCATTGTTTTCTTTGCTCATTTTTGGCTCACCTCTTACTACCAGTAAGAACAGAATACGCTTTAAAATCTTGATAAAATGATCAAAGATGGAATAAATCATGTCCTGTCTGACAGCTTTCTTCACTTCCTTTTGCATCAACCTGCAAGAACTTGTAGTGTGACATGTTTGAGTTAATTTATTTGACACATGCTATAATGTGATGGATGTACAAACTAGAAACATCCACAGACTTTATCTGTCCTCTATTTTCCTCTAGGTTTCCAAACAATGTTCTCTTCACCAGTGCATCTGGGGAGCTTTGGAAAATGGTTCGCATTGGAGGACAACCTTTAGGATTTGGTGATTATTACCTTTTTAATTTATACATATTCCACAGCCAAATTATTTAGTTTTTCAGTTTTTCATCTCTTTATTGTTCAGTGAAAACTGGAGTGGACTGGAGTGGAATATTTGTGATAAACTGAAGAATGTTTCCTTTAATGGATGTATTTGTCTTCCTAATTTAAAAATTTCAAATCTATCTGCAGTTAATGAGGAACTGCCTCATCACGAAACTGTAAAAAGGCCTGTTTTTCTGACTTCATGAAAAGTTGTCGTTCTTACAAACCTATGAAAATGCTCTCATCAGACATTTTACACAGTGTTTTCTGCTGATAAATTACCATTACCACCACAGTTTATAAAGTACCATATTTTCTGCACTATAAGGTGCACTGGACTATAAGGAACACTGTCAATGAATGGTTTGTTTTTTCATATATTAGGCACACTGAAAGATAAAGGCGCATTAAGCTAAGTCAAAATCATGAGATACAAAGTAAAAATCATGAGATAAAAAGTCCTTTATTAAATATGGGGTGAAAATTATGAGGTAAAAAGTCAAAATCATGAGATTAAAAGTCAAAAACATTAAATAAAAAGTCAAAATCATGAGATAAAAGTCAAAATTATGAGGTAAAAAAACAATTTTATGAGATAAAAAGTGAAAATCCCAAGACACAAAGCACGATTACAATTAATCCATATATAAAATGCACTGGATTATACAGCGAACAGTGGTTTTTGGAGAAAATGTAAGTGTGCCTTATAGTCCAGAAAATACGGTAACTGAAAGTAGACATATACACCTCAAATTTGAGTTGGTAAACTGAATGTAAAAACATAAATTTTTGTACTTTTAATGGTTCATATTTCATATATTTTACTAATACACAAGCATATTCTTACTTTTAATTGCAGAATATTGATATTTTATGTATTTCTTCAATTTGCTGTTAGTGGTTTTATTGAAGTAAAGGATCCATCTACTTCTTCCAGTACTGCATATTATTAGATATAATCTTAGAATTGACTACTTTGGGTACATTATAGAATGTTCACTTAAGAATGTCTGTTTTGTTTTTTGCAGATGAGTGCGGCATTGTGGCTCAAATATCAGAACCCCTTGCGACAGCTGACATTCCAGCTTATTACATTAGTACCTTCAAGTTTGACCACGCCCTGGTGAGAGATGGTGATCGTTATCTTGTTTTTTCTTAAAAAAACAACAAAAAATGTGTGCATTTGTGGCATTGTTGTGTGAAGTTGAAGGTGGAGAGTGTGATTTTTCTGGGAACTGTTTGTTGACATTAGTTACCAATAGATATTATAAAATATTGCACATCACTGCTGCTACAGAGGAACATCCAACAGAAATGAAAGGACTTCATAAAAAAAAGTGTTGTTGAAGCTAATACGGTAATAAGCTAGTTGTCATCTGTGTGCTTTCTGTGAGGTGATTTGTGTATTCAATGACCCATATGATACATCTGAGTGACTCATACAGTTGTCTACGGTCCTAGTTAATTTATTGTTGTATGTATGATATTTGTTATACTGAGTGTTAGTCTGTTATTACAGACCGCAGTGAATGAATCGCCAATGAGGACATCTGTATTCCTGTTCTTTAATCAGAACAACAACCCCACACCTTGCCACTATAAACCAGATAAATCCTGGAGACAACCCCACGCTCTCCATTTTAATGTCTATCTCAAATGACCCGACAATCCGCAACCCGAATATCATTAAAAATATTTTTTAATGACCAGTAATTGCGGTTGACCGCGAGCATCCACGCACTTCAGGTCAGCCCGTGCATCACTGGTGGTGCTAGCTGCTTTGCATTACTGCTATCTACAGGATGGACAGTAGCACGGTATGGCAAAAATCTGGACAAAAAAAATACCTCATAAGGCACAAGTGTCAAAGTCCAGTCCCTGAGGGCCGGTGTCCTGCATGTTTTAGATATTTCCCTCTTTATGTGATTCAGTTTAACCCTTTAACTCCTGAGAACTAACAAAATAATTGGTAACATGAGCAAAGTAAGACACAAATGGCAGAAAATCAAAGAAAAATTAAAAGAACCAAAATGAAGAAAAAATAAACAAAATGAACAAAAACTAATAAATATTTACAAAATGACAAATAATGTAGAAAATTTTGGGGAAAAAATTACTAAAGAAGAAAACTATTATTGACATTTGGTCACAGCAAATTTAAAAAATATGGTGAAATAAAATAATAATAAAAAAAAAAAAAAAAACACCTCTTGCTTTTTGGCACCTTTTCCATGCACAAAATAAAGTTAAACTGTTGAATTTTTCTGAATATTTAAACAAAATCATCCATTTAGGATGCATCAGCGCTGACATTTAAAGAGTTAATAATCAGCTCCTCATCAGAC
Organism: Siphamia tubifer; assembly: GCA_020466265.1. Classification (NCBI taxonomy): domain Eukaryota; kingdom Metazoa; phylum Chordata; class Actinopteri; order Kurtiformes; family Apogonidae; genus Siphamia; species Siphamia tubifer. The sequence goes on from CM035796.1 coordinate 11,830,599, forward strand.
TGATAATGATGCAATGGCCTCCAGGTGTAATGGAAGAGGGAAACATCTAAAACATGCAGGCCCAGCCCTCGAGGACCGCAGTTTGACACCCCTGTCATAAGGTATGATATCTTGCATACTGCCCATTCCTAATGTAGGGCAAACGTCAAGGTCACAATCACAAAAAAATTGTTTTCACAATGATAAGAGGTGTGTGTGTGTGTGTGTGTGTGTGTGTGTGTGTGTGTGTGTGTGTGTGTGGGGGGGGGGGGGGGGGGGGGGGGATTTCTTGTGCCTTCTACCACTTGTCAAATATGTTTTACTGATGGATGAAGATGTGATCCCTCTCCCTCTCCCCATGTGTGTCATCCAGGTTCCTGAAGAAAACATCCAAAGTGTGATCGGCGCTCTGAGAACCGAGAGCACAGCACAGTGAAGGAAGCAGAAGGAAAAAAAATGATGAAAACGACCATTTTCAAAGTCATTTCTTCAAAAGTTTATCATGTCCAAAAAGTGCCAAGAGCTTATTTAGCTGACTACTGTGGATCAGCTCTGAGAGGACGGGATGCAACCACAGAGCCACAGAGAGTGGGTGGGAGAACAGGGGAGTGTGACGGTGCGTTTGTTAGGGATGCCTTTGTTACTCGGTCATTTTCTGTAAACCCCCCCACCCCCACCCCCCTCCTCCTTTATGGCACTTGGCTCTCCACTGCCTGCCCTGGTAGTTGTTGGTTTAGTTTACCAGATTAATTATGTTTCTTTTCCTCTCTGAAGCTGCTTCTACCCACTCCCTGACCCTTCATAAAAGCACCATACTGTATTAGTTGCATAAATCCTCTCATGCAAGGATAACGAATGTACTCTAAAAAAAACAAAAAACTAAAAAAAACAAACAAAAAAAAAACCCAAAAGAAATATATATAAATATATATATATAGATAGATAGATATATATCAAGCTCTCCGTTTTTAGTTTTGTTTTTCCACAGGTCATTTCTCGGTGCCAAGATGTTTGAATGCCTAAACCGATGCCTTTTGTCAAAATACTGTACATGTGTGCAATATTAGGAGACAATTTTGGAGACAGTCAGTGATTTCAGACCTCCAGGTTCAGTAATAAGGTGTGTATTTTATTTTATTTTTTTCATTTTCGTAGATATTGAACATGTTTTAATCACTACTATGATCTTAATGAGTCCCTCAGACTTTATTTCACAGATCTCATGATGCTTAGTTTGGTGAAGGATGATGTGGAGCTGAACTTGATGAGTTACACCCGTATTGATCTGATGATGTCATGTACATTCATACTGTGAGCAACGTGGTCCATCTAGCAGACAATTATATCTGCAAACACGCTGATTCTATTCATTTTAAATATTATCACATGTTTTGATGAGAAATGGTGGGTAAATTAGATTATTGGATTTACAGATAAATGCATTTGGGCTGTAATAGATTGATATTTGTCGTCCCCAGATGATGAGTGATACAAGTTTAATTGGTTTCCAGGATCTTTAGGTGTCGATGATGTTTGCAGCTTTAGGCTTTGTGTGAAATTGTGTGAAAATATTGATTGCTTTATGGGTTTTAGGCTAATCCCTGTTTTTTGTTTAATAGTGCCAATAGATTTTTAGGATTCAAATCAATATTTAAAAGTTACAGCAAGTTCTAAACACAAAATTAAGCATATCTATGGTACAAATAAAACTTATATTTTTTTCGTACATCCAGGATCAGATTTTCTTTAGCTTTAGTGTAAAAAAAAAACATCTAAAAGAGATATGACTATTCACTAAGCTAGAAAATAAAATTAATATATTTGCTGGTTAGGGTTAGTTAGGTCATACATTATGCATTTACCTTTACTAGATTAACTGAGTCAAAAATGTGGTCAATCAGACTTTTTTTAATTAACTGTAACTTTGTATGTCAAGAGTGAACACTAACATGGAGACACTACACCCTAAAAATGTACTTATTAACACTTAATGACAACCACTACCCTTTTTATTTACTTTATTCACTCTAGGATTAAAAGCAAAGTTTTAAGCTTTGGGTTTTTTGCCTTTTCGGGTTTGTTTTTTTCCCTCCTTTTTTTCCCAGCATGTAGCCATTAGCATGCTACTAGCTAGTTAGCACAGCTGAACCTGCAGACTGAATGTATTAAGAGGATATGAAGTAGCTCTTAAGTGCAATAATGAACACTTTTTTAATCCACTTTATATATTTTCTGGAAAGATAAATGAGTAATAATCAAAATCTCCCCTTTTATATTCATTTACATGTGCAAACCAAAGTGCTTCACATAGCAAAAACTAATGAAAAATGGGCAAAAAATAAATAAAAAATAGACCACATTAACGGAAATCTGTAGCTCTAATAATTTATTCGAATGACAATTCAATTCTTGAAATATGTGAACAGTACATTAAATAAACAGGCGAGACTTAAAATAAAAATTAGTAATACAAGAAACTGAGATAAAAGTGCCAAACTAAGGCCGTAGCAGTACTCCAAATTAAAAGATATAAATGACAGGTTTTTCATTTCCTTTTATGGTGAGATTAGCCTTTTAATATCCGCTCTTAATGAACATAACATTACATAAATTCATGTCTGACACCTTCTTAATTTAATTGTCATTGTTGAGGGAAGGATATGAACGATGTAGGAATCAACAATTGTTTATCATCTCATCTGATCTTTAAAATATGTAAATTCCAACATGTTAATAAGAAAATAATCCCTATGTACATCCATTTGAAGTGATGAAATTCACCCCAATTTAATCGGTGACCTAAAGAAAACCAGTGAGGTGAACTTATTACACACAGGTCTGTTTGTTGCTAAAATATCATTTCTTTTTCTTTTTTTTCTTTTTTTTTTAGATATTTCATTTGCAAAGAGTAAGGACATTTTTAAGCACAACATGATGTAATTATTGGTATTTATTGCAGTACATATTATCTTTATAGCAGACAGACTTAGACTGTGGGCTTACAAAAGAAGGGAAACATGCATGAGGGTTTGACACAATTTTTATCAATTAAGAAGGAAGTTCATTAATATTTGGAACTAATACATATTTTAATTAGGCATGAGTTGCAACAGAAATAACTTTGAAACTGTGAAATCCTATAAAGTGTAAATCGGTAACATTTGGGCTGGTGTTGAAGCTACAGAGCTGAAAGTACTGCATTTTTAAATTAATTTATTTTGCTATTGGATGAAAAAACATTGATGCCATAGTCTTACAACCCTGAATATTACAACCGGTTCATGGTTTATGGATAATATTTTTCATTTCAGCATTGCAATCAGCTTTGAATAGTTGTAAAGACTTTCAGATACATTTTACAATTGTGTTTATGTGGCCAAAAGTATGGAATGACTTCGTATCTAAAGCTGTAGGACTTCTCATTCAGGTTTAATTGACATTTCGTAATAAAAAGGTTTGACAGTTATGGCTAATAATTAATATCAAATCAAGATATCTTTGATTTGATTTTCTTCCTGAATGAGTTGAAAAACTAGTAGCTTATGTTTTAAAATAATTATTTATGACTGGAATGTTACAGACTATTTATGACAAATATAATTATTACTAAAAATTGCAGTGCAGGGTGAAATTAAATGAAAAAATTATTAGAAAAATTCCCAGTGTAGATGGCAGCGTAACCAAAATTAAACTCTTTATATAATTGTTTTGCATTATAAAAATTATGTTTTAACATTTGTCCCCTGAATCCAGTGTGTCCAAATAGTGTTTTTATTTTGCTATTTGTCAAACAGATGCAAAAAGAGTTAATTATTTTCCCAAACCTCAATTAGTTTCTACAACAGGAATAAACGGCGTTGATTACGAGATGGTTTTTGCTAAATTTGGCCAAAATGTTGTCTGTTTGCGAATTGGTATCTAGTAATAATAACATTAAACAGAAGTAAATATGAGTTAAAAAAAAAAAAAACACAATTTGAGCGTCACGTTCAGCGTCTGATGGACCACGTTACTCTTTTGCAGGTGCTCTAAGATCTGATGAAAAATGAAATGTTTGCGTCAAATAAATGACTGAGCCACTTTGACAGCATACAAGTATAAAACCAGTGTAAGTGTGCGATACATAAGCTAAGGATCACACAGGGAAGGAAGACCCCCCCCCCCCACACCACCACCACCACCACCCCTCCAAGCCCTGGTGTCCGTTCAGGTCTTGAAGCCCCCCCCTCCCCTGTCCCGGTCTGCACTTTAATGCAGGTTCAACCCTCCAGACCTGCTGTACTGATGTGAAAACAGGACCCTCCCTCTCTGTCTCCATTTACTTTTCAAAGATACTGTCCAGATGGGGAGATTTCTGTTGGTCTTAAACATTTAGTGACTACGTTTTACTTTACTTTTTCTTTCTTCTCTCGACACCTTGCACCTAACAGTAACTTTTCTTCTGATCAGATTTGATTACCCCGTATTTATCAGTGTTAAAAACATGAGAAAGTCGATGTTCCTTCTGATTCCATTTCAAAGATGAACTTAAAAGCTTTTCAGTTTGAGCTTCTTGTGTGGGGAAAAAATAAACTAGCCTTTTTTTTCTTTTTCTTTTTTTTAGGTTGTTGCTTATTCAGTTTTCTCATTTTTACTGTCTTTACTTACAACTGGGATTGTTCTCACACTGTTATTTGCTCCCTATGTGTACTTTAATCAATAAACTGGTGACATTCTCTGCCAAACTTGTGTTCATGCCTCAACATTTGCTGATTTTGTGACAAAATAATATTTCAATGTTACCGACGTGTGAAATCAGCTACGGTGACTAATGGCTGGTTTTACCATTAACCTTTTTAAAGTACTTTATCAACATTTATTATATTATCCTCTGAATTTTGCATGTTCTTATATTTAACTATTTGATGCATGAATTATGAGAACTTTAGTCAAGATATTTTTCATGTGTTATTCCTCTTTAAGCCTGAAAAAAGAGATTGAAATCTTACAAAAATGTCCACTCAGTATTTAAAACCCAATATCAGAACACTATGAAGTAAAACATTTTTAACCCTTTGTTGGTCAGCTCAACCGTTTGGTAGAGGTAACTTTGAACCCTGATATCTAATCTAAATTTAAGTTCTTTGACACCAAACTTCTTGGGCTGTCAATGATATATTCAGCTCAAGCTAGTATACTACCAAGGAAGAAGATGGTAACCGTGACAACAGCTCTGCTATGATATTTTCTTTTGGACACAAAATTGCAGGTAAGTTAGATTTTTTTTCCCCCTTCATTTTATTAACTTTTAGACAGTCTATTTTACATAAATAATCCTCATCATGTTTCAGAAATATTTAGCTATTTATGTAATGACTTTTTGAAAACATGCTGAACCAAACAGTAGAGATCATAGTAAAGGGTCATGAAATGCTAATGCTAATGCTAATCACTAATGATACAAACACAAAGAGTTAATATATCTAATTTGAACCAAGTCACAAATTATGTTGGTTACGTTTGCTGAAGGTGTAATATTTGAGTTTTAATACTTTAGTTAAATTTAGGGTCAGTAAAAAAAAAATGTTTAATGTTATAATAGTCCCTGTGAGATGAAAAAAGCAAAACAAATATTTTTTTATTGTGATTTTTGTAGTGTGACCAACAAAGGGTTAATGCAGCTTTTGTTTAAGTCTGTTAATTACTGTTAATTACAGGCTAATGACAACAACAATTGATTTACAGGTAAACATGTTAGTGCGGATCCGGTATTAAGAACAGACAAGTTACAGTAATGATATGAACTGACTGATAGGGAACTAAAACAACAAAACCCATGAATATACAAGAGAACAGATGTAGAATAACTGTCCACTGTAGTGACCAGTAGACACCAAAGGGTTAATTTAGTAATGGTATATATATTATAAAAACTCAGAGTACATTTAAAGGTCATATGAACAGAAAAAATTGAAGAAAAACTGAACAAAATATATTTATATAACCGAACATATGTATTTATAACTACATTTGATGTTGAAAGCCATTGCAGAAGCCATCAGCAGCTGCAGCATGGTGTGCAAATCCACCAGCACAATTGTTTTTTGGTCCAGGCAGGAGACCAGCTGACTGTGGGTCAGAAGAAGGTTCCAGCAGAGCAAGTGGTAGCTCTTTGTAGATCTAGAGAAGCAGCTGATCCCCCACCCCATCCCCCCACCACACACACACACACACATATTGTTAGCACCACTCTGAGGCCACACATCCTACTGCTTTCAGCCTCAACCAAGACCATCATAATGGTGGAGCTGACTGTGCCTTGGGAGGACCACTTGGGGGAGGCCTCTGAATGAAAGAGGACTAAATACGAGCTCCTGGTCAGTGAATGTTGTGAACAAGACTGGAAGGCAAGATGCACGTCCATTCAGGTTGGCAGCAGGGGTTTTGTGGGACACTCGCTCTACAAAGCCTTAAGTGCTTTGGACATTATGGTAAGAGTGAGGAGCAGAGCTATTAAAGGGATAGTTCACTATTTTTCACATGAATCTGTGTGGCATCACCGTCATTACTCTGGTGCACCCACAGTGTCCTGTGAGTCCAGTTCTGGTCTGGTTTTGGTCAAAATGAAAGTAGTACCAGCAGGTTTCCTGAGGTAAAGTAAAATATGTTTCTTCGAATGTGTTCAAATGAGTGATTTATTTGCAGAACAAAAATACTTTCTCTCAATAGCGATCACTATCTCTTTATGAACATCACCAAAGTGGCAGAGAAAGCTTTAAGATGGACAGAGGACATCCAGGGGCAGTGGTGGACTTTCCATTAGGCAAATCCAGGCCCCTATCAAATCTGCCCTCCATAGGGCCCCCCCAATCTGAGCAGCCCAGCCACGGTAAACACACACAAACAAAATTCAATTTGTTACTGATATAAAGTAATAAAAAAAAAAAAGTTATGGAAAAAAAAACCAACTAAACAGCTGCAGAATATACCAAATTAATGTCTAAATAATATGTGGGAAATCTGCACTTTTATGCCATTTTTCCTTATTTTTGTGTTTATTTTTACATCAATTTAATCTTTTTAAATATCTTGAACAATGTTTTTGTCCTTTACATTGTTTTATTCTTCTTTGTTTTTCAAGTGATGCCTCTGCTCTGAACTTCAGTTGGCTTCATTGAGGTCAGTATTCATAAACTCTTGAAAAAAACACCTCTGTTTTAATTAGAAACATTAATTGACATTTCATATTCTTGCTACATGCACAGATCAGCCGTAACATTCTGACCTGTGACAGGAAATGTGACATTAACTTTGATAATTTCATTCCAGTGGGACCTGTCAGTGGGTAGATGTATTTGAAGCTGATGTGTTAGAAGCGGTCCTCTGTCAGCCAATCAAAACACCTGGCACTCATCTGTTAGGTCCCACCCCCACAGTTGGGAAACACAGATGACGACATTCAGGTAAATTGTAACCTGAACTAACACTGAGCCCTTTGTTCTTTCATAGAACTCTGGAGAGTTTTTTTTTAACATGTTTTGTTAAAAACAACAAAGTTCTTATTCACAATCCTTCCAATGATCCAACATCTACAGCACTATTTCACGCTGCTTTCAAGACACAGGTGGAAGTAACTCAGTAGAAGTACTTTCTTTACTGTACTTAAGTAGATTTTTTTAGGTGTCTGTACATTGAGAATTTATTTTTCTGGCAACTTTTTACATTTACTCGCTACATTTTTGTATAAATATCTATACTTTATACTCTTTAAATTCTCAGAATACACCTGTTACTTTTTCAAACTAAACAGATGTGACAGTATGGGAAAAATAAGTCACTTCAGAGGGAAAATCAGTGGAGGAGAGGAAATGTGACTTGAGATATTATAAGTATATGACTATTATCTCACAATTTTGACTTTTTTCTCATAATTTAGACTTTTTATCTCACAATTTTGACTGTTTATCTCATATTTTTTTTTACATTTTATCTCATAATTTTTACATTTTATCCCATAATTTTTACATTTTATCCCATAATTTTTACATTTTATCTCACATTTTTGACTTTATTTCACAATATTTACATTTTATCTCACATTTTTGACTTTATTTCACAATTTTGACATTTTATCTCACAATTTTGACTTTTTCTCTTAAAATTATGTATCTTTAACTCTGTGGGGGGGGGGGGTTAACGCAGGCTTCCCTTTTTCTGATGCGCTTTCTTTTCCTTTTCGTTATGTATACATGCTCTGACTAAGTAATACGAAGGGGTACGACTAGATAAGTTTTGTTAACTTCATCCTACACCCTTTCGAACAACGTATAGTTATCTAGGGTGCTAAAGAGGTGTCACTTTAATTTCTGCTTAAATACTTTGTATGTTTTACTTATTTTGTTTTACCTGCTCAAATAAGCGAATGAATGAATGAATGAATGAAATGAGTGTGACGTCATATACGCGACACGTTGTAGTTTCTTACGAGCTCCACATAAAACCGAACGTGACCGAACGTTAAACCGTCAACCGTCATAGGTCTGCCTATGCCGTATCAAATATTTCTTATTAACCGGTATAATATGTGAATTTCAGAGCACTTGTCGAACGGAATCAGAATTTAGCTTGACTCACTACATTCACTCTATAGTTTTTTGAGAGCCAAGCACCCACAGACCGGAAGTAGATCGATGTGACCTCGCCTCCTCACAACGTTTTCTTTTTGATGCAAAATTGCAGGTAAGTTCGGTTTTTTTTATTGTATTAACTTTTACAGAGTCTATTTTACATAAATAATCCTCAGAAATACTTTGGTATTCATGTGACATGCTGAACCAAACAGTAGAGATGATTATAAAGGGTCATGAAATGCTAATGCTAATCGCTAATGCTAATCACTAATGATACAAACACAAGAAGTTAATACATCTCATTTGAACCAAGGTCCAAATTATGTTGGTAAGATTGGTGAATGAGTAATGTTTGAGTTGTAATACTTTAGTTAAATTTAAGGTCAGTAAAAAAAATCTGTTTTATTTTATAATAATCCCTGTGAGGTGGAAAAAGCAAAAAAAAAAAATAAAATTATATATATATATATATTGTGATTTTTGTAGTGTGACCAACAAAGGGTTAAGCTGAGATTTTCTGAACATCTACATAGTCGGTAAATTAAATATAGGAAAATACATGATTATGTTATTGAAACAATGCAAAACAGATGATAATATTGCAATAAATGGTTAATAATCATTTCAGAAAATTTACATTTAGAGGGAAAAATCTAATGGGAAGTGACACTGGGTGTATATTGGTTAATAAAGCATTAACCAATGCTTCTGGCTTTGTTTTGGATAGGTTCATTCATATATGTTAAGTGTTTGAGGTGGTTCCAGTGGCTCCTTGGTGTAATTCAAGCTGTTCTTGGGGTCATTATTCCAGTTGTCATAGTATAGTAGGCCATAAAACTTGGAGCCCTGAACCATCATCACGTTTCCTCTTGCTGTGCACTTTCACATCATGCCCTGCAGACTGAACACACGTATAGTTTATGCTCACTCAGTAGTTTTGTCATAAATACATTTCTTTACTCTCCGACGGCCCGGAGGCTGTCACAGTGATGAATGAGCTCAAAATAGAGGAGCTCAATGGAGAGAGAAAAACCACACAATACTGAGGTGACACAGCTTTATTTCCACCGACTACCTCCTGGAGATCTGGTAATGATGCATTGAAAATGAAGTAATTTAGCATCAAAGCAGTTGAATATGAAGCCGTTCATGTTCATTTTAAACTGTAAATGTAGTAAAAATGTGCATCTTTTAATGCAATAATCCTACAAATGTGCTAACTTTCCCACAAACTAACAGTTCCCTACCATAACCATAATACTTCATTTTGGAGATAGTAAAAATCTTCTGAAATTCCCACAAATATAATGAATCAGTACATTCATATTCATTTATCTTGATTTTTCTTCCCATGTATTCTTGTCATTTGGATATTTGTCATTTCAGAATGATCAAATGTTGCAGTTACACCACATGGTGTTAATTCCAGATTAATAGATGTTAAATTACAAATACAAGTGCAGGAACAAAACCCAAAACAAAAAAAGTTGTAAAGGTTTATTATAAAAGCTTCACTGTGAAATGAATATTATTTTTTCTCCTTAAGTAGAATAGAAGCCTGTGTTTGAACCGTGTAAATAAAATATCTGGATATGATTATGATAATGGAGAGGGTATGAGCACACTGTGGGAAGATGAGGTATTATGTAGGTGACTTATTACATTTGTGGGATTATTACGTTAAAAGCTGCAAGTCATTATGTGTGTGAGGTTAACACTTCTGTTGTACTCTTCAGATTTGTTGAGTTGTATAATGATGGCCAGAGGAATCTGGGCATAAACTGGGAGAAACAAGCAAAGAAAGCAACCAACCAGATCACATCCTGTTGACTGAGTTTATACCAATACCTTCAGGTCAAATGTGCACAGACACAAAACAAACAAATGGTGCAGGGTACAACAAACCCCGCCCCTCTTGCACACATTTTATATGATTTGCCCTATCACTTATCATTGTGAAAATACATTTTTGGTGACTGTGACCTTTGACCTACATCCACCAAAATTTAATGGCATTTATTGTGGACCACCTTTCACCTTTTCTGAAAATTTCATGGAAATTAGTCCAGTAGTTTTTGTGTAAAGCTGTTTACAAACAAGCAGAAAAACACAATACCCCTCTCCCCAAATAACTCAAAAACTTATGGATGGATTTTGATGAATTTTTCAGGGTATGTTGGTAATGGGGAGATCTGGAAATGATTCGATTTTGGTGGTGATCCAGGGGAGGGCGGTGTGTGTGCGGGGGGTCTACCTTGGCAGAGGTCTGCGCTCCCAGAGTACTTTTCTAGTTCCTTCTACTATTAAGCTCTTAAACATAGATTGCACCCATTTGAGATGAAATTGGCTATTTTTAGGAGGATTTACTTGTTGAATTTTAGGTGATGATTTAAATTTATTGAATTTTATTTGTGATTTTTGAAAGAAGCTGTATGCAAAACTTAATATGCAGGAATGAAAAGGAAATTCTGGCGGCACAGTGGTTAATACTCCTCACAGCAAGAAGGACCCTGATTCAATTCTAGCACCAGACCTTTCTGTGTGGAGTTTGTATGTTCTCCTCGTGTCTGTGTGCGTTTTCTCCAGGTACTCCAGTTTCCTCCCACCATCCAAACACATGCACAGATAGGTTAATTAGTTAATCTAAATTGTCCATAGGTGTGAATGTGATTGTTTGTCTATATATGTTCAGCCCTGAGATGAACTGGAGACTCATACAGGGTGTACCCCGCCTTCACCCATTGTAGCTGGATTAGGCCCCCAGTGACACCCGTGACCCTCGTGAGGATAAAGCGGGTTTAGATGATGACACCAAATGAAAAGTAAATTCCTGATTTGCTCTATCTCTTAGAATTGTGACATCACATCTTCAGTGACCTTGACCATTCACCAAAATGTAATGGGATCTATTCTGGACCACCTCACACTTTTTCCTGAAAATGTGATGGAAATGTGTCCAGTTGTGTTTGCATAAAGTTGCTGACAAACAGATGGACAAACAAAAAAATTCCCAATACCCCTCGAGTAATAAAAATTTATATAATTAGTCTCTACATTGAATTCATTTTGAACTGACTCTTTGAGCAGAAATGGTCTTTACTTTATTTTTGTCTAATCCCAAATGGACCCAAGATACGAGTATAAAACCTGTAGAATTTGATGTCAGATACGTCTGTGGTTGTTGGTACTGATGTTGCTGTTTCTTAGTGTTTTTTTTTTCTTTTGCTGATGAATTGAATTGAAAAGGTCAGAATATCTAACGCAAAATCTATTTATCTGCTGTAGTTTTCTGTAAACTTCAGCTGCTTCTAATGAGAACCCACATACCCAGTCCAAAGGCTCAGTAAAATTGCTTCTTCCATTTCTCTGGGAGAGTGGCTTTTTCATCTCCATTTGCTGAGCACTAATGTTCATATTCTATGACTGTTTTTCTCGTCCTGCCTTTTTGTAGATTGGATTTGTGAATCAGCATTGGTTTGAATTCTTTAAAATGAAGTTGTCTAAGGTACTACAGTCAGTGCATTAATACAGGTTTACGGACATGGAAGAGAAGTAACATTAAATGCAGAAATAAATCCTAATCTGTTTAAGTGTGTGCTTTTATTAGTGTTTTCACCACTTTTCCGCAGCTCTGTGGCACTATAGTTATATCACTCATTTTGATAAAAAAAAAAAAAAGTAATTTAACCTTGAACTTCCACAATACATAAGCTACTGGTGTTCAAATACAGCACACACATTAGACCTACTTTTTCTTTTATTGCGTTCATACATTTTACTTCTACTTTCATTTGCAGGAGAAACTCAATATCAACCATTTCAGGATCTGTATCTCAGTTATCATGGTTTGGATTTGTTTGTAAAGCACCATGTAAGGGAGGGTAATGTTCAGCCCCTACTGCTGTGTCCCATGGGACCAAGCTTCAGAACAAAATATTAACAATGTCCAGGGCCAGATTAAGGTACATTTATACGGAGACGATGAAAACAGAAGATACAAAAGTGGCATCTCATCTTCAGTTTTTCATCTGCGTTTAGACAAGTGTTTTGACTTTTTCTGAGTCAATGAGAGAATGAGCATTAAAAGAAATGTCTGTGTATATTAATACACTGTGCATTAGAATACATAAACTTTTCATTCCTTCTAGTTAAAGACCATTCAGTATATGCAAGACTGTACTATACTTATATAGCTTGTTTGTCATTTGTTTTCCACTGCATCTATTCAAAGTACGACACATTTTGTACATTTAATCTCTGAACGAGATGATTACAAAATTACATTGTAAAATAGTGCAATTCAGGTTTGAAAAGAAATCTGTTTTTATGGTGATCTTAAAATTGGTGTCAGAGCTGGAGCACATTTCATTTTGTGATGTTACTGTGCATTATTCTGCACAACATATAAAACCACTATTCAGTGCAGTGAAAATGAAAGGGAACAGAATAGTCTTTAATGTCTCTCCCACATGCCCTTCGTGCAGGATACAATGAGAATCCACTGCTCTGCTCGCAGCTTGACGTCACTGCAGGATGAAGGGACATTAGGGTCCTTCTCCTGCAGAGAACAGCTGGCTTCAAGACTCCAGAGCATCCTTGATCGGCTCCCTGAGGCGTCCGACGGTCAGCGGGAGGCCCGGCCAAACATGTAGCCTTTTATCTGCTGCTGGCGAAAACAGGAGCTCAGAGCAGGGACTTCACCAGCGCCACCATGTGATCGACACCACACGCTACATCCATCACCTGACCCGGTACTGTCACCTGACGGGAACGGCACAGCGACACATGGATCAGCAAGCGACACAAAGTGAGAAAACACCCAATGATACTTTTAGTGGCTCTTCAGATGCAGTTTTTGACACCTCATGTAAAGAAAAAAATAAACCAAAAATACTCAACTACGTGTACAAACAGGAGAAGCATTTGTCCCACCCCCCCCTTCAGCTCTGTTAATTTGCAGTCTAATGCCAAATCATGTAGACGCCAACATGAGGTAAAAATAACAGCTGCACTATCAGCTACTCTTCATCTTGCACTGCCAGATTAATCTGGTGATTTGGCAAAAGCCTGAATGTGTAATCAGGATGTGAGGAAGAAAAGTAGACATTTACATCCCTGATAAGAACTGAATAAAGAAAACTCAAAGGGAAAGAAGTCAAAGCCATTACGACTTGTGCACATTTTTGTCTACGGAACATGAGCTGGCTGTTTGCATGACTAATATTGAATCAGTGTTGTCTTACGCGCCATGGGAAGTACTGGTCATCTCTCTTGCCGATGCCCAAACAACCTCTCACATTCTTCCCCCAGACAAAGAGCTCGCCTCGATCTGCAATGAAACAGTCAGACATGAGCATGCTGGGAGACTGGGAGCCTGCTGAGGATCAACACGGGACAGCTGTGGTGTGGAACAAACTGTTAAGAGTCAAGAAGGCTGAGCTTTAAACCACTAACACAGAATAACACTGTCAGCGAAAAACCCACCAACATTTACAAAGAACTAACTCCCCCTCATTCCATCTTCGGTATGATTTCAGTCTGCTGAACATCACAGGAGGAGACTTTAGAATATTGATTGACTAATCTGGGCGTATTCAGAATCTTTCTGCATGTATAACCATTAGTTTTCAGATCAGCAGTGAGTGCCAGAGGATAAGAACCGGTTCTTCTGTCCTCTGGTACTGTACACTTTTATGTTGCTTTAAAAGAAGCCAGAGAGTGAAAATGGTACTGCTACCTGCTCTCCAGAATAAAATGAAAATCCCTTAGAATTTATCATCCAGTGTCCAGTGTGAAAAAGAAGGTAAAAAGTAGTTCTCTGCAAACATTATCCTCTTGACCTCTGAGGAACGAAATGTGAAAAAGCCTCTTGAGTGTCTGTGTGATCTGTTGATCTTGTGATCACACCCGGCTGTGATGTAGGTGGTACTACGGTGCAAAGCCAGTGCTGCTTATTAGTCTGGGTGCAGTTGTTCTTCAATAATCAACAGACATATTTATCAAAGGTAGATTTGTGTGTTTAATCAGGGATCCTGCGGGTGTCTAAAAAAAGTCTAAAATTCAGAAACTTCAATTTTAGGCCTTAAAATGTCTTAAAAATGACCATATTTTCATCCTCGATCTAAAAATGTATTTAATTAAGTCTCTTTTTTTTTCTTTTTTTTTTTTTAAACGTCTGCTCCATCCATTCTGAGAGAAGTGTCTGTAGAAGAAAAAAGTGGCTGTTGCTGTTTCTACTGTCAGCTGGTGAAAACTAATTACCGTATTTTCCACACTATAAGGCAGTGTGACTTATAGTGTGGAAAAGTATTTCTTTTGGGGGGTTTTCATATATGAGACGCACTGGACTATAAAGTGGATTAAGCAAAGTCAAAATCATGAGATTAAAAAGACGAAATAATGAGATAAAAAGTTAAAATTATGAGATAAAAAGTCTAAATCGTAGAGTAAAAAGTCAAACTCATGAGATAAAAAGTCAAAATTCCAAGTCACTAAGCACAAACAGAATTAATCCATATATAAGGCGCACTGTGTTTTTTGGACAAAATTCAAGTTTACATGTGCCTTATAGTCTAGAAAATACGGTATTTGGCGGCTCAGTGTGTCTACTACTGCATCCTGTACCTTTCATATTTTCATATATATTCCATAAATATAAGAAACTCTCACTTTTTCATTTACAATATAAAGTGAGATGGTTTTGAGAATCAAATGTGATTGTCTTTTTATTTGAGGGGGGTCTCAATGTTAGTCAAAAATTTTTCTCAGATGATTCTTGTAAGAACCCTATTAATGTGCAAACAACTGTTCCTGCACATGGAAAATGATTTATTTATCTCTTCTCTGTGAAATGTAGAGGAACTTCTGTCCATGCATATGCAGGAACAGCTGAAGGTACAAAAGAAGCACAACATTTTAGTTTATTTCTTCCCTTTATTTGATGATTTTCTTTCTTATTCCTGTTAGTTTTTGTCTGTTATGAAGTAAATTCAAACCGTAGAGGACGTTACACAAACAAAGACATTTTTTTCCATGAACATTTGCAAAATGCTAATCTATTATTTCAGTGTCTGCACTGGTGACAGCTGTGTTCAGAGGCATGTTTTTACAATTTCCATCCATCTGTTTTATTCTGGGTGCATACGTCAAAAACACCTTGAGGAAATTTTCCAACTTGGATTCAAGGATGAACTAATTAATTTGGTGCCCAAAGGTTGACATCAGTGTGACGAAACTACGACTCAAGAACTCATACACTTACATTGACACTGTACATACTGAAAAAAGTGGCTAACTAAAGTCAACGTAATTTCAATTACGCTAATTTAACCTTGACACCACCAGGCACGGAATGTAATCAATATTAGTCCAGTTTGACCAAACTCTAACCTCTGGCATTAGAATAAGAACAGGCATAGAATGTCATAGAAATTACAAAAGTAAAAGAAGAATGTTTGCAATTATTATTATTAAAATAGTGAGAACCATTAGATATAACAAAGAGGGTTACACCATCGTAAGCAACAGCTAGGGGTAATTTTTCTACACCAGTGCATAGACTTCCTCATCTCATTTTAAAAAATAATTACCAATCAGTTCTTCTACATCTGAATATAGACCAGAGTTTATCACCATAACTACAACTCACACATTGTAATGAGGGTCATTGACAGGCGGTGGATTCATGCAGTGGAGGAGGGTGAGGCATTCAGATTGTTAGAAACAGCCCACATCAGTGCTAAATGGAACAAAACATTACACACTGGACCTTTTTAAGGAGGATTCATTCATTTATTATTATTATTATTATTATTATTATTATTATTATTTTGAACTACATTTTCTAATGCTGTTCAACGTATCCAAAGTGATTTACATTCATGATCCATTATTCATTTTCTGAAACATTTAAGAGTCGAGTGCAGAAAAGAAAAAAAAAAAAAAAAAAAAAAAAGTCGAGTGCAGAAATTGAATGGAATGATCATTATGGTTTCACGTTGCACTACTATGTTTCTTCAACAGCTCAGAACAGACCTTCGCTTTTTTTCCAGTTTTATAGCAGGTGTCATCTAATGTTAAGATGCATTACTGTCACCTAAATGCATTGGTATCAACCAGTATTTATATCATCTTACACATATAGCTATACCCTATTGGCAAGTTTGTCTGAGTTTAAGTCTGTTAGTTAATAATGTTTACTTTTACACTCTTCCAGTTTTCATTGCTCACATGGTCATTATAATGCTGGTAATGGCGTTTTGTTGACAACAAAGATGCCTTTAAAGGAGACTGTGTGCATTATATTGACTGATTTATGTTTGCTGAAGTGTTTCTTTATGTAAATAAGCCCCGTGCTGCACAGAAACCCACAGTGTGTGTGGAATGTATCACACACTCTTACACTAAGCTACAGTATGTATTTTCTTTGTGATGAATACGAGTGCTTCTTATGCAGATGTAGGAGGGTTTGTAAATGAGGCCCCAAGTGTCTATTCGTGTTAGAATCTGCTATTACACATAGGGTCACATCAATTACAACGCAGGATCTGATGTATTATTTTTATACGACTACAGATTTTCATGCTTTAATACATCCGAGAGTAATGGAAATGTATATCAGTGGAAGGCATTTCATTAAAACCTTCTACTCAGTTATTTCCAGAGCAATTTTTAAGTTTAGACGATGCAGAAAATGGTTAGTGCAGTGGTTAGCAGTCATGCATCACAGCAAGAAGCACCCTGGTTCCATTCCCACACCAGACCTTTCTGTGTGGAGTTTGCATGTTCTCCCCATGTCTGCGTGGGTGGGAATCCCCCTATACAACTTCTAGCATTTCACATTAGATGAGACTGAATAAGTGTGTTTTGATGGTGTTTTAAGTTGTTTTATCACTTCTTTCTGAGCCAAAGAGACACTTCAGGAGGAAAAAAATCTTTCAATTTAATGTCACCTCTGCTCTATAGTATATTTTCCTTGCTTGTTCCCACAAACATACTCACCTGTTACTGCAGCGAAATGGTTGAGGCCACAGTGAATCTTGGTGACAGCGACTGAAGGGTTAAACTCAGAGCGTCCAAATAGAGTGGGGGGGATCATCTCAGGGGTTGAGGACTCTGACAGCTTTGGACCTTTTCCAAGAATGCCATATCCCCACACAAACACCTCTCCTCTGTCTGAAGAGAGATCACACTCAAATTAGCACTGACAGCTCTGGCTTTGTCTTCTCATTATACACAACACATTCTCTCAGACAGTTGGTGCCAATCCGCTTACAACAACTGAAAAGACTTTGACAAACAGGCCAATTTCCTCACTGTCTGCATCACATACAGGTATTAAGAGTCTGTGATGCCACCAAGAGGCCAAGCGTGGGATCACTGTAACACCAAATCTGAACCCGTTAAGCATTTTGTTTTTCATTTCACTGCTCTGTTCCCACGACAGAAAATGCAGATTTATTTCTGCACTCGCTTTAACTCTTTCACTCTCAACTCAAACTCAGTAGCTTGATTCTACTCCAGCTTATATTTACAGTTCTATCAAAGCTCCAGGCTGTGTGACCATGATGTAGAACTGTCATATAAATAGTTATGATTAACAATTTGACTTTTTCTGTTCGTTTTAGTTTTGACTTCCTGAGCGTTGTATGATCAGGCCCCTGAATATATTGCAAAAGTATTGTGCTGTAACTCCTCTGAGCGCAACCTTAGGTCTTAAAGGCCAAAGCCTCCTGAAGGTCCGAAAGACTCATTTTAAAACCCCCAGATTTTGGAATGACCTGCCCCTGTACATATATGTGGTCAATTATGTGGAGGTTTTTTTTTTTCTATTTTTGATTCATCATTTTTATCCATTTTATCAAATATTCTTATGCTGTTTTATTGTACCCATTTACTGTATGTACAGCACTTTGTGATTTTTATCTATGAAAAGTACTTTATAATACATTTTACTTACTTTTACATGTCATGCCATTAGTACAGTTGGACTATACAAATAGTTATATAGATATAAGTAAGACCAATGATATACTTATCGTCATCAGAAATATAAATCTAACATTTCTTTAACTTTTAGGATTAAAACAACTACATATGGGACAATGTGTATGGAGTGCCAGGAGGGACAAAATTAAATAAATACATACATATCATGAAGTTTTCATTAAATGTGTCAAGAATTAATTAAAACTGGAAATATTGAATAAAAAATATATAATTATCATGAATTAATTAAACGTGTCATCAATTAATTAAAATTGGAAATATATGGATTAAATAAATATATCTATCATAAATTAAAAGTGTGATGAATTAATTAAACCTGAAAATATATATATATTTAATAAATATATAACTAGCATGAATTAATGAACTAAAATAGCAATGTGTGCTATGCATATATAATTATTTCACTATGTGATTAATTATATATCATTACATTGCTATTTTAATTAATTAATGAAACATTTAAGTAATTATTGATGTATTGACACATTCATGATATATGCATTTATTTATTTAATTTTGTCCCTTTGGCGCTCCGCAACAGCGCAGATCTGACAAATATATTAGTATAAATATATATATATTAGAAATAGCAGTGGTTAGCACTCGTGCCTCACAGCAAGAAGGACCCTGGTTCAATTCCAGCACCAGACCTTTCTGTGGGGAGTTTGCATGTTCTTTCCGTGTCTGTGTGGGTTTACTCCTCGTACTCCAGTTTCCTCCCACCATTTTAAGACATGCACTGATAGGTTAATTAGTTAATCTAAAATGTTTGTCTATATAGGTTCAGCCCTGAGATGAACTGGAGACTCATACAGGATGTACCCCGCCTTCACCCATTGTCGCTGGATTAGGCCCCCAGTGACCCCCGTGACCCTAGTGAGGATAAAGTGGGTTCAGATGACGAGACAAATATGATATTCATTCACCTTGATATGAAGGGAGGGAAATGAGATTCCATTTAAAACCTCCAAATACAATCTATTAGTTTCATCCAGGTATTTTTATTCAACTGATGATTATCGTGATAAAGCAAAATTATGTGGGTTTGTGAAATAACTACAGTGATTATGTAACAACTCGAGATTAACTGGTGTGACTGACGAGAGTTAGAACCGACACGCAACTCTTTAACAATGTGTCAGTGCAGGATGAAATCTTCAGAAGTCCATTTTTCACAGTAAAAGATCATCAGACTGTCATTTCCTATATTTATGTAGGTGATCTTGAAAAAGGAAAACGTCTGATAGAAATGGTTCACATAGTTGACAAGGCTGAGATATTACAAAGAAATGAATGGCATGTATTGTGCCTTCTGTTCTCTGCGTTGCCCTTCAGTCGCAGAGAAAAACAAATTTGCCAACTCAAAACCTGAACGTATTGTACACATACAAGAGAAAAACAACATGAAGGATAAACAGAAACAAATGGAAATGCAGAAGCTTGGGCTGGTCATTTGAGGACAGGAGTCGGCTACTTTAAATGTATTTTAGTTTCAATCACTTTTAATCACCACTTAAATTAAAGCACCATGCTGAAAAAATTACTTACTTAGGGTGTTGCTTTACTTGTCAATTTAAGTGATGAAACTTACATTTTACATTTTAGAAAAATATATTGCAGCAATTATTCTCATCAAAACATGTCAGGCTATACAAAAAGAATTAATTGTGGATTTCAGTGATTCTCCAAATGCTAGCACAATAATACCATCACTTAAAATCAATGTCAATAACCGTAACAGAAGGGAAACGGATTCAATAAAACATTTATAGAAGATGTATAGTATCCAAAATGAGACCAATATGACCTTCAAATTGTCTAAAAAAAAATATAAGTTAAAGTATATTTAACCAGCTCTGGTCATTTTAGGTGTGTTTTCCAATCAAAAAGTGACTGAAGTTGGTCAAAACTAAAGTAATACATAATAAGCCTTGTGATGTAGTACAGTCGTCGGTGTACTGACTTAGGCTGATAAAATAAAAATACCCGTATATCCCAGGAGAACACCACAACTACAGCAGCAGACATGTTTGTTTATTTTTGGTTAAAGCTGTGATTTTTGGTTACGTAACAACTGGTGGAGTGAACTGATAATGTATGTGAGTGTTGAAGGGGTGTCCCAATTCATAGGGGTTGATTTTCAAGCCCTACCCCTTCCCTTATAGCTCCATTTGAAGGGGTAAGGGGTCGCGGTGAAATGAGATTCAGCCTTAGTCTTCAGTGCACTGACTTATATAGATGGATTTCCTGTTTACAAACATTCAGAGATGTGCACGCAACCAGGTGGCAAGAGATGCTAAGTAGCTAAGTGGTTAGCATTACTAGTCCTACTGGAGCTCTGTGCAGTGGATGAACATAACTGGTTTTCTAGATGGCTGGCTGTTGTAAACTTTTTGTGGGGGTTCGTGTCCTCTTGCTGACACCCATTAGTATAAGTTATTATAAGTTATAAGTTATATAGTTTAAATATTTCAAATTAAAATATTCACTCTTAATAACATATGTAGCCGCAAGTAGGCTAGCTGAAAGTTACGTTTCAGGTAAGATAGCACCAACACCTTGTTTCACCGTTGCTGTTGTTTACACACCCGGAATACTTTATGTCTGAATGTTATGATGTCAAAATCAGCCATTGATATAAAAATGTCATAAAATAATAAAAAAATAAATAAATACGGCAATGACGCCATCATGCATGCAGTGAATAACTTGAATGCTAAAGGGATAGTTCACTATTTTTCACATGAATTTGTATGGAATCACCATCTTTACGACTGCGTCCTGTGAGTCGAGTTCTGATCTGATTTTGGTCAAAGTTAAAGTAGTCCCAGCAGGTTTCCTGTGGTAATGAAATTAAAACGTGTCTCTTCTCAAAACAATATGTGTTTGAATGAATGATTTATTTGCACAACAAAACCGTCATGGAACAAAAACTCACACCTTGTAATTACTTTGAGCCACTTTCTCTCAATAGCGATCAATGCGCGTCACTGCTAATAGCTGTGCGCCTTAGCGAACTACTTTCATCAGTTGTTTGGCAGTGTTTGGGGCTGCTACGTGCAGGACACTGTCGGGGGTAAGTCACTGTGGGTGCACGAGAGTAAAGATGGTGACCCCTTCCAAATTCATGTGCGCCTGCTTGCAAAACGGCTAATGTTAGCTATTTCAGTTGCTGAAAGTTAGTTTTAACTTGACTCATCAAGGTCAAATCTAGTTTTAGTAACCACTTATGAATTATGGTGAGACATTATCTGACTTTTTAATGACTGTAGAGATTTACAGATGTTTGAATGAGAAGGACACAAACATTTACCAGATATGAAGAGAGCACCACAGATGCTCTCCCACTTGTAGGACCATGCCAACCCCAATCTGCCTGTTTAATTGCCTGGACCCATAACCTTCTTCTATTTTTAACCCTTGTGCGGTCCTTCGGGTCAAAGAGACCCGGTGGCTCACAAATGTACCTTTTTATACGTACTGTAGGATGCCATTGCTTACTACTGAAAACAGTAATATATCCTTGGGGGGTGGGGTGATGAGTCTATGGAACTGAACTTTGGAATCTGGGTTTTTAAGACCCGATTGTAGGACACAGCCAGTGTGCCTTTTACGAAGGACCGCATAAGGCTTAACAAAGGGATGGCGTCCTCTTGGTATGTTGAACATACGGCAACCATTTTCGGATCCGTTTGTGCAATTTACTACACAACAGCTTCTCATGTCTATGACAGTCTCGTCACTGTAAGGGGAATGCTGCCATCTTTTGCCACCTGGCAGGGCGCACAACTTTTGTTGAAATCCATAAAGACAACAGTACAGCCATCTTTATTTTGTTGTTTGTAAACGCTAACAAATACAACACATGCATTTATCTCCTTCTGTCAGAGATGTTTTGCTGTGGACTGACCGTTGAGAATGGCCACCTGTGTACCTCCACACGCTGCCTGAACCACCTTCCCACAGCCTTTTAGAGGAAGACGATGTGGTGAGTTGATCTGAAACAAACAGCATAAACAAGTATTCAGAGAATGCCTAATCTCACCCCTGTTTTGTGCCAATCTCAAGTTTCTATGACAACCACTTCTTCAATTAGAGCCAATAATGTGATTTTGACCTTTCTGCTACTTGCGACCTTGACCTTTGACCTTTTGCAATATTGATAATTTCATTATATGTATATATGTGTTGGTGCGTGTAATATTATGATAATATGTCCAGTATTGATTAAGTTATAGAGTGACATGTCTATGCTTCACACACACAAATAGTGTTACACATGTTAATTTTGCGACATGTCACCTTTGACCTCCAGACATCTCAAAAACTATTGGTCGTAGGTGATAACACCAATTATGAGAATTGTAGAAATCTTTATTCCACATTGTTTGGTACCAATCTCAAACTTCTGTGACCCTTTGTTCTTAAGGTATAACCAATAATGTGATTTTGACCTTTTAGTTCATTGTGACCTTTGACCTTTACTTAAATGAATCATCGCATTTGATGCACATTACCTATATGTATATGCCCATGTAATTGCATGGTGATATCTCAAGTATTCATTGAGTTATAGCATGATATGTCAATATTGGGTGAGATTAACAAGACTTCAGTGGCACTGACTAAATCTACACATGGACGCAGTGTATTCAGAGGTTATGACGATTCCTTTTTCTTTTTAATGTCAATTTACTTTTCTACTTCAGAAATTATTTTCAAAAATACACTATATGAAAGAAGGCATTGGGACACATTGAATTCAGGTGTTTTAGAGCAAACTTAACTACAAAATTATATTGGTAATTGTTATAATTAAAAATATAACATGTACATTATATTTATAATAATAATACATTTTATTTGTATAGCACTTTTCATGGCACTCAAAGACGCTTTACATGCAGTAAAAATAGAACAATAAGAGTCCAACTACAATAAAAACAAACAATAGAAAACAGAGCAATCACTAATTAAAACAGACAGAATAAAAGTAATCAAACATTAAAAGCAATCTTGAATACATGAGTTTTTAAAAGGGATTTAAAGGTGTTAATAATATATTATTATTATTATTATTATTATTATTATAGCATTTATTTAATTCTTGGGACAACAATTTCAGCCTCAAGTCTGTTGAAGCCTGATGCTACAGGTTCCATACACCTATTTTTGAACAGTTCGTCCTGTTCTTCTTCTCAGCTCCATCAGGTTGGATGGACATGTTCAATGTCGATGCAGCCATTTTTAGACTTCTGCAGACATGTTCAAAGGGGTCAAGTCACCATTAGCTTCTTGGTCACCTCCCTACCAAGGGACTGGCCCAGGTGTCCACTTCTACCAAGAGTTCTTATGGTTCCAAACATGATGGAGGCCACTGTTCTCACTAGGAAACTTTTTGAAACCGTTTCCCAAATTTGTGCCGTTATAAAATTATGTCTTGGATTTCTACCCACAATTCCTTGGACTTCAAAGGTTGGTTCGTGCTCCGACATGCACAGTCAACTATCAGACCTTCCATAGTCTGATGTCTTTTCAAATCATGTCCGATCAACTGAAGTGACCCCATGTGACTCCAGTCATGTTGTGGAAACATCTGCAGCATGATGAGTGTAAACAGAACGCACCTGAGCTCCATTTAGAGAAAGTTTTGAGCAAATGTAGTAGGTGTTATGCACTGTGAATACGTATGCACGTTTATGTGTTATACATTTGTTTAATACATTTTCCAAAAACAAATCCAAGTTTTTTACTTCACCCTTTAAGAGGTGTGTGAAGAATTGAGGCAAAAAAAAGATTTTTAAAAGACTTTAGTGCTGTAAATTATTTCCGGGTGTGCTGTATAGTAATTAATGTAAGTAAGTAACTAATGCAAATAGTTTTTGTCATGGTAACATTTCAAATCTAAAGGAATGAGATGTCTCACAAACTGTAGATGTGTCCCAATATTTCTGTCTATATAATGCTTACATTTCATTTAAATTTTCTTGTTTCGGTGTTAATTTAAGTGCTGTTTTTTGCAATACAGGATACATTGCATACATTACATAATTAATTTAGTTAATTAAATTAATTAAAATGACAAACTGTTAATGTATTCACTTAGTACCAATAAAGAACAGCAGTGAAGTCGGTATCTTTGTGCCATTTTCCAGAACAATTCTGTTTGTGTTTACATCAAGTCAGTGTTGATTAGTGGAAAAAAATGTTTTAATAAAATAAAACTTAACAAGATCTATAGCATGGCTCGAGCTCTTTCTGGTTCAGGGGCCACATGAAGTCAAATTTGATTTGAAGTGCACTGAAGCTTTGAAATAAAAACATAATAATAATAATATAGAAATGTTAACTCCTACGTTTCCTCTATGTTTTAGAACAAAAAAATAGTAAGTATGTGATGAAAAGGTTTACACCTATGAACTAACCTTTAAAAGAATGAGAAGAACATGGACAGACCGACATTTCCTAAGAAAACTAAGAGTAATATTATGTCTCTGTTAATCATTTACACATGTCAATTACAACTTACAGATCACTTCTACAAATGCACAAAACATTTAATAATGGGCAGAATATTGGTAAACTTACACTTTAGACATTTCAAAATCTTTATATCTGTTCAGGTTTGATGAAATGATAGTTTGTTTTACTGTAAATACAGTAAAATGCCATGGAAAGGAGAAAAATCTGGAGTTGTATTTATAGGCCATTATAAATGTATTTTACTGATCCAACACATTTGAGATTGAATGCCCGTTCTATGTAGCCTAGCCGCGCTATCCCCCCCCTTTTTTTTTTCTTATCACTTATTTATTTGGCACTCTTCACATAAAACGTGGTTTGTACTGGGAACTTTGTTTAATCCCCTGCAGAGGCCAATCAAAAGCATGTGTTTGCATCAGGATGGACCACCTAAAGCTGTAAATACTGAAGCACTATGTTAGTATTAACCCTTATATTATGTTAAGAGTCCATTTGACCCATTTCAGTTTTTGAGTTGACCACAGTACAGGTTATCCTTTATTTTTCTTCATGAAATTTTGTGACTTTTCTTCATCTAAGGTCATGAACTTGTGTGTGTGGACACTTTGATGTGTAGTGTCTGTGCAGTGTTTGTAAACAAAGATGATGTTATGGGTCATTTTTAATGTTGGTAAATAGCTGCTCAGATCTAAAATAAACATGTCTTTTTGATGTGCTTTGTTCTGATTGGCCAATTATTTGTATTTTGATTTCCTTTGAAGAGTCATTCAGACCCAGGTGTGTAGAGGAGGAACTTTCTGTCCCTTGTCCTTGTCACTTTTCTCATGTCGTCTCTTTGACAAACACTAAAAATGAGCTCCAGAAAGTTTATTATTGAAGAGGTTTTATCACAGATGTTGAACTGGGAAAGTGATGCAGAGGAAGAGATTTATTTTTATATATATATATATATATATATATATATATATATATATTTTAGCCGTGCTATCCCTATTCATTACATGTATAGGTCTAGGAACGCTTCATAGTCAGGGGAGGCGGAGCTAAAACGTTGTCTTTCAAAGCCTCTGTATGCAATAGTACAGAACTACAACCAATCAGCGTAATCTTTAGGACGACATTGTTAGACGCTGGAAAGTTCACGGAGGAGTCTGGAGACTAGTGTTGCACGGGCTACCCACTGGCCAGCAGATATCCGCGGGTGACCCGCGAGTCGGGCGGGCTGGGTCGCAGTATTAATACATATTGCGGATGCGGGTGGGGCGGGTCAGGGACGATCAATACCCGCTGAGGTGTGTGTGTGTGTGTGTGTGTGTGTGTGTGTGTGCTCGGCTCGCGCATGTGCAAGCCCGTCAGTTCCTGTTTTGAATGCTTTTTTATCCCAACTTTTTGTTATTTGTTATTAGCGCCAAATCTCCCTGAACACTCAGAGATAAGAGTGAAAATGTCGGACTTGATCAGGGAGAAGATTAAAACAGGCGATGCGAAGGTTGTACGGAAACGTTGTATGTGTTCGCTTTATAGAGTGATGATGTGGGTGGAGTCTATTTTATGTGCTGGAGTGCATATTGAGATGTTAGAAAGGAGGCAAAAATTATGCTTCATGACTTTTAACATTAGAAGCGCAAGGTAAAGATGCCGCGAATGTACTATGTGAGTTTAGAGCCAAATTTAAGCTCGCGGGTTGATAGCGGGCGGGTTGGGTTTATCGATACGTGACATCATGCGGATTGGGCAGGGCGGGCCTAGCCACGTCTTGGGTTTGGGCGGGCGGCTTTCTGTAAAACCCCCTAACCGCGCATCACGACTGGAGACAGTTAGGAATGACTAAACAAAATGGTGGATTATGGAGTTTAACGACTGTTGTCGCTTCTGTAAAAATAATTTAAAGATTACTGACATTTCCTCACATTCTTCACTCATCTTTGATAAAAGGAAATCACCATCCATTATTCTTCTTCTTCTATGGTTGTTTCCGGTTGTTTGGCTCCGAGTCTGAATCGTTGCAGTGTTACTTTGTTACGCCCGCCCTCTGACTCTATACTGGACTCTATATACTGGAGCACATTACAGGCCACGTTCTATGTAGAACCTGAACTAAAATGAGAAGTATCTTTAGTCTCATTTTTGCATTTCACAAAGTCCTCCCAAAGGCCAGACTGGATCCTTTGGTGGGCAGTATGTAGCCCACAAGCTACGTGTTTGAGACCTCTGATTTAGAGCCTAGATCAGGGGTCTGCAACCCTGGTCCTAGAGAGCCGCTGTCCTGCATGTTTTAGATGTTCCCCTCTTCCAATACACCTGATTCAGATGATCAGCCTATCATCAAGCTGTGCGGAAGACTGATAATGTCTGTCAGGTGTGCTGGAAGAGGGAAACATCTAAAACATGCAGGATAGCGGCTCTCTAGGACCAGGGTTGCAGACCCCTGGCCTAGATCAACCAACTGAACAAAACAGGCAATACTGTTCCAGTTATTTACCATTTTAATGAAGCTTCATTTGTTTTCATACATTAGCTTTTTATTCCTTGACAAGTTTATGCCTTAATGATCTCTTTACTAACCTTGGACTTTTTCTTTTGAAGCATCCAGTCACTGACTCTTCTGTACAACAATTCTCCATATTGAACTTTAACCTCTCGTGTCAGAATCATTATATTCACTGTATTTGATTCGAGGCGGCTGTGAACTGAGCTAAGAAAAGACAGCTTTGTTGTCTGGACAGATGACTGACAAGTGGAAACGCAGCCATCACAAGCATTCAGCGACACACAGAGTTTAATGTTTTAACCCCTGGCGCTACATGAGAAGTCACAAAGGAGCACAGCCTGAATTCATTAAATGCCTCTGAGGAGCAAATCTGTCCTGATAGAGCTTGAAATAAGTGACAGAGGACTTTCCTCTTCATGGAGAGCTGAAAACCGTGGCTTCCTGTGCAAAAGATGAGACACGGTTCTAGAAAAGGCCTTAGAGTAGTATGGTACACAAGTATGGTGTGTAGTACTTCCTGTTTCAGTTTGGTTTGTGACTTCCTTTCAGATTCATTTCAATTAGTACATATGATTCTTTAGTTTATTTTAAGGAACCATTTTAGTTTTTATTAGTCCAAGTATCTTTATTTGTCTCCCTAGGGACAAATTAGTTTTGGACAGAGGGGTCTGCTGCAGACAGAACATTCTACTCATCGTCCCCTCATTACATTTATAGCCACAATAAATACATTAATAAAAACATATACACTTAATAAAAGCCTAAAAAAATTATATAAAATATAAAAAATAACAATATTGATAACAATAATACCAATTCAACAGCCACATAAAACATAACACCTGTGGTCAAGGCTCCACCACGTCTCTAATGTTCCGGTCCATTATATTTATATTATACATATTATTTATATTGTTGCTGATACAGATGGAATACATGTATTTTCAACTATCCTCATGTAATAACAATCGATAATGTAGTAATGGCCGATAATGTAAAAACGCTGTTATACGGTATAGACATAGTTTAGAAGGTTTGTGATTATTCAAGGAGGCTCACGTACCTCCATTAAAGTATTGGTGTGTTTTTAAGTCTTTTTCTATGTAAAAAAAAAAAAGTTAAACTATTAAAACCGTGTCCAGTGAAAGATGATCTATTTTTGATTCATTCCTTCAGAGAATGTGAGAAAATGATCTGATAAAAACTCGATTTGCGCACAAAACATGATGACTGTTTTCGCTCCTCACCTGTGTGAATTCGGTGACTGAGGCCAGCTGCAGGTACTCGGAGTTACCCCAGCCGTACAAATGTCCTTCTCGGCACACGGCCAGGCTGCAGTCTCCATACGTACTGATCTGCTGAACCTCCACTCCACTCAAATCTCCTCTCACTTCCACTGGATGGGCGCTCACATTGTGGTGCCCTAGACCTACAGGAAAATTAAGTGCAGTTCTTTGTGCAGGGGTTCCTTCAGCTCAGGGAAAGTTAAATTCAAGACTTTTTAAGACTTTTTTTTTTTAATGCCGTTTGGAATTTAATTTAAGACCAAGCCGACTATGTAATGTAATTTAATGTAAAGCACTTTGAGCACCAAAAAGGTGGAAAAAGCGCTATATAAGTGCAGTCCATTTAACTTCACAGATCCATCTTCAACTTTATCTCTGAGTAATGATACCAGGGATCCTACAGCAGATCAGGGCAAGTTAAATTCAAGACTTTTTAAATTGTGTTTGAAATTAAATTTAAGACAAAGCTGACAATGAACCAAAATTGAAAAGGGAAAAAAAAAAAAACATCAGAAGATTTACCCGGGGGCAGTTTTACCAAACTCTTTATTTTAAATAGAACTGACTTTTTGGTCCAGTTGTTGCTACATTCATGAACCATTTGTATCAAGAAGCATAACTTTGACATTTTTAATATATAACACACACACACACCATATAAACACACACTTGCAAAAAAAGTATAGCTAAAGGAATACTACACCCACAGAATGATGTGCCCTCATTTTCTACCCACCCTAAATTATTTTTGTAATATATAAAGCGTAAACATTACCAAATACTATTTTTTTCAGACCAACGTGAATATTACTTATGTGTCCAAATTTTTAAGACTTTTGAAAATTCAATTCAAGACATTTTAATGCTTTATTTTTAGAAAAATGACTTCAATACTTTTTAAGACTTTTCAAGGATCTACGGGAACCCTGTTTGTACAAAAGATGCTATGAAAAAGATTTACCTGCTAGTACATTTGCTTTTTATTGTTTCCATTTTTATGTCCCCCATTTTCCCTGTTTAATTTGGGTTGAAACACAATTTTCACTGCTGTAAAAAAAAACTTAGCGCTTTGGTAACTGGTGCTATTGTGTAACTGCATAATGTCCCTGTCAAATAAAAAAAAATAATAATAATAAAATGCGAGCAAATAAAAGGGATGTAGGTTGGTTGCTGGCTCGGACTTGGTCATTGCAGGTTATGCAACTAAAGTGTGTAGGAGGAATACAGTTGATTGCATAGAAAATAAAGCAATAACATCTTACATCCATGACTACATACACTTTCATACATTCTTTCATATATTTTAACATAAAGTGAGAAAGGTGTTTGAATGAGCAGCGGTGGTAGACTGAGTTCAACGTTTACTATGACTGGAAAACACTATTCAGATGCATATGCACAGCTGCACATAAACAGGAAGATTAGATTAGATATAACTTTATTAATCCTTAGGGCAGAGTCCTCAGGAAATTAATGATAAGAGATAAGTGGAATATTGTTTTTTGTTAGCCTTGTACACAGCTTATTAGGCTTATTATTTTAGAGTGAGGCCCGAAACGATGTGCATGTAAATGGAGTTACTGACTGACACACATTCAGACCAACTGTTTTCACATCCAAGTCATGTTCAGAATTGTCTTGACAGCTGTTAGGTGTGTGTGTGTGTGTGTGTGTCCAGTTTCAGTGTGATGGATACAAAGAGTGTCATTTCTGGGTGTAGAGTACCAACCTGTCTGTCCATCTGCACCCCATCCACATGAATACACCTTCCCCGTTTCAGTGAGGAACAGACTGTGGTCCTGGCCACAAGCCACCTGGAAGAAAAAAAAAGGAGGACTCAGCTGATTTGGAATATTCAGAGACTAGTGTAGCATTAAAGGCAGTTTAATACATCAACAGCTGGGAGCAGTGTGGGGATAAGTGGACTCTTAAGTGCCTTACAGGAGAAAAATGAGACATAACAGCACAAACCCATCTGTTATGAGCACTTGGACAAAATGCTGCACTCACCTGGATGACTCTGCTGCCAAAGCTGTCCATCTTGTGAATTATATGGCTGCCACTGTTGGAACAACACACAGAAATAAACATTTCATCATCGGAGGATGGCAGCATCTCCAGATCACGTCATATCCTTCTCCCTCATCCCTCCTTTAAGTTATTTCTATTTCACCCAAATAATTCACAGACAGTTAGGTTTTATTATGTTCCAGTGGGTAATGTATGGAGAATTTAGATCAAAGTTTTAAAAAATTTAAATATTAATAATTCAAATGTAAGTGTTTTTCACTTTTGGTCATTTTCATGATGACAATGATGATAAACACAAGAAAGAACAAAATAATTCAAATGCTCCAGAATACAGAAAGGTGAGCCAATACCAAATTAAAATGCCACACAAAATTCACCTCATTTTAGCCTAGGACCACCCATCCTTGTTTGACGCAACACTCATCATTTAAAAGGTCAGTGAGAGACACACTTTTGGACCATTGCGCCTGTTTTTAGCTTTACTGTGTTATCTGTATCAGTTAGAAAGACAGTATTTTATTTGTCATTATACAATTGTACAATGAAATTTGTCCTCTTCATTTAAGTGATGCTGTTGGGGAACCTGTAAGGAGCAGTGGGCAGCAGTGGGCCGCACCCAGGGACTCATCTCCAGATTCAAAGCCAGGCTAATAGTCAAAATACCAGGCTGAAAAATTTGACCCTAACAAACATGTTTTTGGGTGATGGGGGAAACCGGAGCACCCAGAGGAAACCCATCCAGACACAGGGAGACAAACATGCAAACTCCACACAGAAAGGCCCACACAGTCCGAGAATCGAACCCGGGTCTTCTTGCTGTGAGACAAGAGCGCTAACATCTCAGCCACCCTGCTGCCGACACTTTTCAAAAGGTGAGAAAATGGATGCTTATATCCATTGTTATCAAGATGTAACCGTTTAATGGTTATATAAAAGGACAACCTGTGAAATTAGATTCTTTTTAACAGACGGGTGTAGTGTTTATTTACCTGCTTTACTAGTTTCAGCTACTTCCTGTAGCCTTCATCAGAAGCATAGCTGAAACTAGTAAAGCAGGTAAACAAACACTGCACCTGTCTGGGGAAAAA
Source organism: Siphamia tubifer (assembly GCA_020466265.1). Classification (NCBI taxonomy): domain Eukaryota; kingdom Metazoa; phylum Chordata; class Actinopteri; order Kurtiformes; family Apogonidae; genus Siphamia; species Siphamia tubifer. Next base: position 11,862,577 of record CM035796.1, read on the forward strand.
TAATCTAACTTCAGTTGCAAGACAAGAAGACAGTATGAACCTTTACAAGACGAAAAAACCAACCTGCTATAAAATATCATACAATAGCATAAGACTGTGTTTGTATGTGTAAACTGTGACACACCTGTAGACTTCATCTTCAATGATTCGTCTACCACACTGGCCATAGGCGTTATTACCCATACTGAAAACTGAAAGGAAAAAGAAGGAAAGTTAAGTTAAAGTCTGCTCTGTATGCATCACTTTGACATACACAGTACTTAAACAAAAAATATAGCAACACCGCTGTTTTGTTAATCTTTCTAGAAAAACTAGCAAATAAAACTAAATTTTGCTTTTTTTCTTTCTTTTTTGACTTTTTTCACTGTGATCAGCTTTTCCCTTCTAGTGCAGCTCATTTTTAAAAGCATGTCTCTTCCCTAATATAAACTTTATCTCTCACAGTGTAATTCAAAAGCTAATTTTGTCAGAATAATCAGGAATGTTCATCATTTATTCCCATGCTGTAGAAAAAGGTAAAGCTCTAAAGATACCTTAGAAAGAAAAAGAAAACTTAATTTGATTGTTTACTACTTTTGTTCCACATTAATTTAGTGCCGAGTAGGAGAAAAGCCTGATGTATAACTTGAAGTTCCATGCACTAAAAAAAGCACTCAGAACATACAGACTCCACCAAGGCAGATCAGCCCCCTTCCAGAAAAACACACCAAATCCATCCATACTTTTTGAGTTATGCTGGTAACCAACAGAAAACCCCCGATAATTACATAACCTCCACCATTCCTTGGTGAAGTAATGATAGGCAAATTGATTGCATTTGCTGAAAATCCTAACACTAACATTACTGCTGATTTCTCTATAAAGTTCACAAATAATTAATTATATCTAGAAGATGTCCATTTTCTCTTTGTAGGTGGCAATACAACAGCATCACAGCAATAAAAAAAAACATGTGTTCAGTCTGCTACTACAAAACAACAGTAAATGAGACTTGTAGTTACTGGATTTAACATCAGTTCTAGGAGTATGTACATAGCCTTCTTATTCATTCAGGTACCTTTATAGGGATATGTCCCTAATGTCCATATGCAAAATCTACAGCCTAACTTGACTCTAAATTGTAGTTGATTTAATGCTCCCTGCCAAAAAGAAAATGAAATAAATGAGAGTGTATATATAATGAGTGTATATAGTATAATGAGATTAATTCATTGAGGAGAACTGCAAGAGTGGCCTGCATCCAATTTATTAAATGAAAAATCACTAGAAAAACTGTGTTAAAACATTATACACCATTTACCTCACTGAACCACAAAATCGTAACAGGCTTTTAGAAAGCACTTAACACCTGTATAGTAATCATCCATTTTGCGAAAATGGAGGGTGGGGGATTTAAAGAACATAGTATGGCAGGTGGTCGATAACAACTCAATGCCAGGTGTTCGTTCTCGTTTCACAAGCTGTGATGATCACTCCGTTTTTAACTCAATGATTTAGAGCAGGTTTCATGACCAAGGTGAGTAATGTCTCCCTTAGCTAAGTGTGGGTTGGATGTGTCTTACCTCCCTCTTTGTCAGTGACAACCAGGGAATGTGCTCGACCGCAAGCCACCTGAACCACTCTGGTCTGCAAAGGGTTGACAAGAGGCAGAGCCACAGGAGACGGTTCCAACACATAATCATAGCTCTCATCTGCACAAAGACAGCATGAGAAGAAATAAGGGAAGGACAGTACATGCTGCATAATGTCGCATGTTCAACAGTATGACGCTGACAAATATGTTCAAATCTTTAAAGAGTCTATGCGTAGTATTTATATCCTCAAATGTTTAAAGTAAATGATTAGCATCAGTCTGTGAATCATTAGGCAGCCTCTTTTAAAGTCATACAAAGTCTAAAAGTCATACAAACTAAAATCACTGCTGTTATTTTCAACAATGGAGACAGCTCTACATGAAAAGAATGGAGTTTGATGGTCAAAAAGCAGCATTTTTTTTACATATTTGATTATGACGTTTATGAATGTGTAAAGTTATTGTGTTACATTGCTATGTTTCCTATTATTAATCCGTACTTCAGACTAAATTGTGGCAGTTCTGACTTTGGATGATTCCAAAGAGATTTGTAGTTCAGCCATTGACAACTGAACAAAAAAAAAAAAAAGAAGTTATTTGTGGTTTTACCGCACCTATTTTCTGGCTAAAAACAGAGCTAAGCTAACGAGCTATGATGCAAAAACTAGTAGTTAACACAGCATGTGAAATTAATGACAGTGTTGTAACTGGCAATGAGTTTTAGTTTGAAGATACTACTCCATAAAACCCCTTTACAAAGCAACTTTTTCTTACGGCGGCTGTGCTGGGTTCGCTGGAAGCCCAGCTGAGAGTCCTTGTTCAGGCCCATGCCCCATAATTTAGTTACATCTTTGGTTGAGGAAGCAATAAGAGTGAACCCGTAACCACAGGCAGCGGAGGATATCTGCAACAGGAGAAAAACATGTACATCAGTGGTTCACAACTCTTTTTGGCTTGTGACCCCATTTTAACATCACAAACTTCTAGCAACCTCAGACGTTCAAAACAGGAGACTTTTTCTTTGCTAAAATCAATTTATTTTTGATCATGTAATTGTTTGTTTGTTTGCAAATAAACATTCATTTTAAATGTCATTTAGTCTATATAATATATGTCATTATGTACGGAGGCCAAAAAGCCAGGTGTAGATTACTGCACAAAATTTCCTTGGTCTGGATATGTACAGTCAGTCCAGCTTGTATTTGCGAGACGGTAAATTAATACTGAATAAAGAATAACTCAAGCTATGAAAGAGCTGTAGCATCTAAAACTGACAACAATGAACATTTGACAGATAAACAGTACCACAGTGCTTCAGTTTGTCTTATCTTTTATGGATTGGGATTGTCTCTGTCAACTCACCATATACATTTTATTACTAAGTTTTTTATTTTATGAACAAAAAATTTTAACCCCATCTGAATTCCACGTGACTCCACGAGGCGTCCCGACCCCAAGGTTGAAAAACAGTGATGTACATACATTATCTCAACATGTCACTGGAAAATGTATCAATAAACACAAAGCATTTGCTGTATAGTGCCTTTCATACAGGTTACTGAGGTTCAAGGTGTTTTACAGTTTTACCTTCTCTGCAGTCTCTAGGCGATAAGGATGGAGCTGGTATTTGCGGGGCTTCTTCCTTCCACTGTCTGGTACCACAAAGCTGGGGATACCCAATGCTCCGGTGAAGCTAAAGCCCCATACAAATACTTTGTGATTTGGCTTTCTGTGTTTACCAACATACTGAAAAACTGGACCATCGTTACTCTTCTCCTGTGGCCTGGAGGTGTAACCACAGACCTGTAACCCTTTGACCATGTGTCCAATGGAAAGACGCACACATGGCAAAGACATCCTGCAGAGATGGAAAACACAGTCATAAAGAGTGGATGGAGGGTTTCATGGGTGTCACCGTTTAGGATCAGAGTCACATTACAAGTAGTAGTGGGAGTTAGTTTCCACAAAATCCTGTGTGAAACTTAACACAGTTACTAACATAATTTAATTTTCATAATGAACTTACAAACATAAAGTACTTACAAACTTTGAAAACCTTTGTCTATAATTTACTTAATTTTCTTCTTAATTTTTTGTTTTTGTTTTAATTTGAATGATTTTAATATATTTAAATATTTTAACCTCTTTTGCGGTTTTATTCTGGTTTATGAGCTCCGTTTACTTATACTTATAATGCATGACAGATAACATTTAAGTTGTAACTGTAAACTACTCGCTTTATTACCACAGTATCTAGTTTTGTTATTCGTTTAAAACCAGTGAAGAGAAACAGTTTTTCTTTTATATAACAGCCATGGCAGCTGTGTATAAATAAAAATGTATCTATATTATTTTAAATTCCAATACAGATCAAAGTACACTAACTGTTGTAGTTGTATATTTATGTCATTGTGAATATTACTTTTTAAAAAAGGAATACAGTAAATACTGAGGACGATGATGACTGGAGCTAGCCCAGACTTACACCAAACTCCCATGACACACTGTTATTAATTATGTAGCTAACAGTCACGAGCTAGTGTGTTCTATAAGAATTTGATCAATCTTCTTAGGTTAAAATAATCTACAATAGGAGTATTCAGCAAACACTACCAGAGCCGATCTGAAGACAATCTTTAGCTTGTTGGTTTAAAGTAAAGTTTTAGGCTAAAATTAAACCGATTGCTTATGTTTATTCAGCGAAATGTTAAATTATGGCTAATATCAACGCAGTTTCACACACTTGAAACCTACCTTAGCATCATTTCCGCTTGGATTCTACGTGATATTTCCGATAGTGAAGAACTATATTATGCTGGAAAGAAAGTGACATGAAAAAGCTAAAGTAAATCTAGTGCGTTTCAATGTCATTGTCGCGTGTTTTTAATTCAGTAGTAGATCTAAGTTTACCCCGGAAAAAAACTAACATCTTCCGCTGCTCTTCTTCTTCGTCAGTGTGATTAAAACACGTCTGCTGCCACCTACTGTACAGAGAGCGTAACTACAGCATGGAGCTATTTTAGACCAACATGTACATGAAAAAATACAACGTGAAAGTGAAATTTCAAGTTTGGATCTTGAATGTTGAACACTAAAACAATGTATAAGAATTAAAAATAAGTGTATAAAGACGTTCAGGTTAAGTACAATTTTTATTCACTTTGGCAATTTTTTGATAAATCATTTATTTTTATTTTTCACTTTTATACGTCACAGTAGAGATGGTAATTCAGTAGAATTGACAATTCTCCTGGTAGAGATTCCAATCGCAATCTCAGCCAGGAAAATTGTGAATTCTACTAATAGAGATTGCAATTGGCATCTCCCCTAGGAGCATTTCCAATTCTACTAGGACAATCTCTAATTCACTAAGCTGATGGGTGTGAAACACAGTTTTCTCTTGAGTATCACTAATTCTCTTATTAATTCACAGAATTTAACATTTTGACCCAAAATCTGTATCTTGGAAACTATAGCCAACATGCATTATAAATTAATTTTTTCTTTATTAGGGATTCAAATGTGGTAAAGTTTCAATGCTATTATTCTAGGGCATTTTACTTGTAGACCACTGTTATGTCTAATGCTATGCATTTTTGTAATAGCTATTATAATATTATAAATAACAATAATATAATTTAACATTATTCAGCATATTAGCATATTGTAAAAGCAGCAACATATACGTATCTCTTTTTGTATACTATTGCAAATTAATCTGGGAGGCATGGGGTTACATTTGAATGGAGTATTTGCTGAAGGGAAAGTGACAGTACTATACCACAGGTGTCAAACATCTGGACAAAACCAGCCCACCAAAGGGTCCAATCTTTCCCAGTGGGATGAATTTGTGAAATGCAAAGATTTCACTGATGATATCAATAGTCAGTGATGATTAAAAAAAAAAGATTAGTTGAATTCAATCTCAATTGGGTCAGACCAGTGAAATAATAACACAATAGCCTATAAATAATGTAATGTCCAAACTTTTCTCTATGTTTTTGAAAAAAGTAAAATTATATTAAGAAAGTATCCTTCAATAGATGTGATTAACATGAAAAAGCTGCGATTTTATACGAAAAATAAATGCATTTTAACCATATTATGCCTCAGCTGATCATTTACACCTGTATTTCAATTTCTTGACCACAGGGGATCTATAAATACACAAAAAATACACAAAACAGTAACAGAGAGGATATTGGTTAAATTACACTTGTGTCCCCCCTTTTTTGTCTACAAACTGAAAAATATTTTTACACATAATTTACTTTACACTATTTTAGTGATATAGTCCATTTGAGATCACATTGGGCTGAATGTGGCAGAGTAGACATATAAAGGTGCATGGAATGAAGAGACTCAAATCAAATACAGAAATGCAGGTACCTCAAATATGTTCTTAATTATTGTACCCGAGTAGAAAACCAAGCTGCTTCTTTTCATTCCACCACTGTGTTTATGTGAAAGTGATAGAACGCTGGAGGCATTGTATGAATGAACCCGTGATGAAACAGTCCTGCAGTTCAGATATCGACCGGTAGGTGGAGCATGTCCTGTCCTCAATCATGAAACTGTCAGTGGGCAGAAGTCAGTAGTAGTACGTCAGTAGCACAGGGTAAGAAACATGTTATTGACCAATTTATTTAAATGCTACTGCAGAGTTAATGTGTCTGGATTCTGTTGTTCAAAGGATTTGTATGGTTTTAGAAGCCACTAAGGAAAAGTTGCAGGTTATGTAGCTAATGTTTACATTAGCTTGTATTACTCTCTGGTTAGCTTCATCTCCAAATGCTAGTATCCCACTTTGCTAACTCTGTTCCGGCTTCAGGTTTGCTAACTGGCTCCTGTCTACAAGAACAAGCATTATCATTTGGGTTATAATGAAATAAAACTAATAAGACCCAGTTATATTATGGTTCAAGTGCGTTTTAGTGTGTTAAATTGCCAACTTTTGTGTAGTCGGACGCAGTCTGTTAGCATTGACAAGCTGGTGCTATAGCAAAGTTTCACTACAACTGTTCGTACACATCTAGCTGTAAAGTTAACTAAGTCTGAAATAACGCCAGTGTCTAATCATGCACTACATTTATATCTCGCAGTCAATCCAATGAAATTATTTCACAGAGAATGTACACATGTTGAAGACTAGCTACTTGTTACTGATAATTGTAATGGTACTATGGGTTTGTTTTAAGGCTAATGCTAAACTGTGCTGTCGTAGCAGGTATGTAAATGTCTGAGGACAGGGAAGCCCAGGAGGATGAGCTACTTGCTTTAGCAAGTATCTATGATGAGGAGGAGTTTCATCGGGCAGAATCTGCTCAGGGGGGAGAGATTCAACTCTGTCTGGAGCTCCCTACTGATTTCAAAGTAGTTTGCAAAGGTATAAAACTCTTAAGGTGAAAGGCCTGTGTATTTGCAAAACGGTTAATTTGGTAGTAAAGTGTTGAAGGCACTTTTAATACATCATCTCAGCCATGTACTATAGATGGAAATATTCTTTCATAATTTAAAATAGTTATGCTTTTCTTTTTGCACTTTTAAATGATGTGTGTGTTATAAATGTAGAAATATAATTAGATGTCACTCTGGTGTGCCAGGAGAGAAGAAAACTGAACATAATGTCAGCTTCCTACCTCCTTTGGTGCTCAACTTTGAGCTTCCTGGAGACTACCCATCCACATCCCCACCAATCTTCACTCTCAGCTCTAAATGGATGACAAGGGCACAGGTGAGACTCCAGCACTTTTTAGATCTGTTTTGTTTCTACGACCACATGAGAGGAATTCTATTAAAGTGTCTAACAGTGGCTGGTATTTCAGAAGTGCAGCACATTGTCATGTCTCTGACTTATCTCTGACATCAGGAAATTGCATTATTCTTTACTTATTATCTGTATTAAGTAAATATTTTTACATAACAGGTTTTTTCTTATAAATCAGGCAAACCACAAAATGTTACTGATAACGTTACTCATGTCTCTGCTCTGTTTAGTTTTCTGAAGAATTCATTCAAGTGAATCAGCTGGACTTAACTCACAATTTCCCTCCCCCCCGCTCCCTCCTCAGATGAGCGCTCTATGCAGTCGTCTGGATGAGCTGTGGGATGAAAATCAGGGCTGTGTGGTTCTCTTCACATGGATCCAGTTCCTCAAGGAAGAAGCTTTAGACTTTCTTAGTATCAAGTCTCCCCTAGAAGTCACCAGAGCAGGGTGTAAAGCAAATAGTGAGCGCAGGAAAGCCGACCCTGCAGCCACAGGTACAGTATATGTTTTTTGAAAACAAGCAACCGGGGGAAAGTAGATTATTCATAAGTGACACAAAAACTTCTGAAATAATACATAATAGAGAAATACCGGGTGTGCAGTTTAAAATATATGACACTTTTTCCAGCTCATTTTGAAAAAGATGAAGAGAAAAAAAGAGAACTTAAGAAGGGAAACCCTGAACCACAGTCATCATCTTCACACCTGGACCCAAGGACTGTCGTGCTGCTAGATCCCCGTGCCGACATTCTACCTCAGCTCCTAGACTTTGATGAAGAGCAGCGCCAAAGGGTTTTCAATGGGAAGGTCTTCTGCTGTGGGATTTGCTTTGTAGAGAAGCTGGGCTCCAGCTGCCTTTGCTTTAAAGAATGCCAGCATGTATACTGCAAGGCCTGCATGTCTGAATACTTCCAAATCCAAATACGGGACGGTAATGTTCAGTGCCTTAATTGCCCTGAGCCCAAATGTTCCTCCGTAGCTACACCATTGCAGGTAAGTGAAGATTATACATTTTTACATTTTCTTTATACCTGTGAATTTACCATTTTATCTGTTATACAAGTATTCTTTATAATAGAACTTTACATTAGGAAAGGCAAGGCCAATTTATTTGTAGAGCACATTTCGTGTGCAGGACAATTGAAGGTGCTTTACATAAAACATAAGAAAATTAAAATGCATTAAAAGAGAATTAAAATATTGCTTCAAATCTAATCTAAACCACTTACTACTGTCATCTCTCAGGTGAAGCAGCTGGTAGATGAGGAGCTATTTGCTCGTTATGACCGTCTACTTCTCCAGTCCAGTCTGGACCTCATGGCTGATGTGGTCTACTGTCCCCGCCAGTCCTGCGGCACTGCGGTCATGGTAGAGCCAGACACAACTATGGGCATTTGCTCGGCATGTCAGTATGCTTTTTGCACACTGTGCAAGCTGGGCTATCATGGCGTCTCCCACTGTAAAATTAATGCAGGTAACATCCCAGGAATTACAGCCCTTTGTGTTTGTGAATTATTTGCTCTGCAGGATGTAAAAGTATAGAACGTCAGGATGAGTGTGGGAAAAACAAGACTATGGAAAAGTGTATATATATATATATATATATATATATATATATATATATATATATATATATATATATATATATATATATGTTTGTTTGTTTGTTGCATATCTTTTTTTTTTATTCTTGTTTGATTTTTACTTTTTTACATTTTATAAGCAGGTTCAACAGTTGAGTGGTTTGTTTTTGTGTTTTGGAGAATTTTTACGTTTCCCATCTTGAAATAGTTTTCAAGCCAGTTATTGCTTATCAAGATAGTTGTTGATTAATTTTGTAGATATTAAGTTGGTTATTAAGCTCCAGATACTAGACTTAAATGATTTTACCTCTTGTTACAGATGAACTACGTAACCTCAGAGATGATTACCTGTCAGCCTCTTCCGAGGGCAAAAAGTTCATGGAGCAGCGTTTTGGAAAGAGGGTGATTCAGAAAGCAGTGGAAGAGTCCTTTAGCAGAGACTGGCTGAATGAGAACTGTAAATGTTGTCCACGTTGTGGCACAAACATACAGGTATCTAAAGCCTCCTGCCCTGATTACACTATAATATATCAGGTCTGCACTTGCTAATGTATTCTCTCTGTCTAGAAAGTGGATGGCTGCAACAAGATGACCTGCACTTCCTGTAAACAATATTTCTGTTGGCTGTGTCTGGGCGTCCTCAGCAAAGTCAACCCATACAGTCACTTTAACAACCCACATTCACCCTGTTATAATCAGTGAGTATCACTTCTGTTGTCTGTTATCAACTACTAGGGGTTATCTGAATCTGACCAAAATATATGGGTAAAAATGATGACATAGTTTGAAGTTGCGATGGACGGATTCTGACATCGAAATTACTTTCATAAAATGCCTGATCGTTGTTCAAAGTTAGCTCTGGTTTTCCAAACTGAGCTAAAACTGGGAGGGAACAAGGTAAATAAAAAACACTGCGGTACCAACTTGTAAATGAATAGTCTTTTGTCACTTTGTGCTGCCAGTTATATATATATATATATATATATATATATATATATATATATATATATATATATATATATATATATATATATATATATATATATATATATATATATATATATATATATATATATATATATATATATATATATATATATATCCCTCCCACAAATATATCTAATCACTTTGGGAATTATCAAAATGTTGTAATTGTCCTAAATAATTTCTCTCTTCTATTTCAGACTCTTTCATGGTGTGGATCCAGATGAAGAAGATGCCTTCTGGAGTGATGAAGAGGACTGATCAGCACAGAACTGGTCCCTACTGTATGCTCCAACTGAATGCACTTTATCACAACTTTTACTTCACCTGTGACATTGACTGTGTATGGGTGAAAGTAGTTTAATATATGCTTTACAAAGATTCAACATTGAGTGCATACTATGTACTAATAGAGTCTGTGGTTCAACAGCCATGAAATATTGAGATTTACTTTTTAAGATCAGGATGGGAACATTGTGAGACATGTGGATTAGTAGAAAAATGGTGTGAAGAGATGTCTGTATTGAAAGAAAAAAAGCAGTGGGGTTCAATCAATCTTTGCAGAATTAGTTTTTGTTATGCATCTTAACCACTCATGGATTTATTATCACAAATGGCTGTTTCAGAAGAACTAATGATTTTCAGTTCAGTTGGTTTTTTGCATTTCTGTTCCATCTCAGATCTGATAAGAGACACTACATTTGGTTTTCATTGTATGGACTGTTAAGTCTCTGACTGAGCACAGTTTAGCCTCTTTCAATTAACCTCAAGGTGAGTATTTCAGTGAGTTTGTCAGTGTACGCAGGATGTTGACATGTATGTACTGTTAGTAAAGCGTTCAGCAAAAAATAGGCAAACTTAGAAGGTTCTTTGCCCAGCTAAATTGTTTTTAGATAGAAGTGCATTATCTTTCTCTAAGTATGAAAACGAGAAACCTTAATGCCTGTTAAGTTTACAAATCAAAGATAATTTCTTGACATATTTTCATGGCGTGCCTGCGGGGGTTCGTTCATCCAGTACCGATCCTCTAATGGGGTTCGGCTTTACAAACTGTTGGAGGAAAGACATTCTTAGTTTGTGTTCACGGCCACTTAGCAAGGGATAATGTATTGCCCATGCGTTACTTTGAGAAAAATATTTCCCGACGGGGCCGAGAAACACCCCGAAGGAAAATATTTTTCACGTGGGCAATACATTATCCTGCTTATTCAACAGGTTATTATTACAGCTTATTACTGCTACTACTCTAACAGACCGAATAAAATAGCTGTTACAACGTAGCGCATATGTACTTTCAAAGTGGCCGAACTACCTGCGGAGTGATATGGTGCCGTGAATCTGAAGTGACAAAACCCGTTGCCATTGGCAGCGGGCGGTTATCGAAAAAAGTCCGCCTGTAGAACGCTGGGAAGGTCCATTCAAAGTGAAAGGGAGCTGTCAGAACATTCTAGAGGTTGTTGTAGACACTGTAATTGTAAAGTTGCCAAATATTCTCATCAAGGGAACGTGATAGAAATTGAGTTACAATAGTGATAACTTCAAGGCAGGAACTTTTTTTTTTTCTCTCCATTTACTCAAAAAAGAGACTGCGCCATACAAGCACCACTGTTAGAACCAACGATCAACTTCTTTAGCCCTAAATGATCTGGGCTCCACTGATTTTTAGTTTTTTGGACAGTCCAAATATATCATCAAAGAAATCTGTTGCATTCTTGTTCAATTCAAAGATGCACATGAAGTCACTTTCCCTTCAACAAATATACACTTCATAATGTTATCCTACATTATAAAAAAAGGGCCTTTGGAATCCTGTCTGAACGCATCTAACAAACTGTTCCACAGAATAAATGTTACCACTGAACCTTTGTCTGTAAAATTAATTTCACACGTCTGAACATGTGGACTCACCTTCACGCAACGACCACTTCAGTACACATGAATTTTAGGATTTACAGCTGCTTTTATTATTTTCATTTTCCGCTATCATGTACTTATACTCATTTCTTTCAACAAATATACAAAACTTGGCTTGAACGTCTTCTGTTTGTATTGATCAAAGGTGATAAAAGTACTCACATTTTGTACTTAAGTAGAAGTACAGCTACTTATGTGAAAAAATACTCTGGTAAAAGTAGAAGTACTGATTCAACTCCTCTACTTCAGTAAAAAAAAAATTCTCAATTGTAATAAAGTACAAAAGTAAAACAAAATTTTTTTTGCTATGAATTCAATAATACTTATTTAACCAGGAAGAATGGGTATGAACAGGATATTTAGGAAAAATGGGGGGGAAAAGTCACAATTGACATAAAAAGTTATAAATATGAGATAAAAAATAATGCATAGTTTTAAGATAAAATGTTAAAATTGTGATATTAAAAGTCAAAACTGTGAGACAAAAAGTCTAAATTAAATAAAAGTCACATAACTCGAATATATAAAGTCACAGTTTCTCTGTTCCATTGATTTTACCTCTGAAGTGAATTTTCATACTGTCACATCTGTTTAGTTTAAAAAAAAGTAATGTGTCTATTCTCAGAATATAAAGAGTATAAAGTACAGGGATTTATGCAAAACTGTAGGGAGTAAAAGTAAAACGTTGTCAGATAAATAAATACTTAAGTAAAGTACAGATACCTAAAAAAAAAATCTACTTAAGTACAGTAACGAAGTACTTTTACTGAGTTACTTTCCACCTCTGGTACTAACTCATGAGTAGAACAGTTAAATAATGTGCCCCCCCCCCACACACACACATACACATTTTCCCTGATTTTCCCTATCTCTTTGTCATTGTGAAAATAAATTTTTGGTGACTGACATTCACTAAAAATGTAATGAGATCTAGTCTGAGTCATCTCACACCTGTCCTGAAAATTTTCTAGAAATTGGTCTAGTAGTTTTTGCGTAAAGTTGCTGACAAACAGACAAAAAAAACTGAACAAAAAACAATACCCCTGTCCCTTTTCAGGGGGCGGTGTCATAACAACTGCTTTTAACCCTTTAAACTTCCAAGGGTCCACATATAAGCCAGAAGTAGGCGTTCAAAAATGTGAAGCAAACCACCCAAACCTGTCCCAAATGTCACATGACCTAATGTAGTTTGACAACAGAGAGTCTCATACATCAGAAGATATAAACCACTTTCAGATAAAATATCCACAGCAGGTACAATCACTCATTTTTTCAAAATACAAATGACAAACAGCTGATCTGAACCTTTATGTCACATAATTATCCACAGAGGAACCATATTCTAACAAACACAGTCATAGTCCAACAAAAATATCCAAATATAGTCCAAAACACAATAAAATCTCAATAAATATCCACAAATGTTTTATCTATTGCATCATTTAACAGGACCTGCCTCCAATATCGCAGTTTTCATCTCAATATTTTCATTTATAATATAAGCAAACACCAATTTATGTTATGAAAATGGTTCAAGAACAGCATTCAATTGACTTTAATAAGAAATTTGGGTGAAATTGAGTGGAAGTTTAAAGGGTTAACAACTAATATTGAATAGCAACACACCATTACTGCCACTGTCACTACACTTCTTATGGTTTTGTCTAACATAATGGATTACATTGTTTTTTTGTTGGGTTTTTTTGCAGTTTTTAAACCATTTTTGTTCTTTTTCCTTTGATAAGTTCTTTATATCATTTCTGTTTTATGTCTTTACAATTGATTCTATTTTACTAAATTAAAAATATGGCCCACTATAAGTAAAGTAAATGATTTGTTAAAAAAAATCAACAATATGTTTTTTCAAAATTGGCCAAACTTTGAAACTAATAATCAGTTTGAAATTAATCCAACCAGTAGGGTGGGCGAAGATTGTTGAAATGTAGACATTGGTGACCTTAAATTAGACTCTTCAAGGTGACCAATTTCACATTAGTAGAAGTAGCATGCAACAAATAGACATATTATAAACTCCACTATAGAGTTTGCATTTATTGATGTTGTCTTTATTTAATTTGGATAAAAAGTCCCTGGAAGTAAAGTCCTTGTATAACCACAGAAATGGCAGCAAAGAAACTTTCGAGTAAAGAGTACGAGTTTATGATGAAATGTCCTGGAAAATGATAAATTAAAAACAGTGGGAACCTTGAAAAGGCACCTCTGCTCCACCACTTGGAGGTAAATATATATATATTTTTTACTTAAGGTTTAATCACAATTGACTCCTGTTTTTGATCTTCTTCCTGTCTGTTCTGAATTTTATGTTTATGTTCGACATTCTATAGCTTCTATTCTATATTCAATGTTCATGTGTGTGGGTTCATGAGGTTATTGTGTTTATGGGAGTTTAGGTGAGTGTGGATGTGGCAGTAGTTAATTTTTCATTGTACCTTTATGTTTGACTTTCTGTAGTGCCACAGCGACTATAACAGGGTTCCTGTGGATCCTTGAAAAGTCTTAAAAGGCATTGAATTCATTGTTCTAAAATTAAGGCATTAACTTAACTTTAATGACTTAACTCTTAAATCAAATTTTCTAAATACTTAAAAATGTGGACATATGAGATTTATGTTAGTTTGAAATAAATCGTATTTGGTAACATTTAGGCTGTCTATATTACAAAAACAATTTAGGGTGAGTAGAAAATGAGGGCACATTATTCTGTGGGTGTAGTATTCCTTTAGCTACACTTAGTTTTTTGCATGTGAGTGTGTGTATTATATATTCAAAAGTTATGCTTCTTGATGCAAATGGTTCATGAATGTAGCAGCAACTGGACCAAAAAAGTCATGTTCTATTTAAAATAAACAGTTGGGTAAAACTGTCCCCAGGTAATTAATCTGGTGTTTTTTTTACCCTTTTCAATTTTGATTCATTGTCGACTTGGTCTTAAATTTAATTATTAAAAAAAGTCTTAAAAGGTCTTGAATTTAACTTGCCCTGAGCTGTTGTAGGAACCCTGTATAAGTCATCGACAGAACAGTGCATTTACAAACTCTGACCATTTGCTGGGCTTCAGTGGATGTGCAACTTTTGTTAAGAGTGCGGCCCTTACATATAACTTCCTGGTCTCACTGTTTCAAAACTATTAATTAAAGGTGGGCTGGGGGATCTTTTTTTGGAACATTTTTTACCATATTGCTTGAAAACCTCTTCATGATCCCATATCACGCACTGAAATAGAATGTTTGCAAAAAAAAAAAAAAATATATATATATATTTTAGTCCAGTCTAGAGGGTGGAACCAGAGGAAAACTCTGGCCAATCATTGTACTGATCATCTTTACAATGATTGATTTGCTGATACGTCTATCAAATATCCGCACCCCCCACCCCACTCTCCCCATTCTGCGCATTCACATAAACACCTATGGCGGAAAAAACGACAACCAGCAGCAAAACCAAAGTAAAAACTGTGTTTGAAAAAGCTACGGCCATGAGGAAGCTGAGCGAAGAACAGAACAGGACAATGGTGGTAATCGCTACGACTCTCCAGCGCTGGTGTCAACTGAAAAAGGAAAAGGGGCTAAAAACCGATGCTAAGGTGACCATGCTTCTACTGATAGGTAAGATGATACCATTATAATTATATAATATTTGGACAAACTAATCACTCATGGGTATCGTATTCATCCCGTCCGTCAGAAAATGTCAGATATTGACCAAACATAATGTTCCAGCAGGTTTTACTAAGTTACCAACACTGTGTGTAAACTGCTGCTGTAACACCATAAACTATTGTCCTTATCCATTAGTTTTCCCATAGTGTTTATTTCATGCTTCTAAACCTTTTGTTAGCTAAGCTTCATGTGACACAAACTGATAAATGTTGTTTATTGTTTTCTTATTTAGGATGATAATTGACGTTGAATGCTCGTGAACCTCCGTGATCACTACAGGCAACATGTGCGTTGATGTATTTCTGAAGGCGTGGTTTTGAGTGGTGGGCTGACGAAGAGGCATGGGTATGTATACTTTCAAAATATAGCTAACAGGAACCATTTTCCAAGATCTGCTACCCTACCTTTAATACCTGTTTATCCACTAATTCTATCAATACATGTAAATGATAAATGTAAAATGCAGTTTGTAATTATTTCATGGACAGATATGAACCATATGGACGTTTAGAGGCATCACAGTAAACATGGAGACACTGTCATCTTCTACAACACAGGTATTAAACATAAGGCCCGGGGGCCAAATGTGGCCGGTCAAAGGGTCCAATCTGCTCCGGTCCAACATCTCCTACCCTACCTTTAATATGGGCCCCCTGCTTCACTTCATGGTCAGTTCATCACCAAACTTTGCAGAAGCTTGATAACAATGTAGTAGCTTCCAGGTGTGGTGGAACAGGGAAATCTGTCAAACATATAGGGTAGAGGTCTTTGAGAACCGGATTTTAGAACCACTGGCTTATTGAAGGGGTCGGCTCTGAGCAGAATTAAGGATACAAAATTAAAAATTAGTACATTTTACCCGAGATTTAACAAGAATTAAAAAGTTGTAAAAACACATGGTTGAGTCAAATCAGAATTAAACAAACTCAAAAGCAAAGTGTAAAATATTTAGTTTAATCATCCAAGTGAAAATTAAATGAAACAAATTTTTAGTTCACACAAACTTTTTTTCTTTATTTTTTTTTTTTCCAATGTGAG
The DNA here is from genome assembly GCA_020466265.1 of Siphamia tubifer. Classification (NCBI taxonomy): domain Eukaryota; kingdom Metazoa; phylum Chordata; class Actinopteri; order Kurtiformes; family Apogonidae; genus Siphamia; species Siphamia tubifer. The sequence continues at coordinate 11,879,116 of CM035796.1, forward strand.
AAACGCTATTTTACCTGAATTATTTCAACATATTTGATAAGTTAAGTGGTTCAAGAGTTATTAAACATTTTAGATTTTTGGTTGTTAGAGGCTGTTTGAGTGTCAAATAAAATCTGACCATAAATATACAGAAATAAAGTAAAAAAAAAAAAAAAAAAAAAGAAGGATCAGAGAAAACCAATAAACGTGATGTGATGTACACTGCTCTCTATAAAAACATCAAAAAATATTCGAATGTAAGATAATATTGGAATAGGTGACAATTACCTGCAAGCCTTTACTAGTTCACAGAGGGGGAGGGGGGGGGCATTTCTTGTGTGCTATAGGCCTGTATAACATCTTGTTACCTGAAACATGACCCATATTTACTCTGTAATCCAGAGGTTATGCTGTGACAGACAGAGAAACAATAACGCACTAAAGAAACAAAGAGCCCACGTTTTAGACTGAAATTTGAAAAGAGACGACAACATGGTATAATCCCTTTGGCTAGAGTTGCTGACAGGGGATAACCCTTTAAAATGGCCCCTCTCCTGTCCTGTCCCGTCCCCATCCCCTGCCTCGTGCTCTGCGTCTGCCCCCCCAGCCTCTGTCTTTCTCCATACAGCTGACTGACCCAACAGCCGGACTATTACTATGCTCCTAAAGACACCTGCTCTACAAAACGCAGAAACCACCAGCGCCACCACCACCACCACCACCAGCACCAGCAGCAGCAGCAGCAGCAGCAGCAGCAACAGCAGCAGCAGCAGCATCAGCACCTGAACCTCCACTCAACCTTTAAAGTACTGATCAGCTCAACTTCAGCCTCACTGAACCACAGAAGGAAAACATAGAAAAAGGTGTGTGGATTTCCACTAAGTGATGGATGGATGGATGGATGGATGGATGGATGGATGGATGGTGATGAAATTCTGATTGGTTGTTGTGTCAGCCATGTTTTGTGGAATGCAGTGTTGGTGTGCCGCTGTATCAGTGTGGACTAAGCTCTGCCCATTATGTTTCACTTCACAATAGTTTAACTGCAGAGGTGGCAAAAGTACTCACATTCTATACTTAAGTAGACGTACAGGTACTTGTGTGTGGGGGGAAAAAAAAAAACTCTTTTTATTTTAAACTTTTTATAGAATTTTCTTGAATTTAAAACAGATCAATAACAAAGACAAATCTCTTGAGACTTAAAGAATTTCACAGTAAAAGAAAAATAATAATAAGATCAAATAAGCGACAAAATAAAGGAAAAGGGCCAAAGTGATCAGTTAAATGAACAAAAATGAATATTGAAGTAGCAAAATAATATAATTTATTTTGGGTCATATCTTATGAATGAAAAAGAAAAAAAAAAGCCCTCTTAAAAAAACAAACTTGCTCATACATACACATGTTAGATGTTTAGATGCCATATATTTCACCTCTATTGACCAAAACTAAGAGTAATTAGGCAAAAATAACATGACAAGAGTGTATATAATTGTTTTCCACAAGTGTTTATATAGAGATGTGTGTAATATTGTAAGTTTTAAGAACTCTTCTTAGTAGTGTTTTGTCCAATAAGATTCTTTAAATTTGGAATAATTTTGTTTTTAGGCCTGTTCTTTTTTTGGGGGGGGGTTTTCTATACAAAATCAACCTGCAATCACCTTTGTCAAGATGTAATGATTATACACTGACTCCCACTTACATTATCAATCAAGAATAAATGGCATTGTCACAATCGTTTCATGATAAGAGCTTATTCCAACTGGTCAAGAGTTAAGAATATTTTACTATAAAGATTTAATTATGGACTATAAACTAAACCCAGCAGAAGGTTTATTTATTAACCTTTGTTCTTGTGTTAGGTTATTACTGAGGCTGAAACATCCACCGTAGTGACACCAAGAAGCCCATTGAGCGGTCGTATAATGATTGAAAGTGACAGAGAGCTGTCGGCCATGGTGCAGGAACTGTGGGACAATGACGTCAACAGACTTCAACCTGGAAAAGACTACAGGATCTCTCTACAGGTGAACTGCTGAATGGACATATATTATGCCTCTAGAACAGGGGTGTCAAACATACAGCCCGTGGGCCAAAAACATCTCACTGAAAGTTCCAATCCGGGATGAATTTGTGAAATGCCAAATTTACACTGAAAATATTACCAACTGAGGATGAAGTCATTTTAGTTCAGGTTCCACATACAGATCAATTCAACCATATGTACATCAAATCAGTAAAATACTAACTTAATACATAAGTATATTCAACTTTCTTGAAATTTCAACAATAATTAGGAGAAAGGTAGGTTTTTTTTTTTATGTAATTTTACTTTTCCACAGCAAAATAACAGGAAACATTTGGAGTTGTTTTAATCATTATTTACATATTATTACCTCTGTCTGTTAGTTAGTTAGCAAGATAACTTAAAAAGTTATGGACGCATCTTGATGAAAATTCCATGACGTGTTGGGGGTGTCACAAGGAACAAATTATTATATTTTGGTGATAATCTGGAAGAGATCCTGGATTCTGGATCACTTTGAAATGTATTCTCCATTTACCACAATGTAAAATTTCAAAGTGATTCACGACCACTCAGTTTAACTTTGACCCTGTGGACTTTGTCACATGTGTCTTTTTTGTTTTATTATTATTTCTTTTTTCCAAACTTTCAGCCTGTGTGTTGTGTATTTGGGTCCAGGTTTGTCTTCAGATATTTTTCTTTTCTTACATTTGTCCATACTTGGTCTTGCTGGGGTTGAAAGTCACATTTGACATGTAAAAGACCAGATTCATTCCAAGACCCCAAATCTTACCCCTCAAACCCATTAAAAATTATTTAAAAAATTAACAATCTTGTATGAAATATGTGTTAAAACAAACCCTCACACCCACCCTCCATCATGAAATCACTGAATATGGCGAATGCTTTTTCTGAAAATATAGTAGTACTAGTACAGTAATGTACATATTTATGTCTCAGGGGTTCATTTCGTAATTTGAAATTTTTTTTTTTCGGTTTCAGAGACGAAAAATTCAGGTAAAGGTCTTTTGTTACTCTGATTATTCATTAGCTGGGTCTTTCGTAAGTAGAGGTACCACTGAATGTACTTTGGTGATTCTTTCTGAAGAGCATCTGAAAGCACTGACCCTGTATTAACTGGAATATCTGAGTCCTTTTTGTCCTGTTTCCACTGCAGGGCAAAGCTGGAGACAGTATGAGCATCAATGATAACAATGACGGGGCAGGATATCCTCTGTTTACATTTGTTGATGAGAACATCTTCAAAAAGGAGACTTTTTTAGGTAAGTTTGTTTAACCAATAAAGACCCAATGCTGCTTTTCTGTCACTGCTCAAATATTATATTCTCTCTATTTAAACTTGTTAGTGTTTTAACGGCATTTATTACAATATTATACTCTTTGTTTTCAGGGATTTTCCCATATTTAGTTTTTCTGATCATGTAGATATTCAATAAAGTTCAGATTAAAGTTAGTTAATGTTAGAAACAGAGAAAACTGAAGAAAATTTATACTATTAAGTAAAAATATTTCATTAACCAAGCATAAAATCAAGTGTGTCCATCCACTGTCATTGATCCAACTCCATTGGTTTTATTGGTGAATCAATATCGTAGATCAGGGGTGTCAAACTCATTTCAGTTCAGGGGCCACATTAAGTATTAAATATGAGCTGCAGAGGACCGGGCCAGTGAAGAAATAACAGTGGAAAAAAGTAAGATTACATTATGACAGTGTTTACATCTACAACATGTCTTTAAAAATCTTAATAACATGGACAATTTCAAATGTCTTAAGAAAATCAAGTGCAATTTTAACAATATTTTGCCTCAATTACAACTGACATTACAATTACAAATACATAAAACATGTAGTAACAGGCAGAATATTGATAAAATTACATTTCAGGTTGTTCATATTTTTTGTAAAAAAGATAATTTGTCAATATCAAGATTTTCATGTAATTTTCCCCTTTTTACACTAAAACAAAGATAAAAACTACTGTTTTCATTATTTATAGGTAATTATAATCATATTTTACTGGTCTGACCCAGTTGAGATCAAATTATTCTGGATGTGCAATGTGAATTAATATGATTTTTACACCACCGATTGTGAAAATCTTCATTGTTATTAACCCACCGGAGCAGATTGCTCCCTTTGGCCGGCCACATTTGGACCCCGGGCCTTATGTTTAATACCTGTGTTGTAGAAGATGACAGTGTCTCCATGTTCACTGTGATGCCTCTAAACGTCCATATGGTTCATATCTGACCATGAAATAATTACAAACTGCATTTTACATTTATCATTTACATGTATTGATAGAATTAGTGGATAAACAGGTATTAAATGTAGGGTAGCAGATCTTGGAAAATGGTTCCTGTTAGCTATATTTTGAAAGTATACACACCCATGCCTCTTCGTCAGCCCACCCCTCAAAACCACGCCTTCAGAAATACATCAACGCACATGTTGTCTGTAGTGATCACGGAGGTTCACGAGCATTCAACATCAATTCTCATCCTAAATAACAAAACAATAAACAACATTTATCAGTTTGTGTCACATGAAGCTTAGCTAACAAAAGGTTTAGAAGCATGAAATAAACACTATGGGAAAACTAATGGATAAGGACAATAGTTTATGGTGTTACAGCAGCAGTTTACACACAGTGTTGGTAAAATAGTAAAACCTGCTGGAACATTATGTTTGGTCAATATCTGACATTTTCTGACGGACGGGATGAATACGATACCCATGTGTGATTAGTATGTCCAAATATTATATAATTATAACGGTATCATCTTACCTATCAGTAGAAACATGGTCACCTTAGCTTTATTTTTTAGCTCCTTTTCATTTTTCAGTTGACACCAGTGCTGGAAAGTCGTAGCGATTACCACCATTGTCCTGTTCTGTTCTTCGCTCAGCTTCCTCATGGTCGTAGCTTTTTCAAACACAGTTTTTACTTTGGTTTTGCTGCTGGTTGTCGTTTTTTCAACCATAGCTGTTTATGTGAAGGTGCAGAAGGGGGAGGGAGGGGTACAGGTGGCCTGATGTTTGATGGACATATCAGCAAATCAATCATTGTAAAGATGATCAGTACAATGATTGGCCGGAGTTTTCCTCTGGTTCCACCCTCTAGACTGGACTAAAATATATATATATTTTTTTTTTTGGCAAACATTCTATTTCAGTGCGTGATATGGGGTTGTGAAGAGGTTTTTAAGCAATATGGTAAAAAATGTTCCAAAAAAAGATCTCCCAGCCCACCTTTCATTAATAGTTTTAAAACAGTGAGACCAGGAAGTTATATGTAAGGGCCGCACTCTTAACAAATGATGCTTTCATTTTCAACAAGTTGCACATCAATGTTTTTTTGCAAACATTCTATTTCAGTGCGTGATATGGGATCATGAAGAGGTTTTCAAGCAATATTTTTAAAAAAATTCCAAAAAAAGATCTCCCACCTTTAAGTAATTTAAATGATTAGATGCATTTAGTCGCCAGTGGCTGTTTGAGTCCTTATGGGTTAATTTTCGGCCCAGTATTTAAGAATTCTATTTGCGTTTTTAAAGCACCTTACATGATTTAAAATGACTTTTCTTTCCTCACGACTGAATAAATCAGACTCTGGTGTTTTTTCCTTCTTTCTACGGCCTTAGGCTTCTCATAACAACCAGATTGTCTGAACGCAACATTCCAGCGCAATAATAAAACTGAATTGACAGGATCTTTTCCTTTTTCTCACTGCACTGTTGCCAGTTTGAGACTATCCTCCTCATCGCCTCCCCTCAGAGCAAAGCCTTTTCATCTAATCATAATCTCCTTATGACGACGAACAGTTGTGTGTTGTGTAATCATGGAGCATGCAGAGTTCACCGCACTGATTGTGTTCGGTTTTACTGAAAAACATACTCCGCTCCGAGAGCCACCTTCTCTGTTTTGTTCAGCGTCAAGTCTTCGTCAACAAAAAAAATTGCAGAGACAGTTCAGTCTGGAGACGTATGAAGACAAAACAAAGACGTGACACTAACACGGAGCTGTACTTCAGTTATGCAAGACTGGGTACGCTGAGTTCACTCTAGGGCCAGTGTCCCATTGAAATAAGAGGATTCCTGGCCTATTTGCATGTATTTAGTTGTCTGATTACTAGTGCATGTGTTTTAATACCAAATGTAACCAAGGAGATTAGGTTTTTTTGTGACATTTGGCAGATAAAACTGCCTTTACTACATTCTCTTCTAAACGGTAACTTGAGAATCCATTGGTTTCCACAGCTTTTATCTCCCTCCTTGATAACTATGAAAGTGACACTGGTGAACCAGAGATCGTAACCCCTGAAGAGGAAGCAGAAAACCACAAGTTCCTGGACTCCATTATTCAGACTCCCACTATGAAGGTACCTGCAAGTCCTGCCGGTTCTCCAAAAACTACTACACAGATGTCAAACGCCGGTCCTCAAGGGCTGGTGTCCTGTATGTTTTAGATATTAACCCTTATTTAACCCTTTAACTCCAGACACTTTAGCAGTTCCACAGTAAAAAAAAAAAAGATGAAAATAAGTAACAAAATGAACAAAAACGACCAAAGTCAGCAATAAAATGAAGAAAAATGAAAAATAAATCAACAAAATTATTAGTAACATGAACAAAGTAAGACACAAATGGAACAAAATTAAAGCAAAAACTAATTAAAAAAAAGGTAGAAAAATAAACAAAATGAGCAAGAAAATGAACAAATATTTAAAAAATTATAAATAACATGAAAAAATTTGCAAAAAAAAGGTTGTTTTTTTGCCTTTTTCTAAATCACTTGCTTTTTGACACCGGTTCCAATGAACAAATCTCAGTAAAAAAAATAAGGATGATGATGATAATAATGTAATGGCTTCCAGGTGTAACAGAAGATGGAAATACAGAGGTGGTCAAAGTACTCATATTCTTTACTGAAGTAAGAATAAAAAAGTACAACTTTTGAATTGTAATGAAGTAAAACTGCATTTCTTTGCCATGGATGAAATAATACTCATTTAACCAGGAAAAAATAGGAAAGTTTCAAAAGTGTCCAAAAAATAAAGTCTTAGAACGTGAGTTACTGTGTAGAAAATATGTTTGAAATTTAGGAAAAATGTGTGTGTGTGTGTGTGTGTGTGTGTGTCGGGTGGGGGGCAATTTAGATTAAACTACATCATTATGACGTAAAAAGGTCATGTATGAGATTTAAAAAATCCATAATTATGAGACAATAAATCTAAATTGTGAGATAGTCATACATATGAGATAAGAAATACATAACTATTAGAAAAAGAGTTGAAATTAAGAGATCAAAAGTCACAATCATGAGCTAAAAGTCATAATTATGATATAGAAAGCCACAATTTCTCTCTGAAGTGACTTATTTCATACTGTCACATCTGTTTAGTTTGAAAAAGCAACAAGTCTATTCTGAGAATGTGAGGAGAATAAAGTACAGACATTTCTGTAAAAACGTAGGGAGGAAAAGTCAAAAGTTGCCAGAAAAATAAGCACTCAAGTAAAGTACAGATACCTAAAAAGTCTACTTAACTACAGTAATGAAGTACTTTTACTTAGTTACTTCGCACCTCTGAGGAAATATCTAAAACATACAGGATATCAGCCCTTGAGGACTTGAGTTTGACATACTACATATCCATCTGCTTTCTACTTTCTATCTAGACTTAGACTGCTTTATTGTCCATTAAAATTTACATAAAATGGAAATTTGTCTTTGGTAGTGGCATAAAAAGACACACAAAACAGACAACAGCACAATCAGCTATCACAGATAACAATTATAGACAGCATAATACTCAAAAAAAAAAAAAAAATCACAGACGACATAATACTCAATAAATAGATGTTGAGTAAAAACAATAAATAAGTATAGAATAAAAACTGGAATTGTAAAACCTATAATTCAGTTTGTTTGGCTCCTGAGAGCAGTTAAAATATGACACCATACTGCTACTAAAAACTGTGTGAACTAGATTTTTGTTGAGAATAGTCACGGCTGATGCAACAAACCAACAAACTTTCCACCTACTTCTCTGTATCTGTCTCACAAACTTTAGTCTTTTGCTATCAGTGACATGAAGAAAACATTCCAAGGATTGCAAAACAAAAATGCAGATCCAGAACCAGTTGTGCTCTCCTGTTCATTCTGTAGGTGGTTTTAATGAATTCCACACAACAAACAGCACCCATTCATTATCAGATTAGATTAGATAGAATTTAACTCATCCTTTAGAGCCCTTGACAAAATGAGGTTCCAAAAGCAACAGAACACTCAATGTACAGTAAAAGAAATATAAGAAAGTAGTAACACAATAACTATCAAAAATCATTAAAAACAAACACAACAGCAGTAAAAAAACAAAAAAAAAACCCCACACAAACAGGCATTTGCACATGGGAAAGTACTAGTAAACACAACAAATATCAAATAACACTAATAAATATAATACACACTATTATAATATGCGATAAGTACATCATACTTATCGCATATCATACTTATATTATATATTCAATACTGCATTGGTAACAAGGTAATCAAAATTATATTAAAAAAAAGAATATAAAGAAAAAATATAAGACTCCAAAATGCTGTTGTTTATAGTTCATACAGGACTACATAACAGTTATATACAATACTTTAAAGATGGTCTTTTTTTCTGTTGCTTTTTACTTTTGTAAAGACAAATAATGTGGTGTCATAGATGACAAGAAATGTATGAAAAGTAAAAAAAAAAGATCATTAAATGAATGTAAATGTGGAGAAGTTAATTTTTAATTTTATTTTTATTGAAGTATTTAGGAGCTAATATACATACTGTGTATATATAGATATATTTGTGTTTTAGGAGGTGATGTCTTCACCTCTGTGTGTGTTTTATTATGTCACTCCTCATGCACCTAAGAGTCAGGAGAGCGAGTTCAACTGAATAGTCTGAGGTCTTCTTTAACTCAGTAAGATTAAAATGTGTGTGTGTGTGTGTGTTAATATTTCTTTTTGTTTCCAGATAGCCCATAAATATCTGGTAGAGAAGAACCTCTCTCCTGAGGATAAAACCCAGTTCAAGGAGCAGCTGTACAGGATCTGGTTTGAACTTTACACTCGTAGAGGATCCAGCAGGTTTGTGGAAACTTATGCAGCAGCTAAGTACAATTTATTAACCAGAGGAATGTGACACTACAGTGGGAAAGTTTTAACTCAGAGTAGTTTAACATCTACAGGCCACCCAGGCAAGAGGGGAACACGGAATAACTGGTGGATATGTACAAAACAGAGTTTAGCTGATGAAACAACAATGAAATGTTTTAACAATTATGTATGTATTTCTGTTTGGAGTCCTAATTGACAACAAACCTCTGGAATAGTGGGTTCAAACATAAAGCTTGTGGACCAAAACTGGCCAGCCAAAATGGTCCAATCCAGGCTGTGGGATAAATTTGTAAAATACCAAAATTAGGAAATTATTAATAATCAAGGGTGTTAAGTCAATTTACATCATAAGAATTTAATCTCATGTGTATCAGAACACTAAAGTATTAGCATAATAATGTATAAATAATGCCAGCTCCAAAATATAAATTGTAAATGTAAAAATATAAAATTGCATTAAAGTGTGTAGAATACAAATGGAATTTTCCACAATTGTTGAAATTGCACAAAACAATTCATGTTTTTATTTTACGTTTTTTACCCCAAAATGACAGAAAAATTTGGAGTTGTCAAAATTTAGAGATTATTATATTGTTATTTTACCAGTCCAGCTCCTTTGAAATCATATAGGGCTGAATGTGTCCCCTGTACTTGACCGAGTTTGACATCCCTGCGAAAGGATTTTCCCCTGTTTTGTCACAAATGATGTCAAAATTTCTAAAGCCACTTTACTAATGTGTGTTCCACCAGACCAGACTCCTCAGGGTTTGAACATGTGTTTGTCGGAGAGACAAGAGGAGGACGGACCGTCATTGGCTTTCACAACTGGATCCAGCTCTACCTCCAGGAGAAACTGGGACACATTGACTACAAAGGCTACAGTGTCAATGCTAATTCACCTAAGGTATGAGCTCAGTGTGTCTCACCTGGACAGAAAACATACATCAAACCAACAAACCCTCTCTATTGCAAACATTTTAATTCTTAATGGACATCTCCCTCTCAATATGTGAAACTTTGGCTTTGACCTGTCAACATTTTAGGTCCTACATGTAGTTTCCTATCTGTTAACAATAGTAACTGAGTACTTATCACCACTCTATTTAAAGTTCATGTAAGTGTACGTTGTGGTGCCACATATTCTGTCAAATCGTCAACATAAACATTTATCGTCATTTATGTCTCATTGAAGAAAAGTGTGGCAATGATTCAACTGTGCAAGATACCATAATGTGATTAAAAGTACAACGAACAAATCTGATTAACATATCTCATCATTGGGTTTTGTAAAAAATATGTTAAATTGTAAAGAGACATTGTGGACACCCATAATCACCCATCCATCCAATCAAGCCTTTTTTGAGTGAAATCATCCCACTCAATTTTATAGTGATTAATGCATGAAATGGTTCATTTCTGTTTCTGCAGTATATTTTGTAAAAAAAAAAATAATAATAAGAAGAAGAAGAACCCAGACAAGATGACTCATCCACTCTTGCTCTTTGTTCCTTGTAGTTTCATATTTTCCTCCTGTGCCTACCTCAGTCTAGTTCTATTTCACGTCTTTCTCTTTTTTTCCCCTCTCATGTCAAACTGTCTTCCATCCCTCACCGTCTCTCTCTCTCTCTCTCTCTCTCTCTCTCTCTCTCTCTCTCTCTCTCTCTTCTCTCTCTTCCATTTTGGCATGATCATTTTTCTCTCCCTCACAGCCTGATGAGAACAAACACATCCTGGCGCTACAGTTCAGCTGGAAGAACGGTATAAAGCCCAAGGGCAGCATCTTCATCGGTGTCAGTCCTGAGTTCGAGTTCGCCCTCTACACTCTCTGTTTCCTCAACTCACCCAATGAGCGTGTCAAAGTCCAGTTCAGTTTCTACGATGTGGAGATTGTCTGCCATCACTATAACCAAAAACACATAGGCACAACTTACCCTGTGCTGCTTAAGTACCAGAAATGATTTAACACTCTCCAATATTGAGCTTACATACAAGTGTCACAGTGTCTTTTTACTTTAGATAAAGATACAATAAAACCTTACAAGACCCTGATGTCTGTGCTGTCTTTGTTTTATCTCGTGCAAATTAATTATCTTGGATGAACATACGGTGATTTTGTTGCTGGTGATCAAATCCACAGACGTCTTAAATAACTTTCTGTCTGTGTTAGTTAATTAAATAAAGTTTGAAGTTTGATCGAGTTTGACTGTTAAACAAATACTAGAAAATCAGTAAACCCATCCAGTGCTAGTTTTTCAGTAGTTCCAAAATATATTGTCCTCTATATTAACTTTTATTAAACTCAGATTAGTTGAAGGTTATTATATAAAAACTAAGAAAACTGAAAAAGTGACCTGAACATAACCCCAGTGTAATTGTCATTGATCCTACTCTAGGGGTTTTACTGGTGAATCAGTGTTATAGAAGATGATGGAGTTTCCACTGTAACTACAGAGCCTCTGAATGTCCAAATGTATCATATGTGATACCCAGGAAAAGATGACAAACTGCATTTTACACCAACTATCTATGATAGAATTATTGGATCAGAACTTATTAAACATTTTAGATCACTAGATCATTTTGGTCATCATTGGCTGTTTGGGTCTTTATGGGTTAAATTGCTTTAAAAGGTAATTTAATTGAAATTGTCACCCTCCCGATTAATCATACAATTTCCCCCAAAACCAATTTATTTACTTAAATTACTCATATATGTTATGGTGTCACATATTAAAGCAGCCAAACAACACTCACTAGCCACTTTATTAAGTACATCTTGCTATTGCAGAAATTGGACACATGTTTGTATGCCCATCGGTGTTGTTGCTAGCCTAGGATCTAGACTCTCCCCAGTGGCCGCAAATGGTATTTGCTACGGGGAGAGTCTAGAAAGTCTAGGCGAATTTGTGGGCGGGATAACCGCTGTCTGTCAAATTTTCTCTTTACACAACGCCACGCTATTGGATGGGTAACCAGTCAGAGCCAACCAATCAGAGCATGTAAATAGACACGGTTTGTAGTAGCTTTGATTTCAGGCCGCCCTGACATGATTCAGTTAGTACTTGAAAATGGAGATTTATAAAGCATATTCACCATTTGTAAGTGAGGTGGACTTAATCCACGACAACTCCCAAGAGGTTGTCTTGATATACTTTGCTGGCTAGCAGGTCTAACCATTCCTGGTTCAGCCAGGATTCCGGACTCCCGTACACTATTTGGCACCGGCCGCTTCGGATCTAGCCTAGGATCTAGACTGTCCCCAGTGGCCGCAAATGGTATTTGCTACGGGGAGAGTCTAGAAAGTCTAGGCGAATTTGTGGGCGGGATAACCCCTGTCTGTCAAATTTTCTATTTACACAACGCCACGCTATTGGATGGGTAACCAGTCAGAGCCAACCAATCAGAACGATGAACATGGAGCAGGTCTAACCATTCCCGGTTCAGCCAGGATTCCGGACTCCCGTACACTATTTGGCACCAGCCGCTTCGGATCTCCTCCAGGTCGCCTTTGCCGAGTTGTGCTGCTCGTATTCCCAGTTTTTCGGCTTCTTGCAACTGGTCATCCATCAGGGCTAAAAGGGGTGACACAACGATCACCAGCAGGTTGTGCAGACCCATGCGTCGTCCCACGAGCGGAGCCAGCTGATATATCAAACTTTTGCCATACCCGGTGGGCAAAACTCCGACAACGTCCCTTTTTTCTAAAAACAGCTTAAGTGCCATTTTCTGCTCCGCTCGCAGGGAAAACTGTAATTTTAAATCCCTTAGCGTTGCTGCCAAAGCCAGCTCGAATGGTTGTTCCTGGTGATGAGCCATGTTGTCTAGCAGCTAGCAACTGGTGTTACGGCAATGTGTGCTAGCTGCTACGTCTCTGCGACTACAACATTACGTGTCGTCATGAGGCAGGGCGGGCTCCAATCCCGCCCCTCGCGATTTGATTGGCCCGGTACATTTTGGATTTTCAGATCCGAGGCTGTCTAGTCTGTCTCCCGTAGCAAATACCATTTGCGGCCACTGGGGACAGACTAGATCCTAGGCTATGTTGCTGCAGCACAGATTTAACAAGGTGCTGGAAATATTCTATAGCGGTTTTGGTTCATATTGTTTTGATTGCATCACTTGCTGCAGATATATCAGGTACACATACATAGTGCAAATATCTATCCTAAAAATGATCCACTGATGATTTAGATCTATGGACTGTGGAAGATATTTTATACAAGAAACATTTTTATATTAAAGAAACCAGTTTGAGAATATTTGAATGTTGTGACATGCCACATTACTCTACTGGATGTACCTAGTAACAATATCCAGGTAGACTGAAACTAAGGAGCCTAAGTGTCTTCATGTCATGGGACCAACAACACCTCATAAACTGTCACACCAAATGAGATATTCAGTTTAAACAACAACAGATCATTTCCACTATGTCAACATGCTTACATGTATTGAGTTGCTGCCACGTGACTGGTCTGTTATATATTAAGGAACAGTTGTTCCCAATAAAGTGGCCACCTTTTCAATTGTACCAATATTGAGGTTCTGGTTCATAGCTTACCAGATGAGGGCGGTAGAGGGTTTGTTGTGACCATTGACGTCAATGGTTTACTGAGAGAGATTTACGTCAAGTGTGATAAATCAAATATGAATAAACAGGAAACTAGTGACGAGAATGTCAAAATAAGAGTATCATTGTTCTTAAATGCAAATAATTCTACGTGAGACCTGATAAACGAACTAAATAAAACATGAATATATTGTACTCGATATATTATTGAACATCGATTTTCCATACGCCTGCCAGTATGTGTTGTTTTATATACACACTTTTATTTTTGAAACGCTAGCAGGAAGTTGTACGTTTTATACTCAGTACTTGACAGTGAGCGCTCGAGGGAGAAGCAGTTTTCTTTTTCTGGCGAGGTGGATTGAGTTTACAGTTGTACAGTTATATAATTTCGTTGTCGTTTGGTGTCTCGACAGCGGATACAGTCTCTGCTGTTGAAAACCAGCCGTATACGTCGGAATGGCCGAACAGAGCGCCAGGTATCAGCAGGTAACCGAACAGTATTAATTAGTAGTAAGCTAACACGTTGACGGTTACGCGTTATCCGTCGGCTGTGTTCTGGTAACATTATAAGGCCAAATAGTTAGCTAGATAGCGTCAAAGCTCACAGCTATATGTCACAAATACTGCCGGTACTATTTAACAAGTCTTAAGTCATTTAAGTAGATGGAATGACGTGTTACCTACCTAGCTTAATTGTTATATAGTCTTTTGCTAGCGTCCTCATTATCGCGTGCTAATGTATGCGCTTCAACTTTGTTAATCGATTATTAATGTTCGTGATTTGGGTTGTTTTTGGCTATTTATTTCAAACCGATTTTAGACAGTTACATGTCCACACTGATATATCAGTTAACGCTGTTGACGAATGGTAATGTGTGTTAATTAGACTCTTAGGGGGTCATTGGCTAAATTCATAAGCTAAAGCAGCTAGTTATTATTGAGTGTTTCAAAAGCCAAATAAGTCTGATCCTGTGGTTGTTTGCTCTAATAATAACTGCTCAGACAGAAGGAGGACAATGCTGTTTGTTCTGTCATTGTGTACATGTAACCCAATGAAACCCGATCAGCCACATTCTGCTTTTATGTAGTTTTGTTTAGATGTAACCTCAACATAAAAGTTACATTATTATAATAGTTCTCAGATTTAAAGGAAAACTGGCACACACAGGGGGCGTGACTGGGCCCAAAGCCCGAGAACAGTATTTACTCTTAAGGTGTGTTTTTTTTGTGTAATGTAAACATGATTGTTGTTTTAGTATATCGCATATATGTCACTATGTATGATATTAAAACTGCATTTTCTACCCGTGCACGCGATGTTGTGTGTTGAAATTGAAGTTTCTTGAATAATTTTGGTCTGACTCAGCTTTTTTGTTGTCTGTAGTTTTCCATTTATTACTCTTTGTGGAAAGAACAATGACATTTTTTCTTGTTTGAGGGGAAATAGAGTTTTGAGTGTCGAGTTTTTATTTACATTTGAACTAGATCTGGATTATATGTAGTCCCATTATCATGGAAACTTCTTACAAACATTTGAGCTTTTTCTGTTGATACTTTATCATGTGTTTTGACTTTTGTCAAAACTGTATCTACTCAGACTGTGTTTTATAACGTTATGAGTTAAACAAATAGATGATGTAAACATACATGAGACAACTTGTACTTTTTTGTGGAACAGATAATAAATTAGAGCCAGAAATGTATAAATAAAACTTAACATTAAAATTGGGAAATGTAATTTATTTTAATTTGATGATTATTAGTACAATAACAATACTATTGACACCACTTGACAATAATTCCTCTATTATATTATGTGCAATATATATACATATATACTGTTATTCTTATTTTTCATCTCTACATAGTTTTATTCCTTCTGTATAAATTTTTTCAATCCTGTATATTTTGTATAGCGTACATAGCATATAGTCTTTTTATTTTTCTCAGTGTTTGTGTACAGATATGTATTTATATATTTCTTCTCTTGCTGTCCCTCTATTGCTCTACATTGCTGGCTACTGTAACATGTGAATTTTCCCATTGTGGGATCAATAAAGTCTATCTTAACTTATCTTATTACTTTATACTAACTTGGTTTAGGTGATTCCTGAAATTATTTAGGTGTTGTGTCTATGAATATGTAATAATGATAGGAGAAACACTGAATGCAATTTATAGGATCAAATTTTACCACCTCATCTTGGAAATTTCAAATGAACCAAATACCTGCAATATTTAAGAAGGCTGGAAATGCCTGTATTAAGTTACAATAAAAAGATTAGCAACTGACTTTGTTATAAATATGTTTGAATTTCTGTTACCAGCAGGATAACAATTGGCATTAGCTTACCCATTACAACAACTTCAACATTTTGTCTAAATGTGGTCACTTGTGGCTCTAAAATGCCAACTCCTTCTAAACAGCAGTGTATAAAGCAATAGACATTCATGGTAACCCCACTTCTTACATACACACTTGCATATTCTGTGGTTCTTACAGCCTTTAATATAGACATGACAAGTCTAATATTGTATATGTAAAATTATCTTTACAAGATAAAATGGAATTGAAGTAGTCTCTCTGTTTTTCTACAGCTGCCCAACGAGGATGACCCAGAGGAGAGTCCACAGGCTGTAGCTGATGCTCCGCCTCCGTACAGCAGTATCGCAGCAGTCAACGCTGGTAAGACCACAACTCATCCACATGTTTCTGTTGTGTTCTCATTTAAATTGTTGGAATGGAATAAAATCTGAAACAATGTGATTCCCATACTTAGTGAATATTGCCTAATGCTATCTATTAAAGAATAATAATACAATCAGTGCATTTTATGATGTTTTATGTGAAAAAAGGACTTTTACCCTTAGCTAACCTGTTTAGTAGCAATGAACAAGATACCAGGAGTTGATTTCATATAGTCCTTGTCATTATATGAGTAAATAACTTCTTTTTGTGTTGAGATGAAAAATGTAATTAATAAATACAGTTAAGTGTGTCCATTTGTGTTTGGATTCACTCAGTGATATCTGTCATCTCAAAAAAGTTTGTATATATACAAAATTCCATCCTCAAATGTCTGTGTGTCCATATGAATCCACCTCTGTTTTGATAAGTGTTTCAAGCTAACAGAACTTAGGTTAAATAAAAGCTCCAGGTTTTAAATGGTGACCAATAAGAGATGCATTCATCTTTTTTGCATTAAAGGATACTTGGATTTAATTAAACTCTTTTAACTGTTTGTTTTCAGCCTTTTTTGAGTACAAGGAAGATGGGGCTTTCCCCAACCCTCCGTCATACAACGTGGCAACAACGCTACCGTCCTATGATGAAGCAGAAAGAACCAAGGCTGAGACTACTGTTCCCTTGGTAACCGGAAGAGTGAGTGTCTCAGTCTTGTTTCCACTTTGCTTGTGGTTAGACTCACTATGCACACAAATAGTCAAATGCTACACAGGCTTTGTTTTCTGCACAGCAGGAAGGACTTGCCCTCTGTTATCTATCTACAGAACTCTGAACTACATATACTGTAGCTGATTATTTCTCTGCATTTCAGTGCAGAAGTAATTTGTGTGACAGAGTAAACAATTATCTTTGCTTAAACTGTAGTTGATTACAATCATATCTCCACAGTGCTTCTCACTTTTCCCACTAATAATATTCAGATTTCTTGAAAATGTTGGGAGTATCAGCATAAAATGTACAGTACACAACACGTATATTTTTAAGAACAACAGCAAGGCATAGAAAACTACCCATGTATCATTTTTGAGAGGATTGTGTTATTCTGTTTAAAAAATATCACATACTCGCAGACACCAAATACAAATGTATCAACATAGGGTATGTGGTCAGTAAACTGTCATTAACACAATGAACGCAAAACCAATGAACCAGCAACTTATTTTTATGTACCTTCCCTTCCCTACGAAGGCTTAAGTGTTTTGTGATTTTTTATTTTTTTTATTTTTTTGGAGGTTGAGAGCAGATTGATTCTTCAAAAATGGCACTATCAAGAGCAGAAGCACACTGCTCCCACAGCCATGTCGTAATGAGGATAAGAACCTCATGTCACTGCTCTAATCATCCTCTATCATTAATGAAAGAATGCACTCACACTCACTCTACTTTGGTTTTTCACTGAACTCGAATTATATATGTACTCTGACCTCACCTTTTATGTAAAGGTTTTACTGTACGACTCTTTGAGCTTGATATGCCAGACTATGTAGACGATTCTATAAGAGTTTCATTGCAGAAATTGATTTTATTATTCAGAAATGTGCCTTCAATGGTGTAAAATCACAGAAGAATAAGAATTCTGATGGTGTTGTCCTCTATATCAAAGAGCCGTGATTAGTAGCTGAGGTTGTAGATCGTCTACACACAGCTTTTAGTGTGGCTTTGAACAGACTTCCTTCTTCTTTTCCATTTTATATTCATCACTAACTATATTTGGAGAGTTAGTATCCCATTAAATAAAAAGGCCAGAACTAGCAGAGTAAACATAGAATAGAGAGGTGGCATATGGTTGGTTCTAATCTGTAACATTACGTATTTATAGCTGTCACTGAATATCACACCCTAACCAGTGCTCCAAGACTGGGTAAAATATTCATGTTGGAAATCGTGTGACATTTTTCCTGCTGTGATTATTTGTTCAACTGCAAACATAAAATACAGAGAACAAATGCTTTTAGTTGGTTCAATTCAGTTTTTTAGAACCATTTTGGAATTGTAGCACCGAAATTACTTTAAGTGAAATTTGGGAGGGTAGATGGAGGGGAGGGGGGGCAATTTAACCCCCCCCCCCCCCCAGTATCAATTACTGATTAGGTCACATATGTGTGAATATTGAAGTGCTAATCTCAGTTTAGAAATTTACTTCACAAAACAGGTTCATCAGGTTTATCTGACACATTACTCAGGGTACTCAATCAACCCATCAGTCAACTTTATTTGTAAAGCACATTTAAAAGATCCACGGGGGAAACCAAAGTGCCGTCCATAAAAATGGGAAAATAAGTTTAAAAGACATGGGAACAAAAACATACAAAGACAAAAGAAACAGTTTCATGTCAGTTTACTGTTTGCAGATGCCATACAAGATAAGTTACAGCTTGTTAAAGGCCATAGAAAAACAATGTGTTTTAAACGCGATTTAAAAACTCAGAGGACTGTATCTTTAAAGTGAAACTTTAACATTGATATACACTGCGCAGTTGACAGTGTATACTTGGACTTAAATGATCTCTAAAGGGCACTTTGTTAACATCACTTATACACCCTTGTCAGAAGGTCCTTAGACAAGTTCATATATATATATCTATTCCTATTTATTGATTTCACTCAGATTACACAACATGTACTAATAAAAATTGTTGTTTGTCTTGAACGTGACATTTTCTACTTCAAAATAATTGCTCAGCTGTGCCGTGTAGTGGTCACTGTGGTGCATTGCACTTTACTGTATGTGGGCCCGCCCTGTTTGATTGCTGGTGTTGTGTTTCTCTGCCACACACTGCTTTACCTTGTGCTCAGCAGCAGACTCAGCACAGGGAACGCCTGGAGACTTTTGACGATGTAATTCGCAGTTCACTGGAGGTAACTGGGAGGAGTGGGAACAGAGTGTGTGATGGTCCTGGTTTAGTGTGTAAAAACACAGATGTCCCTACAGTATTCCCCTCTGGTATGTTTGTGTACTTAGACTGTTAGATTAGGTGGTAGATACACAAAGACCTACTTGCATTAACAATCTTCAGAGTTTTGGGACAAAAGTGGCAAGTTAAAAAGTAATGAAAAGGGCTTCTTGTGTTGTGGTGTTGCTGTTGGTCTGTTGATTGTTTGTGTTTGTATTCACATTGTGGCAGTACAGTTGGGTTCTCAGTAGCAGGAGCCAATCTGGGATTATTAATAATATTACTAATAATAATTTAATCCTTGTCAGTACTTGTAACTGTAACATCTTCACAGTCTTCCTTTTAATTGTTATAAACTAGTTACAAAACTGCTCTGTTTGAGTGCATATATATATATATATATATATATAAACAAACTACAAATTATCTGAGCCCCAGAAAATTGCTGCTGGTGTGCTCTGCTGTGCCAAAAAGCTTGTTCTTAATAAAGTGAACACATGGTTTTATTTATTTTTTGCTTTTCTTTTTCCTTTTTTCCCCACAGGATGAAGACTTTGTGACCAGAGATGATTTTGAAGATGCGGATCAGCTGAGGATAGGAAACGACGGCATCTTCATGCTCACTTTCTTCAGTAAATTATGCTAATTAATTATTTTCTCTTTTTGTCATTTTCCTTTAGTATTTTTGCGTCTTTCAGTTAAAGGTTTATTTATTACTACTACTTTATTTTGGTACTTTGTGTGTAAAGTGCAAATGCCTGTTTTTCACTCCTTTTTTTTTTATAGGGATAATTGTTATAACTGTTTTCTTTTTGTTTTGTAATATTTCTTATATCCATACATTCAGAATTGTGCTGCAACTGGGATCTGCTCAAGGGATTAATACACTTCTATTCAATCTAATCTAAATATAAAATAAACTATATACTAACCCATATGAAGTACTGGATTCCCTATAGTTGTACTTCCTGATTGTATGTTTGACGCTCCTTTTACTATGTGTCCTTCCTCAGTGGCATTCCTGTTCAACTGGATCGGTTTCTTCCTGTCCTTCTGCCTGACCACCTCAGCAGCCGGCCGCTATGGGGCCATCTCAGGCTTCGGCCTCTCCCTCATTAAATGGATCCTCATAGTCCGGGTATGACACAGAGCCGACCTGCTCAAATCAAAATGTTACACACATGACACAGTACACTTAAAGACCCATAAAAGCATGGTTTTCTGTAGACACAAACAACAACAAAGCCCCAAACAGCTCTGTGGTATTTTAATGATGCCTTTATAGTGGTCATATGTTGGCACCACACCACTTCCTCTGAAATCTGGACAACTCCACTGCTTTCTTCTTCACTCTTATGAAGCAAAAGTTAATGTGAGTGGAGCTATCGCAGGCTGTATTTATTGTAACTTGTCATTTGTATTATTCTGTTGGGTTTTTCAGTTCTCCACATACTTCCCTGGTTATTTTGATGGACAGTACTGGCTGTGGTGGGTGTTCCTTGTGTTGGGTAAGTAGCAAAATCATCAAAGTAAATATATCAAACAAATGAGTTTGTCATGATTATGACACATTTGACTGTTTCTAATTTATCCTGGAAAGACTAAAACATAGTGGTAAACATGGAATCTCTGCCAATGCTATTCTCTGTTTTTGAGGTACAGATAATTACTATTTTCCCTCACAAATATCATTCCCATGTTTCCAACTGACCCTCCACTGCCTGTCTCTGCATTAGCAAATGTAACTAGACACTGTAATAAGTGAAAATGCCACAGAGGAGGAGTTGGAAAAAAAATTGTAAGTGAGGTGTTGGATATGGATGAAACACTGGAAGAGCTCAACTCATCAGGAAATTGCCTGGATAAAATACACAATGCATTTTATATACGATTGAACTCATTCAAGAGTTGACAAATGTATATACGGTATATATTTTTTTGCACAACTGTAGGCTGTCTATGTACACACAGCTTTTTTACCCCACAAGGATGTCTTTGAAATGACATAATAGTAACTACATGGTCAATCAGATGTGCAGCCTTGAGTTTGCATTGGTTTTGTAGCCAGAGGTGACCATATATGAATGAAAGGCAGAGATGTGGAAGTGCAGGGGATGATGCTTATGCTAATTCTCAATGCTAGATGACAGGCACAGTAAAATAGTGAATATCAGACATGCAACAGACCTGAATGTGAACCACATTCACAGTTGAGCTGTCGACAAAGAAAGACTGTCTTCAATTAACAGAAGCATGTGAAAATCCAGTATCTGTTACAGCTGTGAAGTGAAGTTTGAAATTAAAGTCTTGTATTCGTCTTTTTCAAGAGGAGACATTTAAAGATAGACCATCAGTGTGTATGTAGTGGTGGCTCCAGAATGAGTCCTGGGGAAAAAACATCACTAAACTCATTAACTGTTGAGATTCTCATTCACACTAATATGTGTTGAAAAGCTTTGTTTGTTCCAATGTAAGACACTTAAGTTTTGAATGGAGCTGTAACTGTGGTCCCTTTTTATCTACCACTCTTTCTGTGATGTGTGCTGTTATTATTATTATTATTGTTGTTATTATTATTATTACTATTTCTATTTCCTTCTTAAATACCTGCCACTGATGGGGTGTAAAATGCCATAGGCAGGTGCAGTATGGAAAAGGGCTGCTGATAGTCATACATCCATTGTGTTATCTAGTTATATGAACCAATTATTCAGTTAAGTTTTTCACTTGATAACTCTTAGCATACTTTTATCCTTTTTCAGGCTTCCTGCTCTTCCTACGAGGATTCATCAACTATGCCAGAATCCGCAAGATGGCCGACACACTGTCCACTCTACCCCGTACCCGGGTCCTCTTCATCTACTGAGATTATCATCATTGTCATCATCACCTTTTCTCCTCTCTCTCTCTTTCTCAATCTCAATGAGACATACTAATTGGTATGTCTTCTTGACCTGATTTGGACAACTCAGAGCCTGTTGGTCCCCCTCTTGGTGTAAAATAGTGAATGCTGACACTTCTGTAAAACCTTTAAGTTGTTAGTGGTTAAATGTTAAGTGCTATTTGCAATCATGATGTGAGTAATGTACAAATTAATGCCTTATTTACGATTTCTTCGTAGCAGCAGCATGCACTGTTTTTCTTGTTGGCCACCAGGGGGCAGTCTTGCACATGTTGTGATTATTTTTTTCTCCCATCAGTCTTCTACGATGAAGTCATTTATATAGGGAAAAAAATGTCTCTGCCCAGGGTTCAGTGGGAAATTTGGGGGTTATGTGTTGATTTATGCAATGTGAATTAATGTATTTTAACCTTTCTATTGCTTTTTAATTCCTTGTGAAATAATATATATTTACAGTTTGCAGAGTTAATCAGGTAAAACATGTCTAAAAGGGAACAGGATTCAGCTCCAACATTAAATAGGCTGATTTTCTCAAAGCAGTTTCCCCCATGAATGAACTGCTGTAAATGATTCTATACACTGTACTTAGAAATGTGCTTTCCCTCTGTTCTGTACGTGTGAGGGGTGTCTGTGCTGTTGGATGCAGAGCTTCTGTTACAGGTTGCTGTTCTCTTGCTCATGGACAGTGTAAGGATGAGAGGTGAAATAATGTCTGTGACTGGAATCAGATGTACAATTGGACATTTCTGCTCAAATAAATTATCCCAAAGTCCTGTCCAAGTCACTGGCACCCCATTGTTTTTCAGTGAGGAAAGAATGATTGCACTTCCAGGTTGTTGGAAGGAATCTTTGTCCTGTGAAGAACAACATATAGATTCATTCAGCACAGATTTTGTTCAGGACCTAACAATAAAATATTAAAAGTTACTGTTTTTATTCTGACCTTAATAAGTGGAGGTGATATTATTTTGATGCATGATCTACCTCAGCAGAGTCTGTGACTGTCTGAGTAATGTTCTAGTTAGATTTGGATTTCCATGTGAAGTATTTTAAATTACTTTATTGGAAATTGTTTAACAATAAAGCCAGCTTCAAATAGACAAAAAAACCACAAGGATGAGTATGATAAGATATCAAAACTTTCTGGCCCATAAATACATACAATAATAATTAAAAAAACAGACAATAAAATAATTAATCTAAAAGGTGGAAAGAACTCAGGAGAAGTGTAGTCTTTATGGGTTTGTAGAAACAACTAAAGAGAACTTTAGTTTAGAACAAACTTTTGCTGCTTTATCATGTCAGGCAGATCTGAACCCAATGACCTCTGCTGTGGGACAGCTTTGTTTTTCACCAAAGACCAAAAATAATAGAGGGATGCGAGCATTATTCCAAAATTTTAACACCATTTGTCAGTTCTTACTGGGCTGAGATAATTGGGGAAATCCTATGAAAAAAAAAGTTTGGAATTTACCTCTAAAATAGCTTGTCATAAATAAAGTGAAATCTAACTTATTCACTGATACTATCTTAGGTTTTATTGTAAGAATGAAAAAAGGCCTTGATGACTCATGTTCATTCCAGTGTTGACGCGAATACCTGTACTAGTACTGTACTGTGGTACTGAGGCATTTGAAAAGTACCGGTACTTGTAACAGCTCAGCAACTAACTAGGATACATCTGAGCGGAACAGGAGAGGAGAATGACTGCTGTACCCAATCTTACCGTCTTTGACAAGCCGTGCAGAGTAAGTTACTTTGAAAAAGTAATTTATTACAAGTACTAGTTACTTCCCCAAAAAAGTAATTGTGTTACTTCACTAGCAAAGTAAGTAGTTACCAGAAAAAGTAGTTTTGCATTACTTTTTTTTTTTTTTTTTAATTAAAATGTCAATGAAACTAATAAACAGTTAAACATAGTATCCATCCTTGTTCTGTGATGCTACTTTGGATGTGATTTAAGATGCTTCCTCAATTAATCTATGTGGTACACCTCGTGCCAGTTAAAACGTAAACAAAACACAAAGCTAGAACTTCCATAGCAGCTAGACTGGGATATAAGTTGTCAGCATGAAACCCAATAGTACAGTGGATTAGTTGTGTTATCCATCTGACAGACCTACTTAAAATGACATGAGGGTGGACTATGGCAAAAGGAGTTTATGCAGAACTGTATGCCTTTGGTAATAAGGGTTTTTTTACACAATATTTAGCAACAGAATTCATTGGAATATCGAATATTTTCTGTATGCGTGACGGTTTAAATGAGGTTTTAACATAACACCACTCAACTTCGCACTGTGACTCTTGTTTAAAAAGTGACTGAAGCGCAGTGTTGCCAACTCCCAAACAACGTAAGGAGCAAGGGGCACTTCCAAAATGCACTAGAATGCGCTAGGATATGTACACACACACTCTTACTTGACCCCTCCCCCCGAGACCTCTTTGCCATGGGAGACCCTACCAGGAATATAGGCTAGCCTGCTGGAATATAGGATTCCAGGCTAGCCTATAATACTCCAGACAACACAGCTCTTGGGTTCATTGGGGCACACAGACCTCTCCACCACATTAAGGTGATGGTCCTAGGAGAGGATATTTTTTGTTTGTTTGTATTGTGTGTGTTTTAAGTGGCATTGGCAATGAAGGGATAATTTAACTGTTTGTCTCAACTAACTAGCTAACTAGATAGATAGATGAGAAGTGCCCCTCACTTCACAATCACATGGGTGTGATTCTTTCTTTTCTTTTCTTTTTTTTTACACCAGAGCTGCTGCTTGGCGAGTGCTTCCTGAGTTCCGAGTAGAATCGTTGTGATATTGATTTGGCCTGGGTCACAGGCGCGCGATTTGTTCCTATTGTCAATAGAAGTCTATGCAGAACAGCCGCCTTTGAACTGGCCCCATAATGTGAACGGGATTACGGGATCATTGTCGTAAGGGTCCGTCTATACTCGAATGGTGTGCACATCGGTGCGTCGTGCCTCCCGCGCACAGTCTTGTCAGCCAAGAAAGCAAATGGAGAAGAGGAAAAATAATGAAAAACGAGGGTTTTATCTCTCGCGCCTGTCAATAAATTTTGCCCCAACTCACCAGCAAAAAAGCACTAGATTTTGCGCCATGCGCTTTTCACAAATTTGGGCACTAGGGGGGGGTCTGAAAAAGCGTTAAATATAGCGACAAATGCGCCAAGTTGGCAACAGTGCTGAAGTGTCGCGGCTCATACGGCTGCGCGCGCGCAAGTGTGCGTGTGTGTGTGTGTGTGTGTGTGTGCGTGCGCGAGCCGGCAAAGCAGCCGTTTTCTTTTCTCTGTAACACACTTCAACTAGTTCATGAGACTCGGTGGTCGGTCAAGTTTTTTTTAATGCATTTTGTCATCCCTAGTCCACGTCTAGTCTTGTGATTTCCTCCTGCTGAGGCTTTCTTTTGGCGCTTTTTGTTAGTAACCTTACTATAGCAACTGACGCGAGATAAAAACGTCATCGTAAAACCAGTTTCCGCTTTACTTCCTGAACTCTTCCCGCGTGTGCTTCTCACTTCCATTCTGGCAGCCTCCGGTTTAACTCCGATATAAACGCAGTGATTCAGTGAGAAAAATAATGAACAACTTCAAGAGGAAAAGTGGTTCGGCACCTACCTGTGATGTCGTTGGTTGTAAAAACGTGAGAAAACACCTGAATGAGTGGTTAGATAGAGTGTTTTGACCATAAAACTGCCACAAAGAGGCAATGTTCATGCCCTCCGCTGTTTTCATATTTTCGCAACCCTGATGGTGACTCTGAATCATGGACCTGGATGAAGGCATTGAATTTTAAAAAATCCACAAAATCCACTGGCTTTACCCACAGCCAAGGAGACAACAAATCACCGAGTAGACTACTACCTCCCCAAAGCGACCTAAACTTCAATCTGATGGTAAGTTCAGCAACTTTAGCTATGAAACTGACAATACTGTTAATTGTGAAGACATTATCATACACTAACATTGCTACCGGTGTTTTGTTAAAACAGCTGATTGGAGATGGGACAAACAATGTTCAGCATATGCTAATGTTATTAGACAGTAGAGTTAACGTTACATCATTGCTGTATGTGTAAGTAGGGTTGATAGAGAGTCTTCAGTTCATAAAACATCTTGAGATATGCAAATCTTGATAAATCACCCGGTCTTAGATCCAACCCCTGATTTTCCATCAGGGGTTGTTGTTTGATTTCCTTTTCCCAACCCAAAACAGAACAAATAATAAACAGGAAATCCGAAACGAAATAATATTTCTTAATATATTTCTCCTGCTGCTGGATACATATTGGGAAATGGATACCAATAATAGGTATATTGATTTGATTTGATTTGAATGATTTATTTCGAACATGTGCAAAGTGCAATAATAATCAATACAGCAATAATAATAATAACAATGACATGTCCGAAAAGGAGTAGGATGAAGCATAAGCTTATTTAATCCTACCCCTTCTTCACTTCCCCAATAACCTAAATTCATCTTATAGCAATATAGTGCATAGTACAAAAAAATGATGATAATAATAAAAATAATAACAATAAGAATAATAATACCAATAATCAATAACTGAAGTACTAAACATAGACATATATACAAAAAAACCCCAACTAAAAACAAATGAGCAGATAGGAAAGTAGGTAACAAGTTTTTTGTTGTTTATTGTTTTCTTTTTTCCTCCCTTCCTTTTTCTTCTTTTCTTCCTTTTTTTCTTTCCTTTTTCTAAGTTGTCTGCATTTTGTTCCAGTGCATATTCCAGTCTTGCAGCCATATACTATACTATTTAGTGCATGTGTGTGACCATCATCGGTCCTCCCCGAAAGCTGAGCAGACATCCCCCATTAGAACTCTCCCTTACAACCCAGTGAGGGCAGTGCTGCACCTCAGTGATGTGCATTGTCTGGATAAGCTTCATGAGGTCCCCTGAAATGTTTTTCAACAGCCTTGAAGGAGTTCCCAGTGAAGATGAGCACTTGTTGGCCAACTATGGTCCATCTCATGCCATTTAAATCAGAAGGCGAGTCCAAACTTTTGATTGGTAGGGTATAAATACTGGAAAATGAGTCCAATCTGATGAACTGAATGAATCTGATGAATTGAACAGTTTCAGGCGGTCTGGATTTAACCATAACATCTTGATTGTGTGAATGTTTTACATTGACTGCTTCATGTGACATATGATCTTGATGTATATAGAAAATGAGGACATTTTGAAGACTTCTCCTCAGATTAAAGCTGTGGTTGAAGGTTTGTGTCAAGTCTCATCCTGATCGTGTCTCATCATTATCCAAACATCTGCTTTAACACAGTTTAGTCTGAGTTTGTATGATGTAAAAAAACTAACCGGCAAGAAGTCGATTCCTCTGAGTACAGACACATCTGTCCTGACTTGGTTCAGAAGGAAACCAGGTTCTTCAGGTCCTCATTCCGGACCTGCTAGAGACTGCATTCATTTCCTTCATCTTGCCTCACATTAAACGTCTCCTCCCTCGTCTACCGATGGACAAGTCCTCCGTCCACTTTCCCAGCCTCGACGGATCTTATGTAGTCTGAACGCAAGACAGGGTAAAGCCAGGATGAGGCGGGACACGAGGACCGAACAGGGCAAGACAAGGGACAGGACGAACACTGGAGGGAGGTAGAACTGGTAGGATGACGGGTGGAAGGCGGAGTCCCAGCCAAAGAACAGGACGTGGGCGATGGACAGGGTCAAGGCTACATAACCGAGTCCTGACTGCAAGACACAAAGAAGATGATGGGGACATGAAGTGCGCTATATAGTGAACTCAGTTGAAAATGTTTCAGACTCTACTACGGTGCTGTTTAATTACGTCATCACCGTTGAACAATGCAAACGTAACAGTGTCGTCTCTGACTAAATTTAAAGGCTTTTTAATTTTTTTTACCGTTGTGCAATAAAATAAAAAAAAATTAATAAAATTGGCTCACAGCTATTTTACTGTTAACTTTTAAACAACTCTTATCTGGTCCCTATCATCTAACAGACAGATTTAACCGTTACCGTTATTTAACAGCTCTTGTACTGTAGCTCTGCCCGTATGCCGTCCAATCTCAATCTGTCCGCGTTTCTTTTGATCGTAAATCTCACCGTCCTTTGGCAATTTTTCAACTGTGCAACAATGCATGATTGGGTATAGTGCTTCGGTTAGTGACTGTCAATGTCCCCTACATTTCGCAGTGGATTGTGGGATACATTTGATACACACTATATAGTGCTTATAAATAGTTCACTAAAGTTTCGGACACCCCTACAAAATGGCATGGTGCCTACTGTATATAGTGCACTCTAGAGGGGTTAGGGAGTGATTTCAGACACAGTTATTTTTGTTAAGCTACTTCACTTCCTGCCCTCCATCTGAAAATCACGCGCTGACGATATAGCTATGTGACGTCATGTGAAATCAACCTGTTTCCAACCCAAATATTTAGCCAAACTATGACAGCTGTAATGACTGTGCATCACTAAACCCCATGCGTTGCCCAGCTGAACTCACCTGAACAAACGTAAACTCCCTCCAGTTCAGAGTGTTTCCCACTGACGGTAGAGAAGTCAGAGCCAGCAGAGCCAGGACTCCGAGTCCCAGAATCCCACTGGACAGGTACAGGTCAGACCTCCAGACCCGCTCATGCGCCCATGTGTTCTCAACGTCAGCCTTTACCTACAAACAGCAGATAAAAAGATGATGAAAATCTGAGGGTTTATTCCTTACCAAATGGTCCCAAATTTTTCATATTTTATTGATTGATGTGACTTATATGTTTTGTATGTTAGTTTTTTTCAGTATTTTTTTCCGTTTCTTCTGTCTTTTTCCGCCCCATGTCATTCAAATGCAAATAATGACAGTTTGTATATTTCATATCTATTTTCTCATCAAGTCAATAAATACTGCCCTACAAAGCGAAAAGGCAGTAACTGCACAGAAACCAAACTGAGAAAAATGACCTTAAAGTTGTCTTGTTGTTCAGCCCCAGTAGTTGTAGGTAGATTATTGGACATGAGGCAGTATTGTTACTGCATATTACCTAGCTCTACAAAAACCACAGTGTGCCTTGTATATGGATTAATTCTGGTAGTGCTTAGTGACTTGGAATTTTGACTTTTTACCTAATAATTTTGGCTTTTTATCTCATGATTTTGACTTTTCATCTAATGACTTAGATTTTTTTTATCTCATGATTTTTACTTTTTTAATCTCATGATTTTTTCACTTTGCTTAATGCACCTTATAGTCCAGTGCACCTCATAGTGCGGAAAATACAGTAATTCCATCATGTGTTTCAGTCTAATACAGGGATTCACAAACTATTGGGGCAGGATCCCAAATGGACATTGGTAAAAACACAGTAATGTTCTTTAGTGCCTAAAATATGGTTATTTATGCTGTTAAATCTTTAACTCCTGAGACTTAAGCAATTCCACAGTAAAAAATAAAATAAGATAAAATGAGCGACAAAATGAACAAAAAGTGCCAAAGTGATCAGTAAAATGAATGAATAATAAAATTATATGCAACATGAACAAAGTAAGACACTAATGGAACACAATTGAAGAAAAATAATAAAATAAAAAACAAATCGTAGAAAAAAAACAAACAAAAATAAGCAACAACATCAACAGAAACTATTAAATATTTACAAAATAACAGTAGTTTTAATTTGGGCTTTTTCTAAATCAGTTGCTTTTCCACATCAGTCCCATGAACAAAATTCTCAGTAAAATAACTCAAAAAACCCTTGAATTTTTCTGAATTTTTAAACCAAACCATCCATTCAGAACGCATCAGGGGTTAAAGGGTTAAACGAGTTGTGCAGCTGTGGTCTTGGGTCTGACCTGATGAAAGGCTGCGTTGGTCAGGGTAGAACCTGCCGCCCTGCGTAGACTTAGACACATGCTGTAGATGGCATGAAGGACGGAACACAGGAAGCTGAGCAGACCCAGCTCCTTCCTCATGCACAGCCAGTGGTCCAACCAATCAGGGAAAGGCTGGTATTTGGTTCCTCTGCTGAGCTGGAGGACAGACGCCATCACACCTGGACAATGGAGAACATGTTCATAACCAGGTGAAGAAGTGGAAAACTGACCCCTGACGAATCTCATCACCAGTTAAACCAGGATTTGTGATGTGATTTATGAGAAATGTATATTATGTGACATGGCGAATGCCCTTTTTTGTCCGCTAAAACGTGAGCGTGCCACTCACCTGCGTAAAATTAAGGTCATTTTCTGATCATTTTATAAGGCCCCAGCCACACATTAGACAGCATTAGTTCACATCCATACATACAGTGTGCACAGTTAACCTTTACGTGTTACGTGTAGAAAACACCTGGAGGGACATTGGCAGGTGGTCTTACCATGCAAAACAGACTAAATTTGGAAGTGGAGAAAAAAATCCAAAGAGCTCAGGAAAAGTGAACATTTTCTTTGAAGGTGCTTTTTGGGGTTGGGAAAAAATACATAGTTTTATCAAAAATGGATAGTCCAAGGCACTCTTCATTCAAAAAAAGGATGAAAAGCCTTTATTAACCCTTTAACTCCTGAGACTTTACCAGTTCCAGTGAAAAATTACTAAATACGTTTAAGAAAAAGGACAATAACAGCCAAAAATGTATAATAAACCAATAAAATAATAAGTAACGTGAACAAAATAAGACACAAATGGAATAAAAGTGGAGAAAAATAATGAAATACAATATTAAATGTAGAAATATAAAACAAAATAAGGAACAAAATTAAAAGAAAAAAAATTACAAAATAATAACTTAACTTAGTTAAAATGAACTAAAGTATAGTATAAATAATATTGGAATTTGGTTCCAGTAGTTTTAGTTTGGGATTTTTCTTTTTTCTAAATCGGTTGCTTTTTGACACCTGTTTATTTCCATATATCAGATCCATGAACAAAACATTACAGTAAAAAAACTATAATTTTCTTCTGAATATTGAAACTAAACCATCCTTTCAGATGGCGTCATTTTTGACGCATCAGGGGTTAAAGGGTTAATACAAGGCTACTATGAGTTAAAACAATAGACTGGGCAGACACCCACGCATAGCGGCGTAGAGCCTTCTTCAGGGTATGCTGCACAAACAAACAATGACCTCTATATGAGGTGAATAACACCTGTAGCACAGCTGATGACATCACATAGACCAATTGTCAGGTAAACGATACGTACAAAAGCCACGAGGTGATCAGTCAATGTGTCACAAGATGGCTAGGTCAAGAGCTAAAAACACACAAAACAAAAGAACATACACAAAAGCCACTACCACCTAACTATCATGTGACACATTGACTGATAAACCACAGGTGTCAAACTCCGGTCCTGGACGGACAGTGTCCTGCATGTTGTAGATATTTCCCTCTCACACTTGATTCAATTTAACAGTTCCACAGTTAAAATAAAAACAGGATAAAATGAGAAACAAAATGAACAAAAAGTAATCAACAAAAATGAATAACAAACCAATAAAATAATTACAAATATGAATGAAGTAAAACACAAATGGAACAAAATTAAAGAAGGAAAAATTATGAAATAAAAAAAAAATGTGGGAAATAAACAAAATGAGCAACAAAATGATTATATATTTAAAAATATATTTATAATAACATGGAAAAATGTGCAAAAAAATAGAGAACTGGGATTGAAATTTGGTCCCAGCTGTTTTAGTTTAGCCTTTTTCTAAATCAGTTTCCTTTTGACACCTGTTCCACAAATGAAACTCGGTAAAAACATAGTATAAAAACAAGTTAACTGGTTGAATTTTTCTGAATATTTAAACCAAACAATTCATACTAGTTCTCTTTTTTCTTTTTTAGTATTTTTTAATTTGCAAAATTGTCTGTTATTTATAATTGTGTAAATATTTATTAATTTTTGTAAATTTTTTTGCTCATTTTATTTATTTTTCTACATTTTGTTATTTTTTCTTTAATTTTGTTCCATTTGTGTCTTACTTTGTTCATTTTACTAATTATTTTATTGATTTATTATTCATTTTATTTATGACTTTGGCTGTTTTTGTTCATTTTGTCGCTAATTTTTATAATTTTTTTTTCTTTTCTTTCTTTTTTTTTTTTTTTTTTTACTGTGGAACTGCTGAAGTCTCTGGGGTTAAAGGGTTAAATTGAATCATGTGAAAGAGGGAAATATATAAATCATGCAGAACACTGGCAATACAGGACTGGAGTTTGACACCCCTGCTGTAAACCAATGATTAACCAGGACTGTTATTGTAATGTCACAACCCATTCGGACATTATAGGAAAAAAAACCTGAAATCTCAGAAAATCAGTGCCTTTTAATTATTAAAATGCCAAGTTCAAGGCGTCATTAATAAAGAGGTATTTGATGTTCTCATCGTCTTTATATTAGATTATAAACCATTACACTACTGATCAGGAGCAGATCTCTCTGCTAATGGTCAATGGTTTTCTATTTTCAATACCTGGCAGGTAGACCAGAGCCAATGTAGCCATGGCGACCGCAGGTAGCGTCTCATTGACAATGACCAGAGGGAGCTGGTACAAGTTATTCTGTCCATGATCCAGAAATGGTAGCAGAATGCGCCTTATACAGCTGTAAGCATAGAAGAAGAGGAAGAGAAGGAAGGAGGTCAGGACGGGAACCCCCCAGGATGGGAAGAGGAGGAGGGGGGCCTCCTCGATGGACCTGGAAGAGACCAGACCCCCTATATCCACCGGGGTGAAGCCAAGGCGACGGGTCAGTTGGACCACCAGGGATTTAGAGTCACTGCAGTCGCTGCAGATCAGAACCTGAAGGAAATCAGGACATCCATTAAGCTCATCAAACATCTCAGCCTGAGTTTATGAGGTGCCCCTGAACACCACATGAGAGCTGGGTGATGTGGCTAAAACAAGGGTGCCCAAATCCAGTCCTCGAGGGCCAGTATCCTGCATATTTTAGATACAGTGGTACCTCTACTTACTTTAATTGAACCAGGTGTGTTGGAAGATGGAAATATCTAAAAACATGCAGGATACTGGACCTCTAGGACTGGATTTGGGCACCTTTGGGCTAAAACAATTCAACTCTGTTGTTTGTCTACTCTATGTACGATGTAAGATTTTAATCACATATTTTCGAGCTTCATGGACTGAAGACAAAACATGATAAAAGAAAATTATTTTCTAAAACTATGCATCATATTTGACAGGAGAAACTCTTATTTAGAGGTTTGTGTAAGTTGTCTTTCTTTTGATGCCCACACAACCCGGACCCAAATAAAGCAGAAAACCATGGATGGATGTTTGGAACAGGAGCCTCTAGTGGTGGTTCCTGGTCCTTTTTTTTCTGACCTGGCGGTTTCCATCTTGCGGCCCATTCTGCAGGGCCCATGCTGACAGGACGTTGAAGCCCTTCACCACCGGACTCTGAGGGAACATCTCGGCGAGTCGTTCAGCATTAGAGGGCCCCTTCTTCTTCAGTCCAGATGCATTACTCACATCTACCAGGACCTTCCCCACCAGAAGCTCCCTCAGACCCACCAGAGACTCATAATGTTCTGGGAAAACTGCAGCAAACACCAGGCGTTCCGCTCTGTCCACGGCCTCCATCTGTGACTTCACCTCTACCCCATCAGGAAACATTCCGCGGCGGATTCGGCTTGGGTCACGGCTGCCCACCACCACCCTGAATCCAGATGCCACCAGACGGACGCACAGTGAGCGGCACAGGTCTCCACTACCCAAGATACCCACCACTGGACCCCCGGGGAGTTCCGGAAGGAGGTCTGAAGAGGAGGCAGGAGGGGACAACAGGGGAGTGGTCATGTCCTGATGCATGATGGGCTGAAGGAGGAAGGACAGGGTCATTACAGGTCAGATAATCTAGGAAATATGAAGAAGCATCTGATTCACTGAGGACTGAAACATGTTCCACCTTCATCAAAGTCTACAAAGAAGGTTCTTCTACAACTTCACGTATTTGTAAGATGGATGGAGACAGAGAAAAATTCACAACAGGTCAACAACTCCAGCAGTACTTCTCATACAGACGACCTCGATAGGCGTGTTTCCACTATCGGAACTTCCGGACCATTTTACAGGAACCTCATGGCCACTCACCGGCAGTAGGTACTCAGAGCGGCCCGATAGAGTCGCTGGGCAGAAGACGCGCCGATTGGTTGTCCAAAATTGCATCATCAGATCGCAACAAATTCAACTCAAGAGTAGTTGCTGGAGGAAGTTTACCACATGACGAAGCAGAATTTCTCACTATTCCAGCTGTCTGTTTCATTCATCTCTGTGTAATTCTTCTTCCAGAGCAACTCTTCTTCTTTCAGTTTCTGACACCATTAGTGTGTAAAGCAACAGCATAAACGCAACAAACATCCCAACTTCGTCCGTGTCCACGTTAGGAATGTTAACAGACAACTGTTTGACAGATGGTTGACCATATCAACGTGTCTGGACATAGTTTTCTGCCAAAACAGCCTGCACTGCACAAACTCTTTAGCATTGTAGTGCTGACTATAAAGAGGAAACTTTGTGATCTCTCTATAGCATAACTTTTAAAATGATGAATTTGAGGATTCGCAATACAAGACTGCATTTATTAATAGCAGACCTCAATTAATCTATGTGGTACGCCTCGTGCCAGTTTAGAACATTTGCTCAAAACGTAAACAAAACACAAAGCTAGAACTTGTATAGCAGCTAGAGACTGGGGCAGTAAGTTGCCACCATAAAACCTGACAGCACAGTGGATGAGTTGTGTTATCCATCTGACAGGTCCACTTAAAATGACGGCTGGGCTACAGCAAAATGAGTTTATGCAGTACTGCAGGCTGGTGGCAATCGGTAAGGGTTTTTTTTACACTATATTTAGCAGCAGAATTTACTGGAATATGGAATGTTTTCTCTATGTGATGGTTTAAAATGAGCTTTTCACATAATATCGCTTCACCTCACAGTGTGACTCACGTTTAAAAAGCGACTGAAGCGCCGCAGTGCATATGGCTGTGCGTGTGTGTGTGTCGACAAAGCAACTGTTTTCTTTCTTTGGTGACCGACTTAATGAGGCTCAGTGATTGGTCAAGATTTTTTAATTTCGCCATCCCTAGTCCATGTCTAGTCATGTGATTTCCTCCTCTGCTGTTGCTTTGCTCTGGCACTTTTTGTTAGTAATGTGACATTCCCATAGCAACTGACGCGATATGATGATGTAATCGTAATCATTTCTGTCTGGAGACACACACCTGAAGACCAGGCTAAACTCACGGCCCGATCAAAAGTAGTTCCCCCACAAAAAGTCCCGGAAGTTCTGATAGTGGAAACACGCATATTGACTTTAAATCAAGTGCAAATAAAAGGTCATGACCCAGGGATGCCTCATGCCATAACATCATAGCTGTCTGGTTAAGAATTGAAGGTGTTTGGGGATATACCCCTCGCCATTGCTTCTGACAGTATACGCCTCATTAAAAGAGGAAAAGCTTAAAGACAGAGCAGATCTTTATTCAGAGGATCTGAATAAAATCAATGATACTGGTAAGAGTCTGGTTTGATAAAAGTCAATGGGAAATGGAACTATACGGACCACTATCTGGAGGCTGTCTGCAGTATTGCACTTAAACACTGTTCCTGAACATGTACTAAATCATGATCCTTTAGGTCTAAAACTGGCAGTAATGACAATTCTACAGTTTGATTCACCTTATGAGTTTTAATATTAACATTAACTATTAACTATTAATTTCTTGTAGAGCTGCTGCAAACAACACAGTTTTATAACAAAAATAATCTGTGTAATTCTTATTAAAATATCTATCTGTCTATCTATAAGCAATTTCAGAATTTTAAAACAAATAACAAATAAATAAATTACTAAGTAGTATTAAGTAACTACTAAGTAAGTAGTAATAAGTAATATTTTCCTGGGGCTTTAATGTAGATATAAGTTCATTTTACAACACTATACGTTTATTTCTGCTGTTGAAGAAAACATAAAGTAGAAGTGTTTCTGTCACATACAAACACAATTGATTTTCATATTTTTTAATGATACTAAACTGTCAGGTATAAGTATTGAATGTATTGATTTGATGTAAGCTATGTAAATAATCTGTGCAAATAAACAGAATGTCAAGGTAAAACGCGTGTTAAGTGTTTTAATAAAAGACATGTCAGTTTCACACTAGCTTCACTGCATATTTCAGTGAAGCTAAAACACAACTGTAAACGTTGTATATAATGTTATTCTACCCAAACGCTAAGTTTTTTTAAAGATCAGAACAGATACAGTCAAATTAACCCAAGTCAAGTCACAAACCACAGTATTTAACCTGTTAGTTCTATCTTCAACTAAAAATAAACAGGTTTCAACACCGGAAATTAAACGACACCGATTGTAATTTATTAAAATACCATTAAATATAATCTTCTGAAAAAAGTTACATGTAATAAAGATGAATAATTACTCACATGATAGGAAAATAAAATGACACTAGATTAAACGTGTGATTAAAACCATCCTGCTCTTCTTGTGTAAATGTCCTTCACAGTGCACCATACAACAGTCAGTCACGTGGTAGGGAGGCTACTGATGCCTTCACGAACACACGGAAAACTCAATTTATCTTACTATACCGGAGACGTTGATAAACAGCGCGTGAACGTATTAATAATTTGTTCACAAGAAACAAAAAAAGAAAGTAAAACAGTGATTTTGCTTTCACTATGTCGTTATATATGAACTGTATACGTTTACTTTGGTGTGAAATTTGTCTATGTTTGCTATACTTGTTACTTAATTTTAATAATATATATTTTGTAAGCAGAAACACAACAATACAAGTTCGGCTACTTTCGTTCCACGTGACGAAAGACCGATGAGTTCAAAAATAATAAGAGGAAACGAAAATGGTCGCCTCATCTGAGAGGCCACAACCACGGTTGTCTCGGCTCTTTTATTTGTATTACCTGCGGTAAGCGAACGCATCACAGCTGACAACAGGAGATAAGATTTGCAACCCGTTGAAGTCTGGAGATAATGAATGTGTTTTAAATATTAAGACATAAAGAAAACACAATGCATTCTGGAAATGAATTGTATTCAAGCAGGAAACATCTTCCTTTGTGGTTTTTGTTCCACAGAGTTGTTTCCTCTTCATTTTGGCCTTGATTTTAGAGTCAGTGGAACGGCTGTCAGTGTCATAAACCACTTGTGTTGGAATGATTTGGGCATCAAATTAGACCTACTTAATGCTGATAGACCAGATACTTCTGTACAGAGGTGGAAAGTAACTAAGTAAAAGTACCTCGTTACTGTACTTAAGTAGATTTTTTTTAGGTATCTGTACTTTACGTGAGTATTTATTTTTCTGGCAACTTTTTACTTTTACTCCCTACATTTTTGTATAAATATCTGTACTTTATTTTTATACTTCCTCTTCACTTTGGCCGTGATTCTAGAGTCAGTGAATGCAACCTAAGGGAAAATACAGAAGGAAAATAGACAGGTCAGTCTGGCAAAGTTTGAACGTGAGTGTGGGGCTCTTCTGAGGCAATTGTGGATATATATTTGGAAGTTTTTAAGTAAATGTTGGTTCCCTTTTGGTTGAATTTCGGCCTTAGGGCCTTTTGGACCGTCTGTGCATCCAGCCATCCACCCAAGGGAGCTCGAGGCTTGGGTATACGTATATGTACATTTAGATTCAGAATAGTATATGGGTGACAGAGAAGTTAAGTTACTATTTTTGTACCTCTACTCAATTTTTTTTCTCTTGCATATCTGTCTCATACTGTTGTGTTATGGACGTGAAACATTCAATGGCACAAGCAGTGGAAAATAACTAAGTAAAAGTACTTCGTTACTGTACTTAAGTAGAATTTTTAGGTATTTGTACTTGAGTATTTATTTTTCTGGCACATTTTTACTTTTACTCTCTACATTTTTGCATAAATATCTGTACTTTATACTCTTTACATTCTCAGAATAGATGTGTTTCTTTTTCAAACTAAACAGATGTGACAGTACAATAATTTAGTCACTTCAGAGGGAAAATTAGTGCAGGAGAGAAACTGTGACTTTATATATTATAGTTATATGACTTCTTATTTTACAATTTTGACTTTTCAATTTCACAATTTTGGTATTTTTGTCTTAAAATTATGCATTTTTAATCTCATATTTATCACTTTAAAAAAATCTCATTGTGGCATTTCATCTTAATTGTGACTTCTTCTTTTTTCCCCTAAATTCCCTGCACATATCCACAAAACTGAGTAACTGTGACGTGGCCAAACACAATTTCAACACAGTGACTCACTTTTAAAGGGTTTGATTTTGATACTTTTGAAACTTTTCAGATTTTTCTTGGTTAAATAAATAAGTACTTTTTACTTTATTACAATTGAGAAATTGTACTTTTTAACTTTTACTTAAGTAGAGGAGTTGAATCAGTACTTGTACTTTTACCAGAGTATTTTTCCACATACGTAGCTGTATTTTTAACACCTCTGCTTCTGTACTTCAGCTGCCAGAGTCCTACTCAGCGGTTCAGTCAGCAGAGTTGCCAAGCAATGATTTGCATCCTCCACATACTCCAGATATTAATAATTTGTACAAAGTATAATGTATTACTATTATGATCCAGCAGATGTCAGTACAGACCTGTAACTCACACCACAGCTCTAACAACAGAACCTTCTGTTTGTGGATACAGCCTCCATTCATTAGTTTATTTTAACTTCTTGGAAATATTCCCAATAAACAACCTCACAAGTAATTAATTTAAACAAAAAAAAAAAAAACCTTTATACTCTGGTTGTTCACATGTTTTATGTGAAACTTAAATTTTAAAACATGACATTACTGTGGTGTATGTTTCAGTAAAAATGGATTACCTACACATTTAATATACAAAAGGAATTAGCTATAAATAATATTATATTTTAGAATAATTTGATTAACATTTATTTAGAATAATTAGGTTGCATATTGTTTTATTTTAACAAGAAATACATTTATATATATATATATGACCCAATAGACTCCAAAAAGTCAGAAAAAAGTAGAAAACATCAAGTGTGAACATTTAAACAGTATATATTTTAATATTCACATAATAAACCACATTCGTTTTTTAAGTATTGCACAATTTCTGTTCATTTTTAATAAAGATGCTGGACTTCTACAACTATTACTTCTTGGATTTGAACCCTGGTCTCATGTGGCAGAATAGAAAGCTGCTGCTGAGCCAACAGGGTAGAACCCAGAACAGGGTAGAACCCAGAACAGGGTAGAACCCAGAACAGGGTAGAACCCAGAACAGGGTAGAACCCAGAACCAAAAACACCAAGCAGTCCCAGCTGGATAAGAACCAGGGAGGAGACGGGCAGATGTCAAGGCTGAAGGACCAAAGTGTTATCAGGAACAGGCTGTGTCCAAACCAGAGAATCAGACAGAGAACAAACACTGGAGAGTGGTGCATGCTGGGAAGACAATCTGACAATGAGTGAGTGAACCAGAGCTGCTATAATAATGACCAATTGATTAGGCACAGCTGGGAACAACAGGTGGAAATAATGAGGTTGTGGCAAAGTGAGGGAGGAGAGCAGTGAATCTAATCTAATCTAATCTAATCTGACATTTGATTTAATATGACATATTCTTACAGAGAAACAAAACACAAAAAGTACATTTGCTAATTGTGTCCAAACCAGATTCTAAAGTGTGCTTTTGCTCATTTCTAGTTTTACAGTTTATTAGTAACTTAAAACAAGTTCATGCTCACTATTAGTTGTAGTATTTAATTTCAGAATAAGGCCTCACAGAACACTTAGCAAAAAGGTATTTCAAAGACTAAATATGACACATTTCTACTGTGCAACTGGTTAATATATGGATTATTAAAACATATTGCTGAAATATGTACAAAAGTTCTATTTAACTAACTGCCTAAAAGGGGTGGAAAGTAACTCAGTAAAAGTACTTTGTTACTGAACTTAAGTAGATTTTTTTTAGGTATCTGTACTTTACTTGAGTATTTATTTTTCTGGCAACTTTTTACTTTTACTCCCTAAATTTTTATATAAATATATGTACTTTATACTCCTTTCATCCTCAGAATAGACTTGTTACTTTTTCAATTTAAACAGATGTGATAGTATGAAAAATATGTCACCAGAGGAAAAATCAGTGGAGAGAAACTGACTTTATATATTATAGTTATAGTATGACTATTATCCCACAATTTTGACTTTTTGTCTAATACTTTTGACTTTTCATCTCATAATTTTGACTTTTCATTTCACAATTTTAACATTTTATCTCACAATTTTGACTTTTTCTCTTAAAATTATGCATTTTTTAAATTTCATTTTTAATAAAAAAATAAAAATAAAATCTCATGTTGACTCTTATCTCATTTGTGACTTTTTTCCCCTGTTTTTCATAATTTTTTTGCCCATACCCACAAAACTGAGTACAGTGACCCTATCAAACACAGTATCTCACTTTTAAAGGCTCTATTTTAGATACTTTTGAAACTTATTTGATTTTTCCTGGTTAAATAAGTATTATTGGTTTCATGGCAAAAAAAAAGCAGGTTTAGTTTTGTACTTTATTACAATTGTGAAGTTGTACTTTTGTACTTTTACTTAAGTAGAGGAGTTAAATCAGTACTTCTACTTTTACCAGAGTATTTCTTCACACCAGTAGCTGTACTTAGACTTAAATATAGAATGTGAGTACTTTGAAATGCACTAATGAAATTACGTACTCCATTCAGGAATTATTTGCAATTAAATGATTTTGATTGACACTTTTATTTCTAAATGATTCTCCTTTCCTTTGCTGTTCTTCTTTGGGGAATCACAGGTGACCTTTTGTTTTGTCGTGACAGGGACAGACAGTTGTACTTCTCTATAAGCTCCTTATGACACGTTATGGTTTAAGAATTGTAAATATAGTGGACATTAGAGGATGACTGAATAAACTAAGAACCTTTGCTCTGTCAAATTATGACAGATTGAGTTAGACTCATCATTTGAGGCTGGATATTATACTGGATTTAAACAAAACAAAAAAAAAAGAGGGGAAAAAAAAGTCATGTTTAGGATTAAAATTATGTGCTCACAGTTTCCAACCACGGAGCAAGAGGAAGCTTCCCTGACCATGATGTTCAGTTACCGGCATAATTTTAGCAGCACTGAATTTAACACACGTGAGAGACAAGTGTTGTGTGTTAAAGCAGTAAGATGATTTACTGGTAGTGGCTAATTATACATGTCAGCGGTGGTTTTTCCTTGCAGTTGAACAGGACATGTGTAGAAGGCGCCCCACCTGGAAGACGTGTCACACCGACTGAAACTGGTTTCACTGGAAACTTTTGCTGTCACACTGTGTCACATCATTCAGCAGGCCTCGGCACCACGTTGACCTCTGGTGGTGACACAAGGCGGGACCCGTGACCTTCATATGGGGATTCATTATCAGGTTAACTCCTTATCGTTCTGGGCTGATTTTGCTTAAAAGGCCTGAAAAATTCCTCTCCAAATTAAAGTACAGCTGTACAGATACAAGAATAGGCTCTTTGTGAAGTTAACACCGTAGTTTTGACTAAAACACTCATGTAAAAACCTGCAGACTTAGAAACAATAATGCATTTAGACCCCCCCACACCCACCCACACACATACACACACCTTTTTTTGGTGAAAACCAGTGCACTGAAAAAAGTAAAACATTGAATCAACTTAAAAATTCTTCTTCAATAGGTCACACATAAAAACATCTAGTCAAATTAAATTAAATTAAAATAACCCTAACCCTATGCAATTCAATTTGGTTCATTCAACTACATTATTTTATGAGTGACCATGAAAAGTCAAAATCATGAGATAATAAGTCAAAATGAAATGAATCAGAATGGTTTATATATTCAGAAAGATGACTTTGTTCACTTTAATTTGATATGCAACAAGTAGAGATGCATTAATGTTAATGTTAATTAGTGTGTGATATATATATATATATATATTTAAAATAATATTATCTATGTGTTAAGACCAGGATATAAGGCTGGTAAGACGTTAACCCTTGATGTGTCAGCGCTGACGCGTTCTGAATGGATGGTTTAGTTTAATCATTCAGAATAATTTTAAAAAAAAATTTTTTTACTGATAATTTTGTTGATGGAACTGATGTACAGGTGTCAAAAAGCAACTGATTTAGAAAAAGGAAAAAGTCCAAACTAAAACTACTGGAACCAAATTACAACACTAGTCATGTACTATTTAAAATAATGTTATCTATGTGTTAAGACCAGGATGTAAGGCTGGTATGAGGTTAACCTTTTAACTCCTGAGACTTTGGCAGTTCCATAATCGAAAAAAAGAGTAAGCAACAAATTGAACAAAAACAGCCAAAGTGATTAATACAATGAACAAAAATTAATAATAAACTAACAAATCAATAAGTAATATGAACACAGTAAGACACAAACAGACCAAAAGTCAAGAAAAATACAAAAATACACAAAATAAGCAACAAAATTAACAAAAATAATCAAATATTTACAGAATAATAAATAACTTATAAATAACTTAACATTAATTAAAAAAAGAAATAACTAGTATTGTAATTTTGGTCCCAGTAGTTTTAGTTTTGACTTTTTCCCTATCAGTTGCTTTTTGGCACCTGTTTGAACTAAGGCAACTCTGTGAAAACACTGTTAAGGAAAAGAAAACCAAAAAAAACAGTTGAATTGTTCTGAATATTTAAACTAAACCATCCATTCCGAACGTGTCAGCGCTGACACATCAGGAGTTAAAGGGCTAAAATGTAAGTCTGAATTCACTAAAATAAGCATTTTATAGCATGTGGTAAATGTTTTCCCAAGAGCACAGCACACATGTCAAGTAAAGTATATGGTTCATGCTTGTATCCAAACATCCATCTGAGATACTCTGAGATTTGTTGTGATGATGGAAATTTTTAAGTTATTAGAGATTTATTGACAGGTTATGGATCCTCTAAAACTCTAAATAACTGAAATAGCTTCTCATAAAATACACCCTGTCTTATGAAATACAGATTTTGGCTTTTGTTTACCCTCTCGAGTCGGTGAACCGCTGGTACTTTCAAATCAGATTTCCTGAAGTCGTTTCTGCTTTTGCAGCGTGCACTTTGCAAAACAGAAACAGCTGTGGGTCACAAATTACAGATGTTCAGTAGCTCCTACGTTTTAAAACGTAAACCTTCAACCATCTTAGTTTTTACAAAACAATTACTTGTACATTTTAAGCTCATTTGTGTTCATTTCCTATATTGTGTCGATCAAAAATAGACTGGAAAAGTGCAAGAGCAGCAGAAGGCAAAGGTCATATGCCAAGCAAAGCACACAAATAACAAAATTCCATCATTATCCTCATCTTACACACATCTAGTCTCAGTCCACCCTCCTTGGAACGTCACTCCTCCATGCACGGCTGGAGCAGGGTCACCCAGTGCAGGTGTTCTTGTTATCCAGATGTCATTCATAAAATAACTCCATTGTGCCAAGAGCTTGTCTGTGACTTGTCAGCTGCCCTTGGTTTAAAGAGACGGAAGTATTTCTCTGAGTAATAGATGGGAATTATGTGTTCTGGCCAAGCGCTCTCCACTGCATGCATGTTTAAACTATCAAAAGATAAGAGAGGAGACATACTGATTTACACAGAGTCTGGAGTGAGACATCTTTCCAAAAAGACGTGCCTCAGTTTTCTGGTTCCTA
Source organism: Siphamia tubifer (assembly GCA_020466265.1). NCBI lineage: Eukaryota > Metazoa > Chordata > Actinopteri > Kurtiformes > Apogonidae > Siphamia > Siphamia tubifer. The sequence continues at coordinate 11,923,214 of CM035796.1, forward strand.
TTAACAGTTTGTGTTTGAAAAGTGATTTAAAGTTGGAAAAAAAAGTAAATAAAAGAAGAAGAAGACTAAAAGCTTGTTGACTGCGAGAGCCGCTTTGCCCTAAAAATGCAGGTTCCAAGGTTTGAAGATTGTAATTTTCTCAAGGGTATTTCCACAAGGACTGCTGAACTTCAGCCTGCTTCTATAACAGAAAACCTACCACACAATCTGCTCAAAAATGAAATGTTGATGTTAGATGACTTATCTACAGAAGAGGATTAGAGCCACTGGGGGGGGGGGGGGGGGGGGGGTTCCAAAATATATTTTAAAAATATTACTCTGAAGGAAAAAAGTCAGAATTCTGACACTAATATTGTGGAAAAAATCAACAACAAAAATGATTTGTAGAGTCGCCCTGTTGAGACGCATTTTGTAATAAATGTCCAAAATGTAATAACCTTTTCATTAAATTTTGTAATAAAGCCGTATTTTGTAATAAACGGCCCCAATGCATTTTGTAATACATTTTGTAATAAGTTATAGCATTTTGAGAAGATTATTACAAAATGCACTAGCGACTTTTTTATTCTGTAGAAAATATAATAACATGGTGCATTACATAATAACAATTCTAAAGCATAGTTTGTTTGTTAATTGTATTTTACTTTAATTTGGGCATGCATTTTAGGCGGAATTTGCAAGAAAACTCCATTGACGTAAGTCACAGAGCTGCTGTGACCAGATAATTTATCCACTAAGATTAATTTTAAACTAATTGCCTCAAAAGGCTAAACAAACAACAAAATTTCTACTTCCAAAATATATCCGTAATTTCAAATTGCCCATGTCTAATATGTGTAATTACCAGCCGAGCCATAAACTACTTGGAATATTTCCCAAACAGCTCCTTGCGTTTTAATGCCACACCACCAAAGCGCTCTGCTGCTGCAAAATGTAATAAATTATTATTATTTACTTTCAAACTGGCCGAACTACCTGCGGAGTGATACGGTACAGTGATTCTGAAGTGACAAAACTCGTTGCCATTGGCAGCGGGCGCTAATGGCGCAGCGGGCGGTTATCGGGAAAAAAAATCCGCCCACAGAAGGCTGGGAACGTCCTTTCAAAGTAAACGGGAGCTGTCGCAACGTTCTAGAGAGCCGTAGACTAATTTAATATAGCCTATATCCACCTTTGTCAAACTGCGCTATAGGGAGGCTAAGTGACGCAATCCTATATCCGGTCGATTTCAGGGCAATGGGGCCTAAGTGCCATAAAAAATGAACGCGAGTCAATTGAGGGATAAAAGTAATTTTCTGGTCCTGTTTGAAATGTGCTACGGTTTTCACATATGATGTCTGTGAATTTTAAAGATACATTTTCACTTTGGACAGGCATCAAAAGTTACGTTAGGTTTTATGTGAGAGTAAGTAATAGACTACAACGTTCGTCTCACAAATATTACGTCACCACCAAGCTTCACCATCAAACTCTTTGAAAATGGCTGTGACTTTGGCAAGCTTCACCTCCCTTTTCAGGACGAAGGCAAGAGCATCAAACGTGGAGAAAACCACTTTAAATTGGGGCACGTGGAAAGTGGCAGCTACTCCGAGGGAGAGATAGTTGGTCGAGTGAGAGCCAGCATGCGGGACAAGCTCTCGTCAGCCGGGAAGCGGTAGAGGGAACATGTGGAAATGTTGTGATTACACCGGGGCACAAAACACACAGGCATTTTCAAATGAAAAATAGAAAAGGCGGTATACGGTTTTGAAAAGTTTGCAGGGAAAGATTCGGCTGTGACGTCAGCTATGTGACGTTTGATATGTAGTCCAAACAGAGTCCAAATAATTACATATTTTTACACACTAATAAATCACAAAACACTTATCAAAGAAACTCCAAACGCACATCATTAGTTAGGACCAGAAAATAATTATTTTCTCCTCATCCACTCTCATGAACCCAGTGGACCGACCGGAAGGGGCGGAGACTTAGGCTCCCTATAGAGGGAATGCTTTGACGTCACGGGATCCCATGATCCATTGTTGTTCCGCCATATTGGACTGCAAGAAAACAACCTCCCATCGACACATTACAACGCGCTGCCGTTTTATCACGATTATATCAAAACTAAGACATTCCTGGTCCCACGATGGATAAATCGTGTTGTACAGGAAACAACAGACGGAGGTTCCTTCTATAGAATTCATCGAGAGTCGGAGAGAAGGTGGAAATGGCTGGCCATTATACGCCGCAAGACATGGAAGCCGAATGAAGACACACAACTTTGCCGTGTTCATTTTATATCTGGTAGGTGAATTTTTAGAATTCCACACACGTTCTGCATGTGTCCACACTCCTTGTCGAATTATTTATGCCAGTAAACATTGGTAGATACTTCCTGAATTTGTCGTTTTTGTGTCACTATGAAGACGTGCCAATGAAGATTTAAAAAATTCTCACAATTAGTGTTATCACATAGTTTTTGAGATCTCTGGAGGTCAAAGGTGACATGTTGCAAAATTAACTTATGTAACACTGTTTGTGTGTGTCCAGCGTAGACATATCACGCTATAACTTAATCAATACTGGATATATTATAATATTACACGCACTGACGTATATATACATATAACGAAATTATCAATATTGCAAAAGGTCAAAGGTTTTCAGTTTTTTTATTTTTATTTAACCAGGCATGTCATTAAGAACAGATTCTTATTTACAATCATAATATGCGAATTATTAGCTCTAATTCAAGAGTGGGTTGTCATAGAAACTTCAGTTTGGCACAAAATAGAGGCGGTATTAGGGATTCTCTGAATACATGTTTACTTTTTTTTTTAACTTCCATTCTTACAATAAAGCACAATAAACAAATGTAAAAGTGTACGCTGGTAATATAGTTTTTATTAATGTTTGATCATGTATTCTATAATAAGTCATTAGTTAAATTTTAGTTTATATTGATATTATTCATTTATATCTAATAACTAAAGTTGCCTCACAAATGGAGTAAAAAGGTCAATACAGTCATCTTCACATAATACTTCAGTAAAGTAAAAGTACCGCAGAACTTTATATAACGTTTAAAAACCTGAACTGCCCATGGCCACAAAAAGCATCTAATGATCTAACATTCAAAATATGTATACACACTACAGTAGATGCTTCTCCAACATTAATTCACCAGTAAAACATGTTTAGTTTGATGAAGAACAGTGGTTGTATAGGACTACTAGTTTTATGTTCAGGTAATGATATGTTTAGTTGAAAGCCACTCTTTCTTCAGTTTTCTCTGTGTAGAGATAGAAAAATACCTGATTTTATAATAAGCACCTTTCACAAAACCCAAGGACACTGTACAGCAATGGATACAAAGACAACAAATAAAATCCAAATGAGAGGAAATGAAATACAAAATGGAAAGAAAAGAAAAGAAGGCAAGGGAAAAGAAAAGAAATGGGGAAAAAAAAATCACCCAAAAAGCACAATAAAGAGAACAGCATTATAATAACCTGTGGTAAATGTAGAGTATTTGAAGCCACTACATTAATAGTTGTTGGTCTCCTCTATCATTAAGAAAAGTGTCTGGTTAAAAACATATTGTCCAATCTGCTTGAATTGTTTTACTACACACAGTGCTCTATGAAACTTAGACTTAGACTTCCTTTATTGTCATTGCACAAGAATACACACAACAGTGGGATTTTTGGCAACGAGACGTCGTTGCTTGGCTTCCGGAGCACACATACTAAATAAATAAATACCTCAATAATAATAAAAAACAAACATACTAACATTGTATTCAGTAAGACAAAACTCAACTATGATCTATTATGAAAACAAGTGAGAATATGTATCTTTCTATCATTACATCCAACTGCTAATATGAACTAATATCAGACACAAACACTCATTGGATGTCATTTGCTTGCAGAATATACGTCCTGTCGGAGAGTTCCCATCACCTTCCACAAACTGTAGTTGAGCTGGAGCCTCCTGCTGTCAATCGGAGTTTCAGATGGGAGGTTCCCCAGGATGTGGGGAGGATGTGGGCTGCATCCAAATGATATGTCCTTGTATGTGTGTGTGAGTGTGTGTGATTGGTAAGGACAGGGGGAGGGGTGTTATCATTGATGTGTGAGTCATCCTGACCCTTCCCTCCTCTCCCTGCCCTTCATGTGGCGTGTGTGTGTGCGTGCTTGCTTGTATTCCTATCTTTATGGGGACATTGATATGTTTATGCAGTCACACCATGGGGACCAAAATTCAGGTCCCCACAAGGGTTAAATATAAATAAAGGTTCCTACTAGTAAAATAGAAATGATGTGGCCCTATAAATGCTTACTATAAATACTCCCTATAAAGCATGATGGAAACATGTGTATAGTGAAACATGTATTTTTCAAAGGTTTGAAGATGTGTTTAAAAAAAGATTTCTTTTTGTGTATTTTTTTAAGTATTTTCATGATTTATATATTTATTTATTGAAATATTATTTATTATTGTATTATTATTTAGTATATTTTAAAAATATATATTCATTAATTCATTCATTTCACATTTTCACATTTTATTTTATTTTATTAAAAAAAAAACATTTTTACACTCACTACCCATTGGCTAATTGATTACAAACTTGGTCCCCATTAGATATATAAACGAGGGTGTGTGTGTGTGTGTGTGTGTGTGTGTGTGTGTGTGTGTGAGTCCTTGTATCCCAAAGCCCTGGCAGTATGTTTATGCTGCATTTACATACTTTCAATGCTATAAAAACACTGCAAATGTATGTTCCCTTTATTTTGCATATGTGTGTATAATTGTACAAGTGCCCGGTGCGTTCTTTCTGTGTGCATGTCTGTGTGTGTGTGTGTGTGTGTGTGTGTGTATTTGAGGTTGGTAAAGCAGTGGTGAGTCATCTGCAGTCCAGCGTTGCCTGTTACCATGGATCACACACAGCAGGTACCCCACCTCCCCATGTGCTTCTTCTTTTTTACCCACCTATCTTCTTCATCTTCCTCCTCCTCCTTCTCCTCTTTTTTTCCTCTCTGACTCACAGATGACTCCCCCCACCATCACCAATGACATCATCACCCCCCTCCCTAACACTTTGTTGTGGTGAATCATACTGTACGTTGAGATTTTCTTTCCTCGCGCCTTACTAAAAAAAAAAAAGAAAACGGAAAGAAGCAGCAGGGCAAACCTGAATGTCACCCGATAATTCATATAATCAGACCTGAGTCTCTGGAGCATTTACCGTGTTTTTCTGTTTGCAGGGTTAGATACCACTAATTCTAAAATATCATATTGACTTAATCACAGGAATTAGACATATCCGCACGGTGGTTAATTTTGTTGCAACCTAGAAGCATTTGAGATAATTTATAGTTAATTAATACGAGGAAAGATAAGGTTTTAGTAATGACAACATTTTTTATTTCAATGTATTGTTTATTTACATTAAATTAGATAAAATTTACATGGGGAGCTTAAGCCTCCATCCTTTCCGGGAGGCTCATGGGGCCTGAGATCGGAAAATTAATGAATGGTATTCAATGGGAAATAAAATGTTAAAATCGTATCTGGCTTGTCATGTGCCCTGAATCACACACATGCTGTACCTCATGATAAATGATAATTATTGCTGTGCGTTTAAACTGCTTCAGTTAACCAACGGCTGATTCGTTTGTGAGTAAATCCCGTTAATATTTTTGGACTACACGCCTGACGCCCATGTGACGTCACCACAGACTCATCACAGCGAAGCGGAGTGTGACGTCAAATACGCCACGCATTGAAGTCTCTAACTATAAAACCTAATGTTACGTTTGCTTCCCATCAAAAACAGGTGGTCTGCCTATGCCACATCAAATATTATTTATTAACCGCTATCATATGTGAACTTCAGAGCACTTGTCAAATGGAATCATAATTTAGCTTGACTCGCTCCATTCACTCCCATTCCATTTTTTTTTGCGAGCTAAGCACCCATGGACCAGAAGTAGAAGGGCGTGACTTAGCCCCTCCATTACATTTGATGTAGAGGTTAAAGTTCAAGCGGCTGATGAGATCATCATCACGGAGCGCAAGTGAATCTTTTTTTTTTTTTTTAAGCGCGAGTGAATCGAAGTAGAAAAAAATGCGCGAGCAGTGGGGAAAAAGAGAGGAAGCTAATCGAATGAACTGTTGCGTATTCGTCATGTGAACTCCGAACAAACTAACTGAAAGTAAAGTTGATGAAAAAAAAGACCAGAGGCTTGTATTTTTGAGGGTAGAACATCACGTTTTGCAAATTAGCAGATATGAATCACATACCCAAGAATTCCATTTTGGGATTTTGAGATGGACACACATGTATTCTTCACCACAGTGTAAGCCTGAAAACGACCTATTTTCATCTGTTCAATTTCTGAGTGTTTTTCTGTGGTTCACAGATAAAACGCCTCTAAAAAAATAAAAAATCATGCAAGCCACACATTTTTCTCATTTTTCCCTTTCTGACACCCCCGCAACTTCCAACAATGTCCATGGGAAATCTGCACATTTAATTGTAATTGTGTCACATCAACATTTTTCTGCCTTAAAAAAAAAGAAAGATAAAGATAAATCCTTGCTGTCACTTCCTGGTAATTTTGGTAATCATCTATTCACAATAATGTAATGTCATCACATCACATTTCTCCCCCTCCTTTTTTCTTGCTGGATAGTATAATTTAGTCCATGATATGAAAAATGACCCTTGTTTCTCACTTTACTGCTTACTGTCTCAGACTGCTGACGAGTTAAATCCTGCAGCACGTTTCTGTCTGAATGTCATATAAATCCATTATGTTGTCTGCACAACAGAATTTGTGAACACCAGTAGTTAATAAGGTGCTGCTTTGACAGATGCCCAGATCTATGACTTCATCCTGGACTGAATATGAAAGCACCTTTTGTATGTATTAATTGTGCCATTAAAAAATGGCCATAAATTACAAAATAAAAATGCTGTGATAACAATATGGTTTGTACTTCTGGTCCTTTTGCACTGTGTTATATGGTACTACATTATGGTTTGATATAAAAACTGTAGTATTGAAACTTATTGTGCTCAATGCATCATGGTGGAATTCAATGTTTTTCCCAATAGTGTGTTGCATTAGCGACTGATTTGAATGAGTTATAGTTAAAATGAATCCCCTTTTTGAAGGTCTTGGCTCTGTCTTATGCTATATTTTCAGTGTTGGGCAAATTACTTGTAAAGTGTAGTGACCTAAGCTATCAGTTACTCAACAATAAATTAACAATAAATCACTACACAAAAGCTACCACCTACAGAAATATAGCAAGCTAAGTTACACAAATGTGGCGGCTACACTGTTTAAGGCATTTGTTAAAAAAGAAATATGGACCTACTGCTATTTGGTTAGTTTCCTTCTGCTAGCTAGCTAGGTTAATGCTTGTTATGTTATTCTTTATTTTTACTCATTTCTAACATTTCTGTGTGTGTGTCAGTCTGCTATACGCATACGTTATATCTCCTATGTATGGAGACTTATGGGAGATGCTGTATATATTGTATATCTCTGGATGGTACTTTCATATTCTATCCAGTTATTTGACAACTAGTCGGATGCACAAGCTAATAGAGCTGGCACATAATCAGCCCTACAGTTAATTGGTGACTTGGCCAGCGTTAGTAGCTGCTATCGACTATAGCACCCCTGCAATCCTCTTGAAGACCAAGTGGTTCTGAAAATGAATAAATTATGATAGAGGTGCCTTATCCAGAATTAGTTCTGAGTAAGAGATTGACAAGACAGGACAAGTTATTGTTCAGTTTCACTTATGAAATGCCAAGTATAATGTTTAACATACATAAATGTTAGTTGCTCAGAAGTTTATAGAGTTAAGACTTTAAGACAAAAAGCAATTTATTCAGTTAGACTTCCTTCAACAACTATAGCTTACTCATAGTCTGTAAGGCAATACATTTAGAGAAGAGTGAGGTCCTACTTTTTTAATGAATTTTCTGTTAAATATAATAAATATTTCTCTTGTAATTAGTTTGAATCGTGTATTACACACATATAGAATCATATCCTGTATGTGCTTTATCTAATATTATGTATATAAATGTGACTACTTTTATTATATTTTGTAAATATACAACATTTTGGATAACAGAACAAACGACATCATGCTGAACTATGCGTTTTTTGTTGTTGTTCTGGTCCACAGTATGTGCGACAGACACAGGTTTGTCTGCAGCAGGCTTTGTGTTCATTCTGGTGCTGTGAATCCACCTGCCATCTCTCGGCTCGCCAGGCTTTTTGTGAATGGAGACTTCTCCTTCGCTGTGCTTTGACAGGAGGATGGATGAATGGGAAGGCGCGACGGACGGATGAATGGGAGAGAGGGAGGGAGGGAAGGAGTGTGAGATGGAGGCTACGTCACATTACGTTTCCGCAGTGCATCAAGGGAACTGGTCTGTCTGTGACTCATACTGTCAGGATGGGGAGGGCAGGAGATGGAGAGAGAGTGAAAGAAAGGCAGAAGGAAGAGGAGGAGGAGGAGACACATGGAGGAAGATAAGACAGAGGGAGAAGGAAAGAAGAGGTCCTAGCTTTCTTTTATTTTTTCCTTCCATCTCTCCATCTCCTATTGCTGATGTAATACAGGTGACCTATTCATCCTCTCCTCTCCTCTCCTCTCCTCTCCTCTCCTCTCCTCTCCTCTCCTCTCCTCTCCTCTCCTCTCCTCTCCTCTCCTCTCCTCGACTAGCTGGATGCATGAATGAACAGGCCTCTCTTCTTTTTTTTTATTGCGGTGGGGGAGGGGATGGCACAGGAAGTCATGAAGCAGACAGGAGAAGAGGAAAGAATGAGTGATAAAGGAGAAAGGGAGGGAGGAGGGAGACACAGTTCCCATGGCATCTGAACAGATACCCATTGACTACTGATCTCATCCTTTACGTGTGAAGCTGCTGCTATTGTCTCTTTAGTCTGTACGTGCTCATGTGTGGACACACAAGCCAGTGTACATAATGTATGAATGAATGCAACCTTGTTTCATTCATTGAAAAGTCCATGTGAACATTCTCTGCCTTGCTAGCTTGTGTTTTGATGAGGAAGGACGGCATCTGCATGAATGTTTCTAAAGCATATGTCACCTGCTTTAAATGTTTATCAGTATCCAGTTTGTGTTTGTATTAGAACTCAGACTGTGACTCTCTAAGGTGGTTTATTTAAAATATGAAACTAAAGGAAAAGGTAGAGAAAAAGACTACGGTTTAAATACCAGGATGGAGTCTGCTTCGTCAGGTGCCAGAGTGTTGCATTGTGCTGCCTCTGCGGAGTCCATTATTTTCCTATATCAGTAACCCTGTAGTGTGTTACACTGGTCTACTGTACAAGTAAAATGCTTCCAGAATAAAACTGACATTTTACCACACGTGTATTACTGATACAGAAAACTCAAGTCTTAAATGCTGGTTTGCTTAAATTTCCAAGATAGATCTTGGGTCAAAATTTGATTTTTTTTAGAATTAACAAGAGAATAGATTTTACTCAAAAGCAGTTTGAGGTGCTGAACCCTCCAGTTTCATATGCACATTCACCAAACCCTTCTTTATTGAAAAATAAAATTTAATACATCTTCATTTTTCAAATTCAAGACCTAGGTATATGTTTTACTGGTGTACAAAATGAACCATGCATTAACATCACTGTGTTCAAAGAACAAAACCAATGGAATGCGTCAACTACATGAATTACATACCTTACTTATTACGTATTAAATTTGGGTCCCTTTGTCTGTCTGTCTGTTTGTCTCTGTCAGCAGGATTACGCAAAAAGTTCTGAACGGATTTTGATGAATCTTTCAGGAATGATAGTGGGTCAAGGAAGACCCCATTAGATTTTCACCAATGAAGGTCAAAGGTCAAGGTCACACTAAAGGCCAACAGCTAAAACACATCAGTTGTAATATCTCAGGATTTAGACAAGATAGTCAGGCATTTTTTTGCATGTACATAAACCACCATATACTGTGTGTACATGTACTAACACACCAACATGTATATATGTATGTATGTATGTATATATATATATATATATATATATATATATATATATATATATATATATATATATATATATATATATTAAAAACACGCACTAACCAGCACTTTTATAATTTGTTTTCTGATTTATCTTTTTAAAGATTTTGCACTTTTAATGTCTGAAGCAGATACTTTCTAAAACCTTGTAGAGCAGTGTTGAATACAACAAATGAACTAATGAATGAAAAAAGAAAATAGACATTGTAATTTTAATCAAGTAAATGGTTGAACAACTACAAGTGCTTTAGTAGCACAGTTTAAACAATTAAATTAGACATGAACTGTGACACTTTAACATGATATATTTGATTATGTAACTAAAAACACATTTTTTAAACCTACAAATGTGGTCTTCTACTACTATTGAATTAAAAGAAATGGAAATTGCAGAAGTAAGTTTAAGAATAGATCTGTTTAAGCAATAAAAGTTGAACGGCAACATAGTGAAACAACACAGTACTGTTTCTATGGTTACCTGCAGCCTTTTAGAATGCCTTACTAACTGATTTAGAACAGTAAATGTTTTTGTAGCAGACACATACCAGCCAATCACAGAGGGAGATTGTAATGTGGCCACAGAAGAAATCCATTTCAATAAGATTTTAAAGTCAGAGCAAAATGTGAAAACCAGTTTTTTAAAACTTGCACCTGTGGACTTTGGATACGTTTGCCTTACATCTTTTTCAGCTGAAGCCTTAACAGGAAGTCAACATATACGCATAGAGTTACAGAGCTAAAAATAACATATAATGTAGGCTATGCTGACTTCGTAGTATGTGCGGTGGGAGTTTGTGTTTTCAAGTATATATGTATATATATGTATATATGTGTGTGTGTGTGTATGTATGTATGCATGTATGTATAGAATTCAGTGGTGCACATACACTTTATTCGCTGATGAGTTCCAGTGTGCATGTGTGTGTGTGTGTGTGCATATTGCCAGTCATCAGACCCTGGTTGTCTCTGCCTCCACCTTGTATGAGTCAGAGCTGCAGTACAGTGTGGGAGGGGCTGAGATTGGATATCCTGCTGGTGGCTCATATACACACATACACGAACACACGCATACACTCACCTATATACATATACATACATACACATGTGCACACACCCCCCTAAAACAATGATGATGAACAATGATACACTCCCAAACATTTAGAAGTGAAGATCAGAAGAAAACAACTTCAATTTGCATAAATATCACACTTCACAGGACTCCAACTCTAACTCACAAAGACAGATGTACAAGAGCACACAGTAGAAATCTGTACTGTACACACTGTATATCTGCAGAAAGACCTGTGCCCAGACAAACACAAGGAGCACTATAGAAATATATATGAACATACATGTATGTCTGTTAACACACAGGAACACATATACAGACAGTGCATAGACACACACAAACACATGGCATGCTGTCACATCCGGCCCTGCGCTCCACAGCATGGCCTATAATTAGCTGCCTGCAAAGCTGACTGCCTAGAGATGAGATGAACTAACCAGAGAGAGAGAAAGAGAGGAGGAAAAAGGAGATGAGCTAACCACATGGAGGTAGATGCTGCTCCACTGAGAGGGGATGAAGAAGAAGTTAGAGGAAAGAAAATGTTGGGAGGAAAGAAATGAAACAGATACATGTGGTTCAAAGCAGTGGTACTTTAATGGTGGCCTTGTATATAGAATTGGGGATTAAACCCTAAAACTCTGGCGTTGACACACATACACTTGTTCAGAAGCCATTTAGATGAACAAGGCCACCAAACAAGGGATGGGATATGTGTCTGTGTATGTCTTTGTGCCTTCCTCTGCACATACTCACAAGACTGGAGCATTTTTATGAATGAGGCTCTAGCAGCCAGAGTGGTAAATTATGTCAGGCCACTACAATGAGAGTGGTGATGGTCTCTTAAGTAGCATGATTTCATCTGTATGACAAAAGTAGGCATGGGACTCGACGCTGAATGAATGAGTCAGAATCGACGTAACCAGGCAATGGAGGCTATAGCCAGTGGTGGTGAGTGGGTAGGTGGTGGTGGGGGTGGGGGCGTTGTAGGGGCAATCGAGGCAGAAAGGCAGATAGAGTGAGAGAGAGAGAGAGAGAAAAAAAAGAGAGGGAGGGGTTTGTGTATGACTCATACACTCTCCTCTCTCATTGTCACTCTACTGCAGTAGCAGTGGAGGACTTCTGGCCTGCTGTGGGCTCTCCCTCCTTTATCTCCACAGCTCAGCTTCTCTCTCTCAATATTTGATCCAGTGTTTCTCTGGTGCTACACTGTCTCTTCAATGTCCTTTTAGAAGTCTTCTTACTCTTTGTTCAAACACAAGTGATGAAGGACTTTTTTCAACTGTTGAGCCAACCGACTCAGTGTTTGGTCAGTTTTTATAAACACATTTCTGAAGGTGCTGAAATCTGAAAACTTGCACTTAAGTTCAGACAAAGAAGAGTATTTTTCTCTTAATATATTAACCTCAGTATCTATTATGTTCAATTAAATAATGCAGACATATCAACATGGAGTCTTGACTGTAAATATAAAATAGTACAATAAAACATACAGGTTATCTGGCAGCCAATTTGCTTATGCTTGAAAATGAAAGGCAAAAATACAAAACCAACACATGCATAAAAAAACAACACAGGGTTAAAAAGTATAATATAACATAACAGGGTAAAATATAACATAAAAAAGGATGCTATCATGACCCGCTCTGCCACCTCCTCCTC